>CM076583.1:109865984-110458061 GCA_034641835.2 Pinus albicaulis
ATATATATATATATATATATATATATATATATATATATATATATATATATATATATATATATTTTCCTACATGGATATTTTACATATGATGATGATTTTACAGATTATGCAAATGTCTATCTAATACAATGTTAGCCACTGTATTAGTTAATGCATTCATTCATCTAGGAATATGTTGATATGTAATAAAATCAAAATGTATTTCTAGCAAACGAACATGTAAATACAATCTTAGAATGTATGGGTTTCTGACCGAATAATGACCATTGCGCTGAGGAACGACAAGCTGTGAATCTAGATTTACAAGCAATGCACGTATGCCGAGGTTGATTGCCTCGGTTAATAGTTCAAGGACAAAAATATACTCAGTGACATTGTTTGTAGTCCGTCCTAGACAAATACCTTGCAGATCTATAAACTCACCAACAAGATCATAAATTACCCAGGTCGTTGAAGACAAATTCTTGGTACTGCGGGAAGCACCATCCGCGAAACCGACATAAGGGGTAATAGACATCTACATAATAAGAAAGACCCAATAAGCAGGAAAAATTCTCGCAAAGCACACCAAACTAAAACATGTACAAAAATTAAAACAACACCTATGTACACAAATCATGCATGAATGACTCATGCATAATATTTTTATAGATACAACCCATTTCTGGGTTGTTCTAGAGGATGACCTTCGTAGTCAATGAGCTCATAGGCCCCATTCTGAAACACACGTTTAATATTGTAGGGCCCATGCCACATGGGTTTAAATTTGCCTTCCCCCAACTTATCATGAGCTTGGTCGTACAAGAGGACGAGGTCTCCTTCAACGAAGGAACGAGGGGAAACCGATTGGTCAAAATGAGCTTTGACCTGCTTCTTTTGTGCTTCGATAACTAGAGCAGCAAAGCGGCGAGTTTCATCCAGCCTTTCTAAGTAGAGGAGACACTCTTCTTCTGGTGAAGTGTTCGGTAGTAATTCAACAGCCAACTTGAGCGAAGGTATTTCACACTTAATCGGAAGAGTAGCTTCCAGACTGTAAACCAAATAAAAAGGAGTGAATCCGGTCGCATTATTAACTAAGGTTTGGTACGCCCAAAGAGCCGAAAATAACATGATATGCCAATTGGATTTGTGGATCCCAATCGCATTTTGAATCATGGTGACAAGAACTTTGTTCACGGCTTCAACCTGGTCCTTGGCTTGAGGATAGTACGGTGTTGAGCTGTCAAGACGCAAACCCAACTTAGAAGTCAACTCTGCCACCATATAATGTTGAAAATGGGAACCATGATCGGTAACGATGGCTTGAGGGATGCCAAACCCAGCAATGATGTGATTGAATATGAATTGAGAAGCTATCTTACCATCAATGACAAGTGTAGGCATTGCTTCGACCCATTTGGTGAAGCAGTCAATGGCTACGATAATATAAGCATGCCCCCCGGTCAAGTGAGGGTTACATGTCATAAAATTGATGCCCCAGTTCACAAAGGGACCAACGGTAATGACAGGATGAAGAGGTACAGGCAGCTCACACATCTTGCACTGGTAGATCTAGAAATCATGACATTTTTGGACCGGGACAATGCAGTCCTTTAAGATAGAAGGCCAGAAATAACCAGCACGAAGAATCTTCTGTGCAGTGGAATAACCAGACATGTGACCACCACAAGCGCCATTGTAACAATCATTTAGGGCTTTCTCATCTTCCTCGAGAGTCAAACATCAGCAGAGTATGGAATCCACTCTGACACGATAGAGCGTATCTCTGACTATACAATAAGGTTGCGATTGGTGCAGGATACATCGACAGGCATCCTTCGTCAACTCATATTTTAAAGTAGAAGTCTGGAGATAAATGATGATATCACCGTACCAAGGATCGAGGGTGCTAATCAAGAAAAATGTATCATTTGGAATGTATTCCTCATAATGAGATGGAGCAGAGTCTGATGGGAGGGAACAGATCAAATCAACAAAGACTAACGATTTCTTCGACTTAGAAGCAGTGAATTCCAAATCGAATTCTTGGAGGATGAAAATCCACTTCGAGTATTTCCCCCCCTAACAATTGTCGAGACAATATATAGGTCATAGGGTTGCAATCAGAAATCACAGTCACAGTACGTAAAAGAATATAATGACAAAAACGCTGAACTGGATGAAGCGTAGCTTACGCTAACTTCTCAACATGTGCATAACAAGTCTCAGGATCGAGAAGGTTACGAGATAAGTAATAAATAACATGCTCGTTATCGTCATCATCATCTTGTACCAGAACCATGGCAATCGTGTTGAAAGTGGTGGCTAAATAGATGGAAAAATCACGATGATATTTTGGAGGACGCAATAGAGGAGCATTGACAAGCAATGTCTTCAACACATCAAAGGACTTTTGAGAAATCTCATCCTAACAGAATGGGATGCCCTGTTTTAATAATCGTTTGAATCATTTAGCCACTTCTGCAGAGTTAGGTATGAAACGATGTAGAAAATTAGCCTTCCCTTGCAAACTCTGCAACTGAGGCAATGAGGAGGGAGAGGGGATATTGATAATAGCCTCAACCTTGAGTGGATCGAGGAAAATTCTGTCTTTGGACACGATAAACCCCAAGAGTCTACTGTAATCAATGTAGAAGACACACTTGTACGGATTAAGCCGAATGTTGTAGCGTCGACAACGAAGAAAAATCTGACGAAGATGGTCAGGATGGTCCATACGCTTAGCTGAATGAGTTGGAAGGTCATCCAAATAAGGCTGAACGATGTGATGGATATTGTGAAAATAATACGACATCGCTTGCTCAAATGTGGCCCCAACATTATTTAAGCCAAAAGGGAGCTTATTATATGTGAAAGTACCCCAAGGACAGATGAAGGTAGTCTTATGTTGATCAGCCAAGAGAATGTTAATCTGATTATAACTAGAAAAACCATCCATGAGGGAAACAATCTCACTCCCGGCACAGTCGTCAATGATTTGATCGATAAAAGGAGTAGGATAATTATCCTTGAGACAAGATCGATTGATATCATGATAATCAACGCAGACCTGAATTTTTCCCTACTTCTTATCTATAGGAACAATAATAGAGACCCATTATGTCAAGGGAATTGGATAAATTAAACCAGATATGAGAAGCTTTTCGACTTCACCTTTAATGGAAGCAGGTTTTCTAGGGTGCACAATTCGAAGATGCTGGCGAACACGTTTCAAACCAGGGTAGGTAGGAATTTCATGCACCACTATACTAGGATCAATGCCGAGAATTTCTTCATAGGACCATGCAAATACATCACGAAACTCGCGGAAAAGGCTAGTGTAAACCTGTACTTCATCTGAAGAACAAGTGACCCTGATATGGATGTTCTCGATGACTCTCGGATTCACGAAAATGTCAATAGGCATTGTCTGTGTAATATTACTCAAGTTACCTTCCGTAAAAACGTCATTTGTAAGAACAATAATTTGAAGCAAAGGAGAAGGAACCTAAGATGCAAATCACTCAAGACATGTAGACATGGCCACGATGCCAGAAATGAATGAGGAACGATGATGACCATCATCCCACAGCAGATCTTCGAGAGACATAGTTTCCACGATGGCTTCATCAGAGGGAAACACTTCTTTCAAAGGATCAGACGAATCTGAATTGCCAAGCCAGGGGAATTGAGAATAAATGTCAAGAGACATGCTCAAAGGAGCATGATCAGATGACGGAGTGTCCGAAGCCGCAACGAGTTCACAATAGTCAATCTCAATCGGACTCAATGGCATCGAATCTTCAAAAGAATTGATCTGTTCAGGTGAAGGGATAATCCATGGGTCATCAAACCAAGAGATAATATTGATCTGAACAATGTTTGGTGGAGGAATGGGAAAAATTCCCATGAGGGTAGGATCCTTAAAAAGACCCGGCCCTACGCTCTCATAAGGAGTAGGAATCTAATCCACATATGGAATGTTGTTCTCAAAAGAAGAGGTGAAGAAGGACAATTGATCAACAATAACAATCTTTCCTTCGTGTGGAAATTTCAGAACACGAAAGGGAGTGGATGGAACGCACAACATGGCATGAGTCCAACTTCGACCGAGGAGAAGATTATAATTGAGTTTGGCATCAACTACCTCTACTTTGACATTAACTGTCTTCCCTTTCAAAGTAATCAGTAAACTAGCAAGAACACCTAAAGGCTTTGATTCCCTTCCATCAAATGCTTCAAGGGAATTTGGTGATGAATTCAGGGCTGGAGAACCAATAGCTTTCCAGCATGAAGCTAAAATGACACAGGTTGATGCACCCTCATCCATAACTGCTCGGTGGATATTGAGACTATTAATAACCACTTGGATAATAAGCACAATCTGATGCAGAAGTTATGGTCCATGGAATTAAATTCTCTAAATCGAAAGCTAGAAGGCGAGTATCAACAGGATTAACCCCACCAATCGTAGACAACAAAGCCTTCCGTTGAGATGGAAAACTTTGAAGTAATTCTAATGCAGACATTACAGATGATGCCTAAGCCAAATCCTCAACAATACTATAATGGTGAGCAGCACGGGCGTTGGTATTGTAAGAATACTTGCGGAGAACACCTTTGTAAGGTGGTTGTACAATGGATTCATCACTGGGCCTTTCAATCTCAAGAGGGCCAGAAATAGGCGGAGGAGGAGGAACATCAACGATCTCCTTCCCCGCTACTTGACGCGATCCAGTATAATATTTCAATCAAGTAGCAATAGAAACGGATGCAGAACCATTCATCATGAACACCTAAGAGCCAAAGGGGGCAGAGGAATAAGGTTGCTCTACCATCTGGGTCTGCTAAGATGGGAAAGGTTCTTTAAGAATGGTTGTAATTCCTTGGGTTCCTTTGAGTAACTGGCTCACTTCGGATCATCAAGGACAGTCGTTGGTGAAGTGCTCTTCATCACAAATCAAACAAGGGTACTTCAGCTTGTGTTGAGAACCATCTCCAGCATGAGGTTTTTGAGAATCCTATTTCGGGGTATCGGCTTTGGCCTTACCTTTACCCTTCTTTTTACCTTTAGAAGCATTATCCGCCGGATTGGCCTGAATGACATTAACTTCTGTGGGCTTACCAGAATTCGAGGCGGACTGAGAAGCAACATTGTTAGAAGAAGTAGACTTTGGCTTCCTAGAGTTTGAGGAAGAAGACTTATGAGAAGTCTGAGATACAGAACCAATAATACCATTGACGGATGGAGTTGCTACTGGTTTAGAAGTTCCAGGTCAGGGAGTGATCCAGGTGGATATTGATGGCCTCCCACCTATTCCATTTGGACCCGTAACATGAATTCTTTCAGTTTTTCAGCTTCAACACAACTTACTATTTTTAGCAGGTTTTTGGGTCTTGCAAACCCAGAGCTGTTTTGGGGACTTAATGATCCAGGTGGATATTGGTGGCCACCCACTGAGTCCATTTGAAACCCCACCATCAGTTATTTCAGTTTGTAAGTTTCAGCACAACTTACTATTTTTAGCAGTTTTTCGGGTCCTGAACTTCTGAAGCCGTTTTGAGGCCCTAAACAACGTTTTTTGGGAAAATAGGGAGCAACATGGGTCATAGACCAATGTTTCTCACTCAAAAGTTGTATTCCTCAAATAGATATTTCTAACGAGCTATCGAGCATGTCAAACGGAGATCGGATGCCAAAGTTACGTCCCCAGGAAGTTGAAACACCAATTTACCCAAACGGGGCCCACAATTTTGGCGCTTCATCTCCTAGGGTTAGGTTTTGGGACGTTTCATATTTTACATTGTTTCTCAACAATAAATAGGCCTTTGAGACTCATTTTAACATAGTTCAGGGGCTGCTAGCTGACACATCTCTTCTCAGAGATAAGTGCTGCCAATACTCTAGCTCATCTATTTCCATCATGTTTGTAATAGGCCTTGGAGCCTCAATGTAACATAGTTTAGAGGCCTGCGTACACCACATATCTTCTCAGAGATACACTACCAGTGCCCTAGCTTGTGTCCATTATGTTTGTAAGCTTATTTCAGTCATTATTTTATTAATAAAATGAAGCATTATTTCTGTTGCATCTCTGTATCTATGGCTATATGTGTATTTTGTTGTGTTCCTGCATAAAATCTGGATCAATGGTATCAGAGCGGTCTGTTGTTTCTCTATTTTTATTTTCATGTCCCCAATGCGACCAGGGTATAAGGAGTTCAACCTCGCAACCCCGACGACCCCCCATGGTGGAAGGAAAGAAAGACAAGGGAGCAGGAGATCCTATCAAAATCTTGCTCGAGGATGCCCTTGAGAAACAAAGGAATGCAATGATGGATAACTTTGACCAGATCCTTCAATGATTGCCCACGGACGACACATCTACGTCTAGCACGTCCGCCAACAAGTCCGCGACATCCTGGACAAATCCAATACCAAGTTCAACAAATCCCCACCCCCCCCCCCATGGAGGAACTTAATGCAATGGAGACCATTGCTTCCTAAGGAGGGAGGAATGATCCAAGTGCATATTGGTGGCCTCCCACCTATTCCATTTGGACTCGCAGCATGAATTATTCCAGTTTTTCAGCTTCAGCACAACTTACTATTTTTAGTAGGTTTCTGGGTCCTGCACACCCAGAGCTGTTTTGGGGACTTAATGATCCAGGTGGATATTGGTGGCCACTCACCGAGTCCATTTGAACCCCCACCATCAGTTCTTTCAGTTTGTAAGTTTCAGCACAACTTACTATTTTTAGCATTTTTTTGGGTCCTGAACTTCTAAAGCCATTTTGAGGCCCTAAACGACGTTTTTTGGGAAAATAGGGAGCAACATGGGTCATAGACCGATGTTGCTCACTCAAAAGTTGTATTCCTTAGATAGATATTTCTAACGAGCTATCGATCACGTCAAACGGAGATCGGATGCCAAATTTACGTCCCTAGGAAGTTGAAACACCAATTTACCCAAACGGGGTCCACAGTTTTGGCGCTTCATCTCCTAGGGTTAGGTTTTGGGATGTTTCGGATTTTACGTTGTTTCTCAACAATAAATAGGCCTTCGAGCCTCATTGTAACACAGTTTAGGGGCTAGTAGCCAACATATCTCTTCTTAGAGATAAGTGCTGCTAGTACTCTAGCTCATCTATTTCCATCATGTTTGTAATAGGCCTTGGAGCCTCAATGTAACATAGTTCAGAGGCCTGCGTACACCACATCTCTTCTTAGAGATACACTACCAGTGCCCTAGATTGTTTCCATTATGTTTGTAAGCTTATTTCAGTCATTCTTTTATTAATAAAATGAAGCATTACTTCTGTTGCATCTCTGTATCTATGGCTATATCTGTATTATGTTGTGTTCCTGCATAAAATCTGGATCAAGGAGCATCAGGAAAGATATCATACAATGCGCCAGACTGAGAGTACAGAAGATCAAGGTATTGGGCATAAGAAATGGCTTGTTCCTTGGTTACACATTCCCCCATAGCTATGTCTTTCGCAATCTGATTGATAAAGGAGGTGCTTAACCAATAAGTCAGAAGCTGATCAGGAATCTAAAATTTGATCAGCGATGACGACGCCGCCACTCATGAATATGATCCGAGATATGAGTAGCTCGATATTGTTTCAATGAAGTGAGGAGGTGAGTCCCGGTCTCATAGAGAATCGGTAACTGAAAATGCGTAAGGAATGCCAAGGCTGAAGAATTGAAGTCTTGGAAGATGCCACGAGATAGCTCAATGTATCACTTTGCAGCGGCACCAGTAAGAGTTCGTTGGAAAAGACGGAGTCGAATAGAATCATCAACCCAAGAGTTAGAGGAACACCACAAGTGGTAAGTCATAACATGCGCTTGGGGGTCTTCGCCAGACTTGCCCTCAAACTTAGGACAATCACCAGGAATCTTGGTCAGAACTAGAGGGCAATATGGGTTTATGAAGAATGGGATCGTTCATTAACTTTGGCACATCTGATAACTCCAACGTAGCAAGAAATGGTAATTTAGGATTAAAAGTCATTGGAGGTATCTGATAAGGACCCGTGTTCACATTCCACCCAGTCCGAGAGGAATTTTTCCCCCACATATTTTTTCCCGAAGGATTCTGACCATAGGGGTTAGAAGCAGGATAATTCTATTGATACTGGGGTTGAGGACCAAGATATTGAGTCTGAGTAGACAGTTGAGGTCCTTGCTGAGCAATGTATGGAGTCTGTTGCGGAATGTAAGCATGGCTTTGAGGTTGATGATACACCAATGAAGGTTAATTTTGAGGGTAAAAACCTTGGGGCGCACTATATACTAGCTGATATTGACCTTGAGGGTAATAAGGACCTTGTGGTTGAGAATGCAGACCCTGCTGAGCAGGTTCAGTGGGTTGTTGAGCACGTGGACCTGGCTGTGTTGGATAAACAGGTAGAACTGGTTGCTGAACCGATTGAACCGGTTGGGGAGTAGGTTGAACCGGTTGCTGAGCTGGTTGAACTGAATAATGAGGGCCACCGGGTTGCCCTTGCGGGAGAGGTTGGCCTGATGGTTGTGATGGACTAGGTTGCCCCTGATAACCAGGTTGACTCGGAGAAGGACCGTAGGGTTGTCCTTGTTGCACAAATTTTTGGCCATACTGAATGTGTGGTGGTGGTTGTGGTGCAAAAGGTTGTCCCTATGGCAGATAGATTTTCCCCCTAGAAGCATAAGATGGTCCCGGTTGATTATGAGGTTGACCAGACGGACCGTAGGGTTGGCCTTGTTGGACCAAAGGTTGACCTTGTGAAGGTTTTCCTTGTAGACTGAAAGGTTGTCCCTATGGACCAGAGGCAGAGCCCTGCTGAGCCTAAGGTTGTCCCAATGAGGGTTGTCCTTGCAAGCTAGAGGGTTGCACAGGTAAGGTGGGTCCAAGATGAGTAACAGTCTGAGAAGGATCATAAACAGCCTGATAAGGATCAATAGGAGGAAAATAAACATGATTACCATATACATCATAATGTTGTGGAAACGAATAAACGAGGTTACCGATAGCATCATAGTGATGGAATGGAGGATTTCCAAGAGCTTGGGGCTGATGATAACCCTGAGAGCTATAATGTTGAACAGCTGACAGATACTCTTCAAACGTAAGGCCGCCAGGAATCACTGGGGTAGTGGAAATTGCACTATAAGTAGGCGAGCCCTTCGTAGAACGAGATTGTGATCTACCCAGATCGAGATTGACAGGCCACATAGGATTAAGAAAAATAGACCTACAAGTGTGAAAATATCTAGACAACTAATTCATAACAACCGGTGTGGATGAAGCCACACAGACAGTAGGTTGGACTGGGACAGATGTAATAGTAACTAACGAACCAGGTGTCGAAGGTGATAATCCTAACGAAGAGAGGACTGAACTCTAAGGAGGAGTTGATGTACCAGATTGTGCTATGGATGCAACACCAGAAATAATCTAACTCAAGGACCTATATCCAAGCGGAGGTGACACCGATGGTGGAGAAGACTGAGTAGTAACAGGAGGGAGATCTTCAGGAAAAAGTTGATATTCTCCTGTAGAAACAGGAATTCCTTCACTGTCAACGGGACTGGATGAATCCATGTCTAACTCTGTTGTAAGATCTTTGAAAAGAGTACGAGGACTAGGAGGTACAAAAGCAGCTAATAACGGTGATCCCAATGTAAGAGGAGGAAATTCTCCTTCTTCCCCAAAAATAGACCAAGCACCTAAAGGAGCCCAATTGAACTCAACTAAATCTTCCGAGGGAGATTGGATAGCGAGGCAGGACAGATGGGAGAATAGGCTGTGAAAATTCGATAGACCTAGTGGACTGAGGGGTTTCAAAAGAAACGTCTGGAAAGGAACCACCACTAGGAGGCATTGAGGACGACGAAACTGGTGGTTCTGCCACTATGACTGTATTTCAAAACAAGAAGGAAAAAAGATAACCAATCGAACGCTCCAAGATCAAAATCTAAGGGAAACAAAAACAAGCCAAGTAATAAAAATTTTAACACGCGTGTGTTCGTAGGTAATTAATTTTATGACACTGAAATTAGATTGCGTTGTTTCATATTTTAAGAGTTAAGAAACATGCAAAATATGACTCTAGTCACTTTCAATTTTAAACGATCGTGAAAGTGTTGAACTCTTAGTTAAACTGAGAGGGGGGGGTGAATCAGTTTAACACATTCATAATATTTTAAACTTTTTATTAAACCTTATTTACACCTTCATTTCATGTCTAGCTTAAAATGTGAGTAATCTTAGAATGTGAGCAGCAAGTATTAATATAATATAACAGCTGACTTAATATGAGAGCAGCAGGTATTAAGCAGATGATATAAATCAGATCAACACATAACCATCATGCACAGAGACACCAGATATAAGTGGAAACCCATAAAGGGAGAAAACCACATCTTATTATTGTTGTGATGCAAAGGCAAGCTCCAACTCCCTCTCACCACTATTTTTCTACAGGCACCAACCTACAGGAGGCTCCTACCTCAATTCTGTAAGCTACAACTTGCAAGGAAGCACCAACTCCCTTCAATTTTCTGCAGGCACCAACCTACAGGAGGCTCCAACCTTAGTCAGCTACAACTGACAGCTATCAAGCTGCAACTTGATAGGGAAGCTCCAACTTCCTCAATTTATCAAACTGAAGGTTTGCTGATTTACCTCAGATATTAGCTCTGTTCTGTAGCTTCTCTTTCTGCTCTTCTTTTCTTAGTCTTCTCTGCCTTACACTTCTATACTCTGCCTTCTCTATATTTTTTCTCTCTTACCTGTCTTGTGCATATCAATGTGATATTATATATAGAGTTCCTCACATGACTATTTGTATTTCATAAAAAATTTGGAGTGAACAGTCATGACTCTTTGGCTTATGTCTTCATATTCCTTTATCCAAATCATTTTTAAAATTACTACAATATGTGCAAATTTCCATGCTACAGTGGGATTTTGTCTTTTCCTTAGGATACTTGCCTTTGCATCACAAACAATAAAAAATAATTTACATTTGCATTTTTCAATTATACATCTCAATTCCACTCAGCTCCTTTTCTGGATTTTGGATTTACTGGATTTGTCATTTCTGCAGTTGTTGAGTGACTGTTTTGTATATTTTGATTCACTGTAATTGCGTGCACCTGTGTATGTATACCTATCAAACCTGTGATATCTTTTTACCTCTGTCAGACCCATGCTTTTATCCTTGTGTATATTCACCTGTTCATTGTGCTTTTGTGCTCCCGCTGCATATATATACCTGCTAATTTTAAATCTAGGAAAAAATGAATTACTGCGGATATTTCATTTTTCCATGGTTATGAAACCATACATATAAATTCATTTATATTTCAAATTTCACACGGGAATATATATATTTGGACCCACACATTCCAAAGTCTTTAGATTTAAAACACCTTTTGAATAGTTTCTACTACAGAACCTTTTGTAAAATCAACTCTCGGCATCTTCAAAACTGTGGTCAAATCATAATAAAAACCCAACCTTATGACTTTAGCACAGTATATAAATATATTGTCGTGTATGCATATTCCCGATTCAAACTGTTAATAAACTGTGGCAGTGTTTATAACCTTTATATCAACAAACTGTATTACGTTCCCCACTTAAACATATATAAATATATCTCCAAACCTTAGGACTTAAAGTTATAACCCTTCGCACTTTATATTAAATCAACCACTCTGTTTTAAACAAATAACCGTATAGTAAACCTTCGCTCCGGGCCCACAGGTATAAACGATAGCCCAATCAAATGCTCGTACCACATCTGGTTAACTTTCGCGTACCTTGGTTAAACCCCGGGCAAGTCCAACGTGCGATCACTGTCTGATGGCCCTCTTCCAAATCAACGGCTCGTACACATATCGCTCGGTGTCTTGGTACGAACTATAACGTGTGATGGCGCACTTTAACCGGCGGTTTTCAATTTCGTTCAGGGACACGCGTCAGTCTTTCTATGGAATCACTCGCGAATGGTGGAAACCGCTTGCCCGACAGATGGTGGTGCAATCAAACCCACGGTTTCGCTCCAAACCGCCGTCACTGTTCCTCTCGGTCACGGTTCCGTTCTCTACTCCAGGTTCCGGTCCTCCACGATTTCAATTATATATATAAATAACTATTCATCACATTTCACCGTTGTGATTTCATCTGTTACGACTATGGTTCAACTCCATTCACACTGCGCATTTGACTATGGTTCCGCTACATTCACACTGCGCATTTGAATACGGTTCCGCTCCATTCACACTAGGCATTTCAATATAAAGCGCAATACTTTGCCGCTGGAGTATGCGATTCCCGGAATGTAATTTATGTTATGTGTAACGCCCGGCTCTGTAAAAGATTCTCAGAATAACAGTTGTTTCTCTGTGTCTCTGCCTTTCTCCTTTATATTCGTTTCCTCTACCTTTTCCTGTATTCTTTGCTTCCTTCGTTTTCTTCTTTGCTGCCTCCATTGTCTGTCTCTGTCTTTGCTTCAATTCACTGCTTCCTCTATTCCTTGTAAATGTTACCTGTCTCTGCATCTGCTACCTCCTTTGCCATCAATGACAACATTTCCAACATTCTCCCCCTTTGGCATTGATGGCAATACACTTTCTCTGTTTGCCTGCTCTTCCTCCTATTGCTTGCTCTTTCTCTGTTCCTTGTAACTGTTCCTGTCTCTGCATCTGCTACCTCCTTTTTTTTTGCTTACTCTTCCTCCCCCTTTGACATCAATGGCAAGGGGTTTTATTCTTTGATGTTATGTATTTATCCTTTTTCAACATTTCAAGCATTTCCTCTCTCTGAAATTTCCTGACTTTGTACGCTGCAGCTCCAAACTTTGGATGAGATATTCATTGGGTTCACTATTCTTCTGTGTTCAGTTCACGTCAGGTTCACCATTTTCCGCTGCACCACTGACCCTTTATCCCTTTTATTGACTCCTTTTATGATGACTGTATTATTGCCATAATCCCTTTGATCCTGAGGACCTGTTTTCATGCTTCCCTTGCTGGCTGATCTCCCCTTGAGAATGACATTTTCGTTTCTGTTCTCCCCCTGAAACTGTGCTTTCTCTTCATATCAGAGAGTAGCATCTACAGATACTACCCCTAATTTGTCTCTCAAATATTCAAATGGCTCTCTGGAAAGTGGTTTGGTAAATATATCTGTTGTCTGTTCTTTTTTTGGTACATACTCCAGTTTTACTATCTTTTGAGCTACTTGTTCTCGGAGAAAGTGATACTTGATTGGAATATGTTTGGTTTTTGAGTGAAGCACAGGATTTTTAGATATACTTATAGCACTTGTATTATCACATTTGATTGAGATAGGTTCATCAATTCTTACCTTCATGTCTTGAAGAGTCTGGTTCATCCACATGAATTGTGTACAACATGTTGATGCTGCTATATATTCTACTTCAGCTGTAGACAGGGAGATAGATGTTTGTTTCTTGCTTAACCATGCCACCAGAATTTCTCCTAGATAGAAAGCACCTCCACTTGTGCGTTTCCTGTCATCCACACAGTTGGCCCAATCTGCATCTGTGTATGTTGTTAAAGTGAAGCTTTTGCATTTATGATACCAAAGTCCATACTGTACTGTTCCTTGTAGATATCTAAATATTCTTTTGACTGTCAGAAGATGGTTTTGTTTAGGTGCTGCTTGATATCTAGCCACTAGTCCTACTGCTAGCATGATGTCTGGTCTTGATTCTGTCAGATACAACAGACTTCCTATCATAGATATGTAGAGTTTTTGATCTATATCTACAGACCCATCATCAACACACAGCTTGCATCCCGTGATCATGGGAGTTGACACAGGTTTGTAGTCCCCCATTTTGAACTTTTTCAACATTTATTTTAAGTACTTTTCTTGTGAGATGAATGTGCCTATGTTCTTTTGCTGAATTTGAAGTCCTAAGTAGAAACTGAGCTCTCCAATCATGGACATTTCAAACTCTGATTTCATCCCTTCTGCAAATCCTTTTTCTAGTTCATATTTGTTGCTTCCAAACATAATGTCATCAACATATACAACAACAATCAGGAGTTCATTTTTATGGGCTTTTATGTACAGATTGTTGTCTACTCCACCTCTCTTAAAGCCTTGTTTTGCAAATATTTATCCAGTCTTGAGTACCAAGCACGAGGAGCCTGTTTCAGTCCATATAGGGCCTTGTTCAGTCTGCACACATAATCTTCTTTGTCTGTCAATGAGAAGCCTTCTGGTTGTTCCAAGTAGACTTCTTCTTCTACGTCTCCATTCAAAAATGCAGATTTTACATCCATTTGATATACCTTGAAATTCTGGTAGCATGCAAATGCCAGGAACATTCTGATAGCTTCCATTCTGGCTACAGGGGAAAATGTTTCATCATAATCAAGTCCTTCGACTTGTGAATATCCTTTGCAGACTAGTCTGGCTTTATTCCTGATTACTTGTCCTTTCTCATTCATTTTGTTTTTGAATACCCATTTTGAACCAATGATATTTTTCTCAATTGGTCTACAAACTAGTTCCCAGGTATTGTTCTTTTCAATTTGGTCCAATTCCTCATTCATTGCTTTTACCCAAGACTTGTCCTTTTTGGATTCTTCAAATTTCTTTGGCTCTATTTGTGACAGCATGGCTATGTATACTTCTTCAGTTTGTTCTATTAGCTGCCTTCTTGTCTGGACCCCTTCTTTCTTATCTCCTATGATTTGATCTTCGGGATGATTCTTCTGAGTGTATCTTGAGGGGGCTTTTGAGCTCAGCCCTTCATCTTCTGTCGTCTTGCTTGTTTCATCATCATTCTGGTCTTCTTCTTCAGGGTTATCTAATGGACTGTAGCAATCAGTATCTCTTGTATTGTTTGGAAGTTCTTCATCAAATCTCACATCAATGCTTTCTACTATTTTCCAAAGAGTCTTGTTGTAGCACCTGTACCCTTTTATTTTGGATGCATATCCTAGAAATATTCCTTCATCTGCTCTTGCATCAAATTTTCCAAGATTTTCATCATTATTATTTATGTAACACTTGCTACCAAATATTCTGAAATGTTTGATTGAAGCTGGCTTTCCATGCCACAGTTCGTAGGGAGTCTAGTCACTACTTGGACTTAAGTGAGCCTTATTAAGGATATGTACTGTTGTGTGCACTGCTTCTGCCCAGAAGGTTTGAGCAATATTATTCTCTTGCATCATGGCTCTGGCAATTTTTTGAACAGATCTGTTTTGTCTTTCTGCTACTCCATTCTGCTGAGGTGTTCCTGCAATAGTGAATTGTTTTTTTATGCCATGTTCATTACATAGGCTAGCAAAGTCATAATCAGTGAATTCACCTCCTCTGTCTGATCTGATGCATTTCAGCTTGCATCCTGTCTAATTTTCTGCTAATGCCTTAAATATTTTGAATTTGTCCAGAGCTTCCGATTTATTCTTGAGAAAAGAAACCCATGTCATTCTGGAGAAATCATCTATTATCAGCATGAAGTAGGATTCTCCACTTGGTGTTTTAGTTCTTACAGGTCCACACAGATCCATGTGCACAAGCTGGAGTGGTCTTCTTGTTGACAACTCCTCTTTGGCCTTAAAGGATGTGCGGGTCTGTTTACCCAATTGACAAGATTTGCATATGGTATTAGAAGGCCTCTTTATTTCTGGCATGTCTCTGACATCTTTCTTCTTGCTTAGTCTGATGATGTGATCGAAGCTGAGATGTCCCAATATTTTATGCCATAACCATGACTCCTCAAGTTTGCTAAGATGGCATGCTTCATCTTCCTCTTTCACAATGTAAACATTTCTCTCTGTTCGAACACCTTTGAGCAGAGTCTTTCCTATGGTGCTTGATCTGACTTCACAGTTGTGTGCTCTAAATAGAACTTCGCAACCTTTGTCACACATCTGACTGACACTCAGTAAATTTTCTTTCAGCCCATCTACAAATAGTACATCTTGGACCTTTCCTCTGCCATTTTCTATGTTGACTGAACCCTTTCCTTTGATCTTTCCTGACTTATCATTGCCAAAAGTAACATTTCCAGATTTCTTTTCATCAAGAATTATAAACTTACTTTTGTCTCCTGTCATGTGTTTAGAGCAGCCACTGTCCAAATACCATTGACTTTTCAGATCTTGAGCAGTTAGAGCCAGGTCACACTTATTCACCTTCTTTATCCACTGGAGGCACCCTTTTGTTTTGTATCTTTTGTGAGGTGATTACCTCCATCTTCTTAGAGGACATTTGGAAGGTATATGTCCAACTTGATTGCATACACAACATTTGATCATAATTTTTGTAGAATTATGAGTATGAATAGAATTTCTTTGATTCATAAACCTTCTTGAGGTGTTAAACATCAATCTTTGTCCATACTTTCTACACTCAATGATTTTATGACCAAATTCCTTACAATAAAAGCAATAACCATAGAAGCTATTTGCATACCTGATGTAAGGTTGTCTCTTCCATTTGTTTGCTTGAGGCAGTCTCTTCAATGTTTGCATCTTTTGCTAGTTTGAATTACTCCTCCTTGCATGACAATATGCAGCAATGTGTCCCAGCTTGTGGCAGACATAACAGGTGGCATTCTTCATTGGAGGGAAGAATCTCCCTTGATGGTTTCCAAATTTTACATATTCAGGGGTCTTAGTATTTACTACATTCTTTTCTACTAGTGGTTTCTTTTGATCTCTGTCTTCCTTATTGCAGATTTCTTCTTTTGTAGGAATTGTTTGAGTTGCTTCATCATTCTTCTTTGCTTTTACAAAAATAATCTCTCTGTCAACCTTTTCTTTTCCTTTACTTGATTCTCCTTCATAGCCTATTCCAGTCTTTATCATAGGGGATCTTTGAGCAACCAAAATTTCATTCAACTTACTAGAGCTTGTTGTTTGGGTGGAATTTATAACCACTTTCCTTTGAGCATTTTCTAATTTCTTTCTGAGACATACTACTTCTTCTTCGAACTTTTCTTGTTCTTGAGTTTTTTCTTTGATTTTCTTAACATGTCCTCTATCTTCTTGGCTTCTTCAAGCTCTATTTTTAGCTGCTTAAGGACTTCTAAATTCTGTTCTTCTCGTACATATTTGAGGAGAATGTCCTTTTGTTTTCTGCATTTCAGTTTGAGTCTATCAATCTCTTCTAGAGCACTTCTTAGCTCCCCCTCAAGGTCGACTTCACCTTCTTCTTCTTCATCTTCTAGCAGAAGACCTTCAAGTTCTTCTATGGCCATCAATAAGAATTCAAAGTTTTCTTCTTCACTTGAGGATTCATCTGAATCTTCAGATGTACTGCTGTCTTGTTGAGCATAGAAGGATTTTCTGCTGAACTTATTTCCTTTCTGCCAGTTCTTTGATTTATTTTTCTCTGACTGTTGAGCCTGATTACTTACTTTCTTGGGAGGACACTTAGCAGCATAGTGTCCCACTCTTCCACAGTTAAAGCATTTGAAGGGGAGTTTACCTTTGTATTTACAGAGCCTCACTCAATTTCTTGACAAACTTTCCTCTTCTTCATCGAGCAAGAGCATATGTGCATGTGTCTCCCTCTGCTTCTTTCTTCTTCTGTTTTGAAAATTATTTCCTCGTACTTGAAAGCTAGGCAGCAGGAGCTCATTTCATAAATTATTAGATTTCCAAGTGGTGGTTCATGCACGAGTCTCCCGATAGGCTATTTCTATTCTGTGTGAGCACCTTTGGATTAAGCTGGATGAAGAGATCTTAGAATCTTTTGCACAATTATACTTTCTGGTATAGTTTCTCCAAGAGCTTTCATATTGTTAACAATTTCTGCAACTTTTAGGAAGAAGCTGCCAACATCTTCATCATCATTCATTTTTAAATTTTCAAACTGGGCTCTATATACTTGAAGTTTGGCAGTCTTTACTTTCTTGTCTCCCTCATGTATGTTTTCAAGAGTATCACATATTTCTTTGGCAGTGTCTTTGTGCATTACTTTAATAAACTCTGCTTCACACAATCCATTCAGGATGGCATTCATGGCTTTTGCATTAGCCACAAAGTCTTGTTTTGTTTCTTTCTCTGTGTCAGTTGCCTTTGGGGCATATCCTAATTCCACAGCAGCCCAGACTTCTATTCCTAGAGACATTATGTATGTCCTCATTCTGATTTTCCAGAAAGCATAATTTTCACCAGTGAAGAAAGGGGATTTATTGGTTGAGCGTCCTTCTTTACTAGCCATCTTGGGAACCTAGGATCTCCTTTCAGTTGTTAGACTTGTACAAAGGAACTTGCTCTGATACCAATTGTTGAACTCTTAGTTAAACTGAGAGGGGGGGGGGGTGAATTAGTTTAACACATTCATAATCTTTTAAACTTTTTATTAAACCTTATTTACACCTTCATTTCATGTCCAGCTTAATATGTGAGTAATCTTAGAATGTGAGCAGCAAGTATTAATATAATATAAAAGCCAACTTAATATGAGAGCAGTAGGTATTAAGAAGATGATATAAATCAAATCAACACATAACCATCATGCACAGAGACACCATATATAAGTGGAAACCCATAAAGGGAGAAAACCACATCTTATTATTGTTGTGATGCAAAGGCAAGCTCCAACTCCCTCTCACCACTATTTTCTGCAGGCACCAACCTACAGGAGGCTCCTACCTCAATTCTGCAAGCTAAAACTTGCAAGGAAGCACCAACTCCCTTCAATTTTTTGTAGGCACCAACCTACAGGAGGCTCCAACCTCAGTCAGCTACAACTGACAGCTATCAAGCTGCAACTTGATAGGGAAGCTCCAACTTCCTCAATTTATCAAACTGAAGGTTTGCTGATTTACCTCAGATATCAGCTCTGTTTTGTAGCTTCTCTTTCTGCTCTTCTTTTCTTAGTCTTCTTTGCCTTACACTTTTATACTCTGACTTCTCTATATTTTTTCTCTCTTACCTGTCTTGTGCATATCAATGTGATATTATATATAGAGTTCCTCACATAACTGTTTGTATTTCATAAAGAATTTGAAGTGAACAATCATGACTCTTTGGCTTCTGTCATCTTATTCCTTTATCCAACTCATTTTTAAAATTACTACAATATGTACAAATTTCCATGCTACAGTGGGATTTTGTCTTTTCCTTAGGATACTTGCCTTTGCATCACAAACAATAAAAAATAATTTACATTTGAATTTTTCAGTTATACATCTCAATTCCACTCAGCTCCTTTTCTGGATTTTGGATTTACTAGATTTGTCATTTCTGCAGTTGTTGAGTGACTGTTCTGTATATTTTGATTCATTGTAATTACGTGCACCTGTGTATGTATACCTATCAAACCTGTGATATCTGTTTACCTCTGTCAGACCCATGCTTTTATCCTTGTGTATATTCACCTGTTCACTGTGATTTTGTGTTCCCGCTACATATATATACCTGCTGATTTTAAATCTGGGCAAAAATGAATTACTGCGGATATTTCATTTTTCCATGGTTATGAAGCCATACATATAAATTCATTTATATTTCAAATTTCACATGGGACTATATATATCTGGACCCACATATTCCAAAGTCTTTAGATTTAAAACACCTTTTGAATAGTTTCTACTACAGAACCTTTTGTAAAATCAACTCTCGGCATCTTCAAAATTGTGGTCAAATCATAATAAAAACCCAACCTTATGACTTTAGTACAGTATATAAATATATCGTCGTGTATGCATATTCCTGATTCAAACTGCTAATAAACTGTGGTGGTGTTTATAACCTTTATATCAACAAACTATATTACGTTCCCCACTTAAACATATATAAATATATCTCCAAACCTAAGGACTTAAATTTATAACCCTTCGTACTTCATATTAAATCAACCGCTCTGTTTTAAACAAATAACCGTATAGTAAACCTTGGCTCCGGGCCCACAGGTATAAATGACGGCCCAATCAAAAGCTCGTAACACATCTGGTTAGCATCCACGTACCTTGGTTAAACCCCGGGCAAGTCCAACGTGCGATCACCATCCGATGGCCCTCTTCCAGATCAACGGCTCGTACACATATCGCTCGGTGTCTTGGTACGAACTATAACGTGCGATGGCGGACTTTAACCGGCAGTTTTCAATTTCGTTCAGGGACACGCGTCATTCTGTCTATGGAATCGCTTGCGAATGGTGGAAACCGCTTTCCCGACGGATGGTGGTGCGATGAAACCCACGGTTTCGCTCCAAACCGCCTCACTGTTCCTCTTGGTCACGGTTCTGTTCTCTACTCCAGGTTCCGATCCTCCACGATTTCAATTATATATATAAATAAATATTCATCGCATTTCACCGCTGTGATTTCATCTGTTGCAACTATGGTTCCACTCCATTCACACTGCGCATTTGACTATGGTTTCACTCCATTCACACTGCGCATTTGAATATAAAGCGCAATACTTTTCCGCTAGAGTATGCGATTCCCGGAATGTAATTTATGTTATGTGTAATGCCCGGCTATGTAAAAGATTCTTAGAATAACAGTTGTTTCTCTGTGTCTCTGCCTTTCTCCTTTATATTCGTTTCCTTTGCCTCTACCTGTCTCCTTTGCTTCCTTCGTTTGCTTTTTTGATGCCTCCATTGTCTATCTCTATCTTTGCTTCAATTCACTGCTTCCTCTGTTCCTTGTAAATGTTACCTATCTCTGCATCTGCTACCTCCTTTGCCATCAATGACAACATTTCCAACAGAAAGGACTAGTGCTCGACAATCTCTTCTCTTTTTAAGGAGTCATGAAAAGATCAAAATGACTACTTAGGTACTCTAAGCAAGAGGGTGTACCAAGTTTCCGTGAACAAATGAAAGAGAAATGACCAAGGACTTAACGTACATGCAAGTAGTCTCCCCAAATGCTATGTTTGGTGTATCACGGTTACAAAGCGACAGAATCGACTTCCTATGGATAAAAGGATTGCAACCTAGAGGGGTCTCCCTTTATATACTCGACGGTACGGGGAGCACAAGTCCGTACTAGCGTTGTTTAAAGCCAGATGGAAAATGACAGCTACTAGGTTTTAAAACGCCGGAACACATCTCTAGCCTAGACCACTATAGATGTTGTGTTAGGTTTCAATGCTTCCTTAAGTTTATTGAATGAATTTTCAAGTTGATCTTGGATTATGTTTCAGTTTCAAGGCCCTATCGAATTTGGATCTCAAATTTCCTAAATGCAAGCTATATGCAAAAGAACACCATCTTTCATTCAATGAATGCTAATTAAGAAAAGGATAGAGATCTTTCAAACAATAGCAAACAATGGGAATATGAAAAGAAATCCACTAATTCATCTAATGCAATCAAACAAAAATGAAAAAATCTTTCCTAGACTATCAAATGCTATTTATGCAAAAGAAATTTTCACTTTTGATGCAAAGGAAAGAATGCAAAATTTTTTTTTCAATGAAAAGAAGTATACAATGCCCTAATTACACAAAAAACAAAATAAAAACTAGCCTGAGTATTTTGAATGTAGGAATCGAAATTGAATCAATCAATCAATGCAAAACAAACACAAGAAAGCACTCAAACTAATGTTGCAATATTCCAAACTAAAGGAAAATTTTCAAAGCGACCCAAACAAGAAATGTAATCTATGCTTGGAGAAACAAGGAGAAGAATCAAACAAAAATGAGATGATTATTCAACCAAAGCAAACATTCAAAAGGATCAAGAAAACTTAGGGCAATCAACACGGAAATGATACTGACGACAATAAAAAAGACCTGATTTCCAAACAGAAGGCTCAGTGCACAAAGACACACAGAAACCCTAAGGCCTTAAACTACACTGATAGGAAAATAGACAAAAAACTGAGCAAGACAAGCCTACAACAGTCAAAATAGTCCCAAAGGCTCAATTACACACAAAAAACAACCCATAGTCAAGCACAACTGACCAAAAGACTCATCAAGGAGGTCAAACCAAAGCCTACAAAATTCGACGCAACTGTAAGGCGGTAATCCACGCCAAACAGGGGTTGGCGCGACTGCAACAAAAGAAACCTGTGCCAATCAGTGCGACTGTTTAAGCGAAAAGTGCACCAATCTGGATAACTATGGGAAAAGGGGAAAACCAATGAGTAGAGGTCAATCTTGACACTTTGGAGCTCAACAGGGGATTTAAAACAAGCAAGCAAACCAGAAAAAGAAAAATAAGCAATTCAATGACCGAAGTTGACCCAACAAGCTAAAATGACACACACACTGATCCCTAGTGGAGTCGCCAATTTTTTAAGTAGGTAAATCCTTTCTGCGGACAGAGACGATCCCTCTAGCCTTAGAGTGGGTCTAGAAACAAAGAGACATGATAGAGTGTAGGTTTCTAATTACTGAATTAAAAAAGGACACGGTAGATCGACCTACCTGGAGTCCAATGTTGTCATCGCAACTATAGTTGTGGTGGCCTCTCGCTCCTGCCTCAGAAAATCACAATCCTTCTGCAGTCATGCTCGGATACTTGCACATAGATCAACAAACAAGAAAATCATATGACATAATAACTTCATTCATAACTACTAGCTAGTCAAAGAGGGCTAAGAATATTGCATTAAACAAATGACATAACACAAAATGGGAACCAAACAATAGTCACATATAAGTATTGATAGAAGCAAGAGTTACAACCAAATATTTGACATCGCAGTCTCCTCTAGCGGGGTTCAGCCAAAGCGCGTCTCAAATACTCGTCAGGGCATTAAGACGAGATAAGGGCCTGGACTTAAGCTCTCTCAACAAATTTCCTTCTTGTTCTATCTCTTCAACAATTCAGCTATACTATATTCAATTATCCATGTTCAGCTAGCTTATGCAAGGAGAGATAGCTTCTTTTTATAGAGGAAAAGGACGAGGTTAGGATCCCTACAAAGATGGAAGGGAGGCCTATCCTTTAGGAGGTTTCCATAAGAGGTGGAAACCATAAAATAAAGGAGGGAGTCTGTTGTTATTCAGTCCAACCACTCCCAATGACTCATCCTCGAAGTTGTTAGAGTGGAATATCCACCTTTATTTTTAAAAAACATTCCTTAAATAGCTCGGTGCGGGTGGCTAACTGGGACAAAGCGCCAACTGGTGGGGGGGCCAGTGTTAATCTTCCTCATTGGGGTGAGGGCATAACTGACTACTGGCGCCAAGAAAAAAACAGGGGTTTCTGAAGCTCTGCTCAGGGAATTGTCAACAAAAGGAATATTGTTCTCATGTAAAGGGATGCAATGATGGTATTTGCAAGGCATGACACATCTAATTAGTCACATAAATGACCCTCCAATGTGCGAGATGGGGATTACAAGGATAGTGACAAAAAAAAATTTAAGAGTATTGCAGAAGTATTTCTATTGGCTGAAACTTCAACAGGATGTCGAGAAGTACATCAAATCCTGCACTGCTTGTGCCATATCCAAACCGACCATCAAGAAGAATGTCCTCTATACTCCAATACCTACCCCTAGTTTAGCTTGGGAATCCATCTCCATGGATTACATGTCAGGCCTTCCTTCTGCTAAGCATGGAAATGACTGTGTATTCATGGTCATCGACAAATTCTCGAAGATGGCCATTATGGCGGCCTACAAGAAGAATATCACAGCAGAAGCCACTGCTAAAATATTTTTTGAATGAGTGTGTGTGCACTTTAGGATCCCATAGTTTATCATCTTAGATCGGGACATCAGGTTCCTCAACACATTTTGGTCCAACCTCTGGTCAATGCTGGACACCAAGCTCACCAAGTCCACAACTTTCCATCCCCAAATTGATGGCAAAACAGAGGTCATCAACAGGATGATTGTACACATTCTACACATGTACAATTCAGAGCATCCATGCACATGGGATGAGAGCCTCCCCTATGTAAAACACAGTTATAACCGGGCTCTCCACAGCTCAACTGGACACAACCCCATTCAGGTGGGCTTGGGATTCCAGACACTATGTCCCATTGATGCAGCCATGCCATTTGTGGCTACTCAGGCCAATTCAGCTCATGTCCAGTCTGAAGCCAAAAAAGTGAACAACTTCATCAAGCGCATTCAGCACATCCACCAACAGGTTAATGACATATTGGATAGAGCCAATGCTAAGTACAAGCAACGACATGATCAACAGCGGGTGCCACACAACTTCTAGGTGGGTGACAAAGTGGGGCTAAAGGAGTGCCTCACTAGACCCCAATGCAAGCTTCACCCGCTCCAATATGGGCAGTAAAACATCACCAAGGCTGTAGGGAACAATTCCTTCAAGCTCAGTATTCCACCATTCCTTGGTCTACACCCAGTATTCAATGTGGGTCGTCTTTTTCCCTACCTCCCACCTCTACTAGACACTTATGACATTGCAGAAAAACTCACACCAACAGAGTTAAACCCATACTGCATGGAACAGGCCGCCATAGATTGTATCATGGACATGAAAATCAAGAACACTTGCCAAGAGAAGATCCAACTGTATCAGGTTTTCAAAACTGGGCAACTTTTACACCAAGGCAAGTGGTTCACCAGGGACCAAGTTCGGCAGAAGTTTCCTCATCTCATGGAGGAACTCAACGCAATGATGAACATTACTTCCTAAGGGGGGAGGAATGATCGAGGCGGATATTGGTGGCCACCCGCCTATTCCACTTGGGGCCCCACCATTATCTCTTTTAGTTTTTTAGTTTCGGCACAACTTACTATTTTTAGCAGTTTTTCGGGTCTTGAACTTCTGAAGCCGTTTTGAGGCCCTAAACGACAGTTTTTGGGCTTTGAGATTCTAGAAAATATGATTCTATTCCAGAATATAAATTCGTGGTCAGTAGTTGTAGTCCTCTGATAGATATTTCTAATGATGTATCATGTGTGTCAAACAAAGATAGTATGCCAAAGTTATGACCCTAGGAAATTGATGTACCAATTTATCCTGACGAGGCCCATATTCTGGCGTTTCATCTCCTAGGGTTAGGTTTTTGGATGTTTAGGGTTTTCCATTGTTTCTCAATAATATATAGGCCTTCGAGCCTCATTTTAACACAGATTTCATAGGCCTATAGCTGCCACATCTCTTCTCAGAGATAAGCTACCAACGCCCTAGATAGTTTATTCCCATTCTGCTTGTAAGCAAATTTCAGTTCTTTGATATTAATGAAATGAAGTGTTATTTCCATTGCATATTTGTATTTATGGTTATATGTGTATTATGTTTTTTTCCTGCATAAATTTGGATCAATAGGATAGAATTAAATTCCAAACATGGAAATTCTATTTTATAACAGTGGAAGATTATGGTGGGAATGCATCTGAAAAGCTTCAAAGAAGTTGTTACATCTGGCGATATGAATAGCGTGCCTGTCACGGCCTAATAGTAGCCAACCAACAATCATTGAAGCTTGTGTGTCACCGCCAACGCCAGCCCTCAAAACATTCCTTAATCACGTCTTGAAAATGGGAAATGTAGTAGTACCTTCAACCAAAGCCTAAATATTGTTTTTTTTTAAAGCTGAAATTTGTGGACAATTTCTTGTTTTTTTGTTACATTGGAGTGATATTTTTATTTTTTAATTTCCTTAAAAGTATTTTTTATATATAAAATGGATTAGGATTTTAGGAAAATTTAAGATATTTTTTTTTTTTTCTAAATAAGCTTAATCTATTAATCAACAGAAACACGAATATTTACATCAGGAATTAACCAGGACTAGGCCTGAGGTCGAGGCCTGTTAAGCAAAAATTCATAGTTGAGCACTGCCCTCTGAGAGGGAAACCAGTGCATAAGATGTTCCAGCAAAAAACCCACGCAGGGGAAACGTCTGTTTCTAGAGAAAAAGCCTATGAGACTTGACCAAAACCAGAAAGACATACATAAACATTTTTCATAAAGAAGACAGTGCCATAGCAAAAAACCAGGAACAATGGAGGCGCTACTCGTCTGGTTCCTCTTCCACGACCCTGCACCAAAACTCATCTGGTTCACCATCAGTATTATACAGGTCCTCTGTGGAGTGAATGACCTTCTCAGCAGCTGGGGTGCGTTGTCCATCGCCCTGATGAGGTTGGTGCTGACCATTTGCAATGTCAGGGTCCTGAGTAGCAGTTTGCTGCTCATCCTGCTTCAGCTCAATATCAATATTCATTTCATTTCCATGACTAGCATCTTCCACGGTAATGTCCATGTTCTGCTCATGCACATCTTTAGCATTCTGCCTAATATCATTCATATCCCCAATATTTCCAGCCCGCCTTCCTGAGGTGGGAGCCTCATCTTGAGGGGACTCACGAAAAACTATGGTAACCGAGGCGGTAATGCGAGGGCAATTGAGCGCACTTAGGAATGAGAAGTGCCTTGTTTGAGAATGGGCAGGAGCGTACGGGGGAGTGGGATACCTTTGCTCAGAACGAAGGATACGACCACGTGCAGCTCGGTAAGTTCTTTCATAGGCATGAGAGTTCGCAGTAGAGGTGCTGGAGGACGGGGAGGAGCGCCTAATCATTCTCCGGGAAGAGCCTCGTCTGCATCTCATCCTGTGCCTGAGACGAGGCATTCTTTCATTCGAAGTTGGAGAACTGGAAGAGTGCTGTAACCCAAGAGAGACGTTGGCCAATTGTGAGAGCGGAGGCGTGACAGAAGCTCTGGATAACTGCTCAAACCAATTCCCTGACTCTCGCATGCAATTCCCTGCAATAGAAATATGAAGATTGTCGCCGAGCTCTATGCATCCATGAAGCCTGGTTTGCTTGCCGGTGACTGTGCATTCGGAGGAGAACCGCACAATGGGCGAGCAATACACCGTAATAGGCCTGGGGAAGCTTCTTATGGGTTGCGCGTTCGCCATCTTGTGAACTAAAACCCCAAATCTGCTGCCAACCATCTGCATTAACCTCTCAATTAATGGAGTAATCACCATGTCCTGTTTACACTGTGTGGAGATATCTCGAACTCCGCTGATGGAATTGTGAACCACACCAGGCGTTAATTGCCTTAAATGCTTCATGCTTGTGTTCAGGTGCCGCAGGACACTCGCAGGTCCTCGTGGCCGACGTCTCGCCGGAGTGCCGTCTGTCCGACGCATTCCCTTTATCATTTTAACCACCCGCATCCGGGTGGAAAATTTAAGATATTTAACTTATATAAATTCAATAATTAAAATTTTGAATATAAAATATTTAAATTAATTTAATGTAACTTGAGATACTAATTTTTATTGGAACATAACCCAAATAACTCTAATAAATTACTAACTTTTTTAACCCAAAAAAAATAACAATATAAACCTCCACTTTACACAATCCATTTAGAATATATTTTTTTCAATTTCCAAAATACAATAAGATTTATTTAATCTCTTAAATATCACTTCCTAACATTTTCAAAGTTTTAAACACTTGTCGTTCTTATTTTCGAAACCCATTCTACACCACTCTATTGTGGTGGGTTTGTCACGCAACTATATGTAGAGAATATTCAAAAATGCCTGGATTTAGTACAAGTTCGATGATGGTTTTGAATTTGGTTTTAAAACAGTATGAGACGGTTTCTCAATAATGACATATTCAACATGATTAGTCAATTTTTTTTTTATGTTTGTAGCATCAGAATCACTGGAATGGAATTTTAGACCACTCTTTGATGAATTCTCATGAAACAAATTATGGCCACATGCTTAAAGGTTTCATTGTTATTTATAAAAAGACTAAGACTTTGAGATAACGCAAATAGTCTCTCATACCAATTTTGTTACACCAATTTTTGGTCATCTAACCTTTTACTATCAGATGGACCAAAGTATACCATGTAAGACCAATTTTACCCTAAGTAAAATTTCTTTCACTATGAAAAATAACATAGTAATCCATATTTATTAAGTTGTTTATGGTCTAAACAGGAAATCCCATGAGGAAATATTGAATAAATCCATATTTTTTTATTTTCCTCAAGGAATAATTAGTTAAACAACATTTTAATTAATATTTGTGGTCATATTTAACCCAAAACAGGAAAATTAATTAGATAAACCATTATTTATCTTATTATTTTCTAGGAATAATTATTTAAACCTTATTTAAATAATATTCCTTGTTAAATTTGACTAAATCATTTATAAATAATTGAGTAAAACACTATTTATTTAATTATTAGTCAACCACATCCTTAAAATAATAAATAAATTATTTATTTATTTATTATTTACAAATAAAGGGATTTGACCAAATTCAAATTCTTTTTCCCTCCAACAAATATAATAAAATATTCCATAAAAGTTGGATCTAGATTTGGTTAATAATATTTTGATTATGCACCAATATCTAGACAAAATCAATATTTTGTTATAAATAAAAGGGTTTTTCCATTCATTCACTACCTTTTGTTGCTAAAAGATCACTCTGGATCTATACTTTTGGTCTGACTTTGATCCTCCATCATTTTCATATTTTGCTACCCTTTTTCTTGTGAGCTCCCTTTGAGTTCCATTTTTTGTCTAGGTTTTATACACCATCAAGAGAGAGAGATCTTAGAACTAAAGTGCTAAGGAATTACAAGAACCCATCCCATTGAGGGGGGACTAGTAACATCATTCTATGTTCCCTTCCCAGGTGTCAAAAAATACACAAATTCTTTAAAAATATTCTTGTCTTGTCTATTGGATGCATGGAGCAACTCTTGTTTTTATTTACTGCTTAATGTCTTTTACTACATAGATCTAGATTTTGTAGCATTTATCTTGGTCAAGTAACTGCAGATATAAAGAAATTGGAAGCCATCTTTGATGTTAGGTTTGTTTGTTATGCACAGCCAAAGTGAGCTTTTTTCGTACACTTGCGATTAGAATTCATCCTAACAACTGGCGACTCCACAAGGGTTTAGCATTACGACCTCTATCATTTTTCAGATCCTTGCATGACCAGCTGCTTCAAACCCTAGGATTTCTCTTCAGCTTCTTATTTTGATTTTCTTGATGTTGTTTTTAACCTATAAAACCCTAAAAAAATAATAATTCTAACTTCCATGTGTTTCCAAACCTATTGTGCAAGTCACAGGCATTAGCCGCAGCTGAGACGACAAATATTTCTGAACCTACTCCCGAGAATTCTGGAAGTGAAAGTCACACTTTTTGGGCCAAAACCTGCGACCTAGACCTTCAAGGCATAGAAAAAAGCCCCAAACCTATGACCTATGTAGAAATCATGTCAGAAACTACGACCTAAACTTTTTGCGGGAATTTTTATGAGATTTTTTTGGGTTTGTCTGGGCCTCTATTTAGGGTTTTTTGACCTCTGTCTCCGCCCGTTTTGGACATGTACCTACTCTTTTTTACTCATTGGAGTGGGGAACCTCACCCCTTAGGGCTTCAATACCCTTCCACCTTTCTAGGAGGATTTTAGCTAAAGTTGGTCGTCTGAAATTTTAGTGTGTTCAGCCATTTTTCAGATATGATCCCTCACCTTCAGATCCATTTCAAATTGGTTATTCATCCATCCAAAAAACCTCTTTTCAGTTTTTTTGGGTCTTCCTCTAGGGTTCCCTCCATTTCCCTCCAGGTTGTAGCCTTTCTCCACCTCATTTGCAACATTTTTCCCTCTATTTTTTTTGTTGTTGTTTGCACCTATTTCCAGCAAATCTGACCTTTAGATCATTGTCCCTCCTGAATTTAGATCCATTGGCTATTTTGGTGTGTTTTGACTAGATTTTTTCCCACCCACAGACTAGTTGTTGAGAGGTCTTCCTCCTTGGGTTTAGATTAATGCATAATTAGTTGTTTATTTTTTGTTATATTCAGTTTCATTTACTTTTATCTGCAAATTTATTTACAGTTATACAACACACTTTTTTCTTTTTCTCTACAAACGTCTGGGTTTAAAAATTAAAATTAACACACTTAACACACACACCGTAAGTGAAAAAGCGTCTGGTTAACACCACTAGGCAAAGACTTTAACATTGTAATAAATTGATACTGCACCTCTCTACCCTTGTTTCAACATTGTAATCATTTGATCCTACGCCTCCTTACCCTTGTTGGTCTATCTTCCTCTTGTGATCTATGTTTTTTTTGTCATCATTGCGCCCCCAAGGTATTTATCCGAGAGACTTCTTGGCCTTCATCCTCAGTTTCTGTTAGGAAGACTTACTCCTCCGCGTAGGATCCGAGTTAGTTATCCACCGAGTCCACATTCTGAATCCTCTTCTAGTTCATTGGGTTCCACTTCTGGTTGCATCCCCAGCTCTCCCCCTATCACCTTCACCATGTCTAGTTCAGAACCTAATGTTGGTGGTAGCCCCAACCGTAATGCTGGGAATAATACTAGTGGGACCGCAACAGGAACTATCACGGCTGCTCCCTTGCTCCCCTATATGGCAGGCCTCTGTCTTCCCAATTTTAACCAGTTGATCAATGACCCCGTACGCCATGATGCTAGTTGGCATGCTATGCCAACCAAGCTCCCTTCTGACATCCCCAAGTTTGAAGGTCTTGCTGGAGAAGATCCTACACACCATGTTCGATCTTTCCACATGTGGTGTTCATATAATTCCATTACCAATGACTATGTCCGTCTTTGGTTGTTCCAATGTACACTTACTGGCGAAGCTTATAAGTAGTATGTCGATCACGCCTCCTCCTCTCCTATCACCCTTGCAACTCTTGCCTGGGCTTTTCTTTCTTATTTCTAGCTTCCCCTTCATTATGACACTGGTATCGAACTTTTGACCTATTTTCTTCAATCGTCTACGACCCGCCTATCTGATCATGTCCAGGAATGCTAGAGAAGAAAGATCCTATGTCGAGCCCCTACCTTCAAAGACCGTGTCTACATGGACTGGTTCCTTATATCCCTTTTGCTTGCTATCAGAAAAGATGTCGCAACGCATTTCCCTCAGACCGAAGAAGCTACTCTCCAGATTGCATTAAAATATGACTTGATCTATGCTCATTCTAGTTATGTTTATATCGTCTTACCTGATCTCCCTAGACCCGGTGGTGCTAATGCACCAGGGGCATCCCATGCTGCCGAAGGTATCTGTTAGGTCCTTATATCACTAGTATAGTCACTTATTATTGTTAATGTAAACCCCTTATTGTTATTATTGTACCCTTGTAACCCCCATTTTTTTATTATTGTGCCCTTAAATTATTATTGTTAGGTCGGATAGGATTACATTATGGCCCCATGGACTCCTATATATAGAAAGGAGGTTTTGTAAATTGTATCATCCAAGAATTGTTCATTCATGTAATGTATTGGAGGTTTCCCCCTAGAAGTGGCTTATTTATAAGGCGTTGATATCTCTTTTCTTCTCTTTTTGGAGCTGGTTTCACAACATTTGGTATCAAAGCTTTGGATTCTAGGGTTTCGCTGCTCCAAACAGGTCATCGTGGCATTTTCGCTATAAATTGTTTTCTATGAAGTTTCAGAAGCTGAAATTTTTAGGGTGCGAAGCCGAAATCCTGAGGCATATTGTCTAAATATTTCAGAGCTTGTTTCGCAATATTTTCGGAGATGTGATCTGTGGAAGTTAGGTATTTTTCAGGCTCCTAAACAGGTCTTCGTGGCATTTGCACTGTAAATTTTTTTCTACTGAGGTTCAGAATTGGAAATTTTTATGGTGCGAAGCTAAAATCCTAAGGAAATGCGTCAAAAAATTTTAGAGCTTGGTTCGCAATATTTTTAGATATATGATCTATGGAAGGTAGTGCTTTTTTAGGCTCCGGAATTTCATCTCAAAGAGGTGATCGTGGGAAAATTTCAATAACTCTCTCTCTGAGCATCGGATTGGAGTGTCGTAAAAAGTGGTCGCAATTAAACAGACTGTAGTTTCGTGGATATCAATTGCAGAGGTGAAGGATGAAACAGTGACACGTGGCAAGTCGTACAAGTTCGCTATACTGAACCAGTCCATAATTAGGTCATTGTGGGAGATTGGACATAACTTTGTCTTGGAGAATCCAAATCAAGTCAGACCTGTGGCATTCAAAAGAGAATTTATAGGGTGACTTCAGTGCTGAATTTCAAATATTGAAGAGCCGCAATCATAGAGATAATCCAATTTAAATATCGAGCTCCTCAAAATCAAGTAAAAGGTGTGTAATTTTTTTCCGAATTGCATAAGCCTTGTTTGAAGAATCAAGTTGAATTGATTGCAAGGGAATATTGTAGAATATATATCAGTATTCGATTATAAAATGGCTTCTAAAAAGAATTCAACACCCATTAATCCTTTGGAAAGCTCTACTATGACTCATGAAAATGAAGAATGGCAACATGACATATCAAAATTACAAGAGCAAGTGCAACAAATTTCGCTCTCGCAAAGAGCAACAAAAAATGACATGGAAGTTTTGAAGAAAGGCATGGAAACTAAGATGTATGGTTTGAAGAAAGGCATGGAAACTAAGATGGATGGTTTGAAGAAAGGCATAGAAACTAAGATGGATGGCATGGAGGCTGGCATGGAATCTAAGATGGATGACATGGAAGCTAAGATCGATGAGAAAATGGAAAACATGAAAAATGTTCTAAAAGAAAACATGGAAGGTTTGACAAAGTTGATACAAGAAACATTTCCTAATGGTGAAAATATAGTAGAAGAACCTCATGATGAGAACAAAATAAATGTTGATCTTGATTTCATAAACTCTAATGTTGGCGGGAAGAACCACCATATTCCAAAGATTTATATGAGGAAGTTTGATAGAAAGGATCCTGTAACATGGATACTACAAATGGAGCAATATTTTGATCTCCATCACGTGCAAAACACACAAAAGGTACGCATTGCAACTTTACATTTAGAAAAAAATACATTTGTATGGTATCGATGGCTTTGCTCCCATAAAAAAACTGTCACTTGGTAAATTTTTATGGAGGAAATGATAGCACATTATGAGGATACAAAGAGCAACACCTTCTTTAGCCAATTGATAAATCTCAAACAAAAGGGTTTAGTGGGGCAACACATTGAGGACTTCCAGAAATTGAATATAAAGGTAACTGATATTCCAGAGGAACACAGGATTGATCTCTTCATAGGCACTCTAAAGGATAACATCCAACATGAAGTTCGTGTTTTGGAACCTGATTCATTGGAGAAGGCATTCAGGTTGGCAAGAAAAGTTTAATGTAAAATTATGGCGACAAGGAAGTCTACCACTCAATTCTATAAAGAAGGAAGTGTTGCTATGCCTAGATTTCCACAACCTACAAGGTTGACACCACAACAATTGGAAGAAAAAAGAGCAAAAGGGCTTTGCTACAGTTGTGATAGCAAATACACTAAAGGTCATAAGTGTGCTAAAAAGAAATTATTTTACATAGATTGTGAAGAAGAAGAAGAAAATGAAAAAGAAGAGGATATACACCAGGAACCAGCCATAAAAGAGGAAGAAATGAATCCGACCATATCATGTAATGCACTGGCCAGAATTACCACTCCTCAAACTCTCAAGATAGTAGGACAGATCAAGAAGAAAAGGGTAATAGTGTTGATTGATTCAGGTAGCACCCATAATTTTATTCATCGTAAGGTAGCCAAGGAATTAAATTGTTTCCTATACCCAGCACCAGAATGTCAAGTGATGGTTGCAAATGGAGGAACTATAAATTGCTCTGGGAAATGCCATAATATCAAGCTAACCATGGGGGAACATGTATTGACTAGTCCAATGCTTTCCATTCCTATGGGATGGCCTTAAATCTGATATTCAAAATTTTATGACGGAATGTTTGGTTTGCCAACAGAATAAAGTTGAGACAATTAAGACCCCGAGACTTCTACAACCTTTATCCATTCCAAGTCAACCTTGGGAGGAGATTTCAATGGATTTTATCACAGGTTTACCTAAGTCTGAAGGAAAGAGTGTCATCATGGTGGTAGTTGATAGACTTACCAAGTATGCACACTTTTGTGCATTATCTCATCGATTTAAAGCAAGTACAGTTGCTACTACATTTATGGACAGAATTCAAAAGCTACATGGAAGCCCAAGGGTTATTGTGAGCGACAGAGATCCCATTTTTACCGGAAATTTTTGGACGGAGTTATTTTCTTGTTTGGGTACTCAATTAGCTCATAGCTCATCTTATCATCCTCAATCTGATGGTCAAACCGAGATAGTAAATAAATTTTTGGAAGGATATCTTCGTTGTTTTGTATCTGATAAACAAACACAATGGGTCAAGTGGTTACCTCTCGCCGAATGGTGGTATAACACTTCCTTCCATACTGCAGCAAAAATGACCCCATTTATGGCACTTTATGGATATCATCCACCATCGATCACATCATCTTTAAGGGAAAATTCGAAGGTTCAAGCAGTGGAAGATCACATCGAGCATCAACAAGAAGTTTTCCAACTCTTAAAGGATAACCCTAATTTGGCACAAAATCGAATGAAACAACAGGCAGATCAACATCGCAGCGAGAGAAGTTTTGATGTAGGAGATTGGGTATTTTTACGGCTACAACCATACAAACAAATGTCCCTCAAGCAAGCTAAGAAGGATAATAAAATATCACCAAAGTACTATGGTCCTTACAAGGTGTTGCAAAAGATTGGTACTATGGCATACAAATTGGAGCTTCCTGCTTCTTCGCGAGTACATCCAGTTTTCCATGTTTCATGCTTAAAGAAGGTTATAGGTGAAAATCTTCCAGTTCAAACAATATTGCCATAACTTGATGAGGAAGGAAAAATCATATTGGAACCTAAAGCGGTCATGGAAACAAGAACTCGACAGCTACGGAATCGATCAATTTCAGAGTATCTCATCAAGTGGAAGAACTTACCCACTGAAGATTCTACATGGGAGGATGAGAATTTTATACAGAAGCACCCAGAGCTACTCAAGCGTTGAGGACAACACTTTTTTGAAGGAGAGGGCATGTTAGGTCCCTATATTACTAGTATAGTCCCTTATTGTTGTTAGTGTAACCCCCTTATTGTTATTATTGTACCCTTGTAACCCCCATTTTGTTATTATTGTGCCCTTAAATTATTATTGTTAGGTCGGGTAGGATTACATTGTGGCCCACTAGGATTACATTATGGCTCCATGGACTCCTATATATAGAAAGGAGGTTTTGTAAATTGTATCATCCAAGAATTGTTCATTCATGTAATGTATTGGAGGTTGCCCCCTCGAAGTGGCTTATTTCTAAGGCGTTGATATCTCTTTTCTTCTCTTTTTGGAGCTGGTTTCACAACAGTATCGCTAGATCCCTTTCTCATCCGTATACTCATCCTCCCATGGGTTATGGTTTCCGTCAAGGAAGGGCCAGCTCCTCCAGCACTTTTCCCCCTCCCAGTAGCATGTATCCAGGATACAGCATGCCTCCTCATTTTTCCCAACCTGTTTACCACAATTTTTCCCAACCTCATTATTATTCGTATCCACATCCTAGTGCTCCAACTCCTCCAGCATTAGCACCCCTTCCTCCCTTGCCTTCTCAATCCCTGCAATAGTAGCCAACACCCCCCCCCAGGGGCAGGTGTATGAACAACAGGGCGCGACTAATCCTCCTACTTCCAAAAAGAAGAGGAAAGGCACCAAAAATCAATCTACCCCCTGTAATCCAGGACCTAATCCCCAAGGGAATGCACCTAACACTGCTAACCAGCAAGAGGACACTCATCTCAAGCAGGACATGCATGTTCGCATGAATAAGCCTTGTTCATGTTGTGGTACTATGGTCATTACACCCACGATTGTCCTATTTTACCACAAATGCATCAAATGTGGCAAACTCAAGCAGCATCATGAGGAAAGCAAGCCTCCCCTTCGGTTCCTCCTAATACTGCACCTATCCAGCCGGTTGTGTTTACCAATCCTTTCCCTCAGCAAGGATTTGTGGCTACCCAACCACTTGAAGGTCAGGCGGACACTCAACCTTCTCCATCTGGTACCTTTGATTACCAGATTCTCATGATGAACTCTAACCAACCCATTACCATTGACCTCAACCTTCAGACTTGGTGCCGTTAGTACAACAAGCCTCCCGCTACGTCTACCCCCGAGCCCCCTTATTTAGGTTCTACAGAGCCTCTTTTGAAAGCCAATGGTCCTTTATAGATCCCTTAGCCTAAGGCGAAGGTCCATACCAAGATCCCCAAGGGACCATTACGCCGAAACACTACTTCTGGCAAATTTGCCCATTCGTATAGTATAATAAATGATTTGGCGCAATCTCCTGCTACCATCTGAAAATTGGAAATATTCCAGTTGTGTCCTTCACAATGAAAAGCTCTACTAACTTCTATGGGTGTTGTAGATCCTTCAGATGATCGTTTGATCATCTTTGATGTTAACCGGTCTGAACATCCTCCCCATCCTACTTCCTTCGCCTTCCAAATCCCCGTCAAGATCCGGAATGCCAATGTCTCTCGTTGTATCATTGATGAGGGGGAATCCACCTATGTGATGTCTGCTTAAATTTGGAAGAAACTCAAATCACTTGAGTTTTCCCCTTCCACTATCACCCTCCGAGCGTGGGATGGCCACTCTTCCCAACCCATTGGCTTGTTCCGCAATTGTCCTATTACTCTTGCGAGAAAGACTGTTTGCGTTGACGTAGAAGTCATTGATGCCCCCTTAGATTAAAAATTTATATTGGGTCGTAGCTACACCTATGTTAGGTCCCTATATTACTATTATAGTCCCTTATTGTTATTAGTGTAACCACCTTATTGTTATTATTGTACCCTTGCGGCCCACTAGGATTACATTATGGCCACATGGACTCCTATATATAGAAAGGAGGTTTTGTAAATTGTATCATCCAAGAATTGTTCATTTATGTAATGTATTGGAGGTTTCCCCCTCGAAGTGGCTTATTTCTAAGGTCTTGATATCTCTTTCTTCTATTTTTGGAGCTGGTTACTCAACATTTGGTATCAGAGCTTTGGATTCTAGGGTTTCGCTACTCCAAACAGGTCATCGTGGCAGTTTCGCTATAAAATTATTTCTATGAAGTTTTAAAAGCTGAAATTTGTAGGGTGCGAAGCTTAAATCCTTAGGAAGATTTCGTAAAAATTTCAGAGCTTGATTCGCAATATTTTTGGAGATATAATATGTGGAAGTTAGGTCTTTTTTCAGGCTAGTAAACAGGTCATCGTGGAAGTTGTGCTATAAATTTTTTTCTACGAAGGTTCAGAATCCAAAATTCATATGGTGCAAAGCTGAAATCCTGAGGAAATTTTTCAAAACATTTTAGAGCTTTGTTCACAATATTTTTGGAGATATGATCTGTGGAATGTAGTGCTTTTTCAGGCTCCTAAATTTCATCTCAAAGAGGTGATCGTGGGAAAATATTCATAACTCTATCTCTGAGCATCGGATTGGAGTGCCGTAAAAATTGGTCGAGATTTAACGGACTATAGTTTCTTAGCTATCAATTTCAGATCTTAATGATGAAACAGTGACACGTGGCAAGTGGTACAAGTGCACTTTACTGAACCAGTCCATAATTAGGTCATTGTGGGAGATTGGACACAACTTTGTCTTGGAGAATCCAAATCAAGTCAGACCTATGGCATTCAAAATATAATTCAGAGGGCTATGTTGTTACCAAAATTCAAATATTGAAGTGCTGCAATCATAGATATTATCCAATCAATATAAAGCTCCTCAAAAGCAAGAAAAAGGTGTGTGTTTTTTTTTTCCAAATTGCATAAGTCTTGTTTGAAGAATCAATTTGAATTGATTCCAAGGGCATATTGTAGAATAGATATCAGTATTGGATTCTAAAAGATGCCCCGTAAAAATAATTCAACACCCATTAAGCCTTCAGAAATCTCTACTATGACTCACGAAGATGAAGAATTGCAACATGATCTATCAAAATTACAAGAGCAAGTGCACCAAATTTCGCTCTCGCAAAGAGAAACAAAAAATGAAATGGAAGTTTTGAAGAAAGTCGTGAAAGCTAATATGGATGGCATTGAAGCTAAGATGGATGGCATGGAAGCTGGCATGGAAGCTAAGATGGATGACATGAAAGACAACATGGAAAACATGAAGAAGGATCTAAAAGCAGACATGGAAGGTTTGACAAAGTTGATACAAGAAATGTTTCATAATGGTGAAAAGAGAGTAGAAGAAACTCATGATGAGAACAAAATAAATGTTAATCGTGATTTCATAAACTCTAATGTTGGCGGGAAGAACCATATTCCAAAATGGATATGAGGAAGTTTGATGGAAAGGATCTGGCAACATGGATACTACGGATGGAGCAATATTTTGATCTCCATAACGTGCAAAACACACTAAAGATCACGCATTGCAACTTTACATTTAGAGTAAAATACATTTTTGTGGTATGCGATGGCTTTTCTCCCAGTGCAAAAAATTGTCACTTGAGTCGATTTTACGAGAGGAAAATGATAGCACATTATGAGGATACAAAGAGCAACACCTTATTTATCCAATTGATAAATCTCAAACAAAAGGGTTTAGTGGGGCAGCATATTGAGGACTTCCAAAAATTGAATATAAGGGTAACTGATATTCCAAAGGAACACAGGATCGACCTCTTCATAGGAACTTTAAAGGATAACATCCAACATGAAGTTCGCGTTTTGGAACCGGATTCATTGGAGAAGGCATTCAGGTTGGCAAGAAAAGTTGAATGTAAAATAATGGCGACAAGGAAGCCTACCACTAAATTATATAAAGAAGGAAGTGTTGCTACGCCTAGATTTCCACAACCTACAAGGTTGACACCACAAAAATTGGAAGAAAAAAGAGCAAAAGGGCTTTGCTACAGTTGTGATAGAAAATACACTAAAGGTCATAAGTGTCTTTGAGAAGAAATCCTTTTACATGAATTGTGAAGAGGAAAAAAGAAAATGAACAAGAAGAGGATATACACTAGGAACCGGCCCTAGAAGAGGAAGAAATGAATCCGACCATATCATGTAATGCACTGGTAGGAATTACCACTCCTCAAACTCTCAAGATAGCAGGACAAATCAAGAAGAAAAAAGGTAATAGTGTTGATTGATTCAGGTAGCACCCATAATTTTATTCATTGTAAGGTAGCCAAGGAATTAAATTGTTTCTTATACCCAGCACCAGAATGTCAAGTGATGGTTGCAAATGGAGGAACTATAAATTGCTCTGGAAAATGCCATAATATCCAGCTAACCATGGGGGAATATGTATTGACTAGTCCAGTGCTTTCCATTCCTATGGGAGGTGCTGATGTTGTATTAGGAGTACAATGGTTACAATATTTGGGGACGGTAGCTTTTAATTTTCAAGAACTTTTCTTGAAATTTTTTTCAGAAAGAAGGGAATTCGAATTACGGGGTATTGCGAGGAAGCTGGGAAAGATAATAAGCTCTAATGTCATGACAAAGCTTCTAAAGAAAGAACAACAAGGCGTAATTGCACAATTATGCTCACTAGAAGTTCCAACATCAACATCATCTATATCTGCAGATCTCCAACAATTCTTGGACAATCATTCCAAGGTGTTTGAAACTCCCAAAGGACTCCCACCTATTCGTGATCATGATCATGCTATTCATTTGATTCCAGGAAGTGTTCCTCCAAACATCAGGGCTTATAGATATCCTTACGTCCAAAAGAGCGAAATTGAACGTATGATTGCAGAAATGTTAGAGGCAAATATAATTCAACCTAGTCAAATTTCTTTCTCTGCTCTTGTAGTATTGGTACACAAGAAGGATGGATCATGGTGAATGTGTCCGGATTGTAGGGAGCTCAATAAGCTCACCATTAACAATAAATTTCCCATTCCTGTGATTGATGAATTATTTGATGAATAATATGGAGCAATTTATTTTACCAAGTTGGATCTTCGTTCAGGATATCATCAAATTAGAATGAAGACTAAAGATATTCCAAAAACATCATTTCGAACTCATGAGGGTCATTATGAATTTTTGGTCATGCCTTTTGGCCTTACCAATGCACCTTCTACATTTCAATGGTTGATGAATTCCATTTTCAAACCCTTCCTTAGAAAATTTGTGCTAGTATTTTTTGATGATATACTAATATATAGCAGGTCTTGGAAGGATCATGTTGAACATGTTGACAGGGTGCTCAAACTATTTTAGGAGAAACAATTATATGAAAAAACATCCAAATGTTTCTTTGGAGTACAAGAGGTGGAACATCTGGGTCATATTATATCTCACAAGGGTGTTAAAGTAGACCCTAAAAAAATTAAAGCCATTAAGGAATGGAAACTCCCCACAACCATAAAGAAGTTGCGAGGATTTCTCGAGTTAACATGGTATTATCGCAAGTTTGTTAAGAATTATGGGAGAATAGAAGCGCCTCTAACAACATTATTGAAGAAATATGCATTTTCATGGACTCCTGAAGCAACTAAGGCCTTTGAACATCTTAAAGAGGCAATGTGCCTAGCACCGGTCTTAGCTACGCCAAACTTCACAAAAACCTTTATCGTGGAATGTGATGCCTCAGGAAATCGAATTGGTGTTGTTTTAATGCAGGAAGGAAGACCCATTGCTTTTGAAAGTCGTCCAATCAAAGGAAAGTATTTACAGAAACCTATTTATGAGAAGGAAATGTTAGCAATACTGCATGCACTAAAGAAATGGTGAACTTACCTAATGGGAAGACACTTCAAGGTAAAACTGATCATGATAGTCTTAAACACTTTTTGGAACAAAGACTATCATCAGAAGAGCAGCAAAAATGGGTCACAAAGATGTTGGGTTATGACTTTGAAATAATCTACAAAAAATGAAAGCTTAATGTTGTTGCGGATGCACTCTCAAGAAAGAATGAAGAGGTGAGCATTTCTTTGTGCCATTTCTATTATCCAACTAGATTGGATAACTGAAGCAAGAGATGAATGGAAGAAGGACAAAGACGTATGGACACTCATTCAAAAGTTGCAGCAAGATCCTAGTACATCTGATACATTTAGTTGAAAAATTATTCCTTATGGTACAAAGATCGCTTATATCTTTGTAAGAATTCCCAACTAAAACAAAAGATTCTTCTGGAATTGCACACTTCTCCTTTAGGAGGACACTCGGGATTCTTAAAAACTTACCACAGGGTGAAGAAAGAATTTTTTTGGGATGGCTTTAAATCTGATATTCAAAAGTTTGTGGCGGAATGTTTGGTTTGCCAGCAGAATAAAGTGGAAACAATTAAGACCCCGGGACTTCTACAACCTTTATCCATTCCAAGTCAACGTTGGGAGGAGATTTCAATAGATTTTATCACAGGTTTACCTAAGTCTGAAGGAAAGAGTGTCATCATGGTGGTAGTTGATAGACTTACCAAGTATGCACACTTTTGTGCATTATCTCATCCATTTAAAGCAAGTACAGTTGCTACTACATTTATGGATAGAGTTCAAAAGCTACATGGAAGCCCAAGGGTTATTGTGAGCGACAGAGATCCCATTTTTACTGGAAATTTTTGGATGGAGTTATTTTCTTGTTTGGGTACTCAATTAGATCATAGCTCATCTTATCATCCTCAATCTGATGGTCAAACTGAGATAGTAAATAAATGTTTGGAAGGATATCTTCGTTGTTTTGTATCTGATAAACAAACACAATGGGTCAAGTGATTATCTCTCGTTGAATGGTGGTATAACACTTCCTTCCATACTGCAGCAAAAATGACCCCATTTATGGCACTTTATGGATATCATCCACCATCCATCACATCATATTTAAGGAAAAATTCGAAGGTTCAAGCAGTGGAAGATCACATCGAGCATCAGCAAGAAGTTCTCCAACTCTTAAAGGATAACCTGAATTTGGCACAAAATCGAATGAAACAACAGGCAGATCAACATCGCAGCGAGAGAAGTTTTGATATAGGAGATTTGGTATTTTTACGGCTACAACCATATAAACAAATGTCCCTCAAGCAAGCTAAGAAGAATAATAAATTATCGCCAAAGTACTATGGTCCTTACAAGGTGTTGCAAAAGATTGGTACTATGGCATACAAATTGGAGCTTCCTGCTTCTTCGCGAGTACATCCAATTTTCCATGTTTCATGCTTAAAGAAGGTTATCGGTGAAAATCTTCCAGTTCAAACAATATTACCAGAACTTGATGAGGAATGAAAAATCATATTGGAACCTGAAGCGGTCACGGAAACAAGAACTCGACAACTACGGAATCGATCAATTTCAGAGTATCTCATCAAGTGGAAGAACTTACCCACTGAAGATTCTACATGGGAGGATGATAATTTTATACAGAAGCACCCGGAGCTACTCAAGTGTTGAGGACAACACTTTTTGAAGGAGAGGGGCATGTTAGGTCCCTATATCACTAGTATAGCCCCTTATTATTGTTAGTGTAAACCCCTTATTGTTATTATTGTACCCTTGTAACCCCCATTTTGTTATTATTTTGCCCTTAAATTATTATTGTTAGGTCGGCTAGGATTACATTGTGGCTTGCTAGGATTACATTATGGCCACATGGACTCCTATATATAGAAAGGAGGTTTTGTAAATTTTATCATCCAAGAATTTTTCATTTATGTAATGTATTGGAGGTTGCCCCATCGAAGTGGCTTATTTCTAAGGTGTTGATACCTCTTTTCTTCTATTTTTGGAGCTGGTTACACAACAACCTATGCGATGTCTGTTGTCCCATATGCGGTTCACCTCAAGATGTCCTTTCCTCATAATGGAAAGACAGTCACCATTGACCAGTTGATATTACGAACCGAAGTCTCAGACCTCCCCTTAGTCCATCATCTCTTAGGTGGCCAATAAGCAAACTATCAAACCTTTGACCAGTGTCTCGCCTCGAGTCTACAAAGACTCCTCTTTTCTTGGTTCATTCCCTGGTCTTCCTCCTCCTGTATTTGATCCCATCTCGTCGAATGTTTGCATGATGCAATCGTCTCGGGCTTCCCTCAAGCGGCTCGCTTCGGCTAGTCAGCAGCCCCGCCCTCCACAACCTTCTCCTATTACTTCAACTCAGCCTTCAAGACCCCCTCCTCCAGGCCCTTCATCTACAACTGGTATTCATGAGCCTCTTTAAGCTCTTGGCATGGTTCCTCCTGGCCTTAACCATCTTGGAGCTCTCCCACCTGGCCATTACCACTCCGATCAGATACCGTTCCTAGCTCCCCCTCCTGGAGTGTTTTTGGTACCTGTCATGGCTACCTTATCTCTTCCTAACCTGACCCTGGGGATCCCATTCTAGTACATTGATCCCCCAACTGCTACCCCTCCTAGTTAGCCCAAACCTTATCTTGCTTTGACCCTAGTTCAACCAGTCCCCATGACCCCTCCCTCTGCTACTGTGCCTCAGCCACCTCAACGGGAACCTCCTCCTATTGTGACAGCTTTGGGTAATGGGGCCAAAGCTCACAAGAAGGAATATAAAGACAAGGCTGCCTCGACCAACCCTACTCCTCCTCAGCCTCCAAATCATACTCCCCCATGTGTTTTGTGTGATGTTGTCAGTCATGAAACCTATCATTGTCTCGAACTACCTCGTATCAAGCCCATGGTTAATGTTACGTTCCCAAAGTCTATGGTCCCTGAAGCCTCTGTTTCTTCCTCAACTGCAGCTAAGAACCCTAAGACTATTCACACCAACCAACCTTGGGCTTTGTGTGATATCCATGGCCATTATACCCACCGTTGTCCCCACCTCACTTATTACAGCACCTCTTTGGAGGTAGTTCGAGAGTACGAGATTGAACAGAACCAATCTTCCTCTCTCGTTTTTGCGCAGTACACTTCAGGTGAGCTTGAGGATTTACCCACTCCCATTGAAATCCCCCCCCCCCCCTCTTATGTCAATATGACGGAGTCTATAGCTACCATCCTCTACCTATCATCATTCATGAGATCCATGATGGAAGCTCCCTCTGAGACTTCCCCTTATGTTTCGCTCAACCTCCCTTCAGCGATCACCTTGGGCTCAACATCAGTGGATCCCTTATTTTCTTGTTCTTCCTTCACCCCCCGTGACGATGCGCATGTGAACCTTTCTTCTCATGATGATGAGTTAGGTAGCTTGGCCGCGTCATGTGGTCTCTCTCCCTCCAGTAACCCCATCTTCTACTATCATGATGACATCATGGAAGCTTTTTACACCCCTGACTTCATCTTTCCCGCCCATAAGTGGAATGGCACCATCCATGTCTATGGTGACTTTTGCGACCTGAGCACAAGCTGCCCCCAAGGTAGCTCCCACACACCACCTACCTGTCAGTGTGCAGGTGGTAGACATCCTACCCAGAGCACTCCCTCTAGTAGTGTTTGTTTGATTTCTACTTTGCGCTCAGGTTGCCATCATTGTTCATCATTCTCTCATTTGTTGTCTTGTGGCACCTTTAAGATGGAGCCGCTGTCCACACCTTATATTGGTTATGCTGATGGTGCAAGTCACCACTCTCGAAATCTAGCCTTGGTAGGTTGGGCCATTTTTACCCCCTTACATTTGCTTGTTCTCTTGAACGGTGTATGCATTGGTACTGCCACCAATAATCAAGCCAAAAATGATGCAGTGTGAGGTTTATTAGCCGATGCCCTTTCCCATTGCATCCTCCACCTTCATGTTCATTTATATTCCCTTCTTCTTGTCATGAAATTGAATGGTGTCTATCGTGTGCATAATCCTATCCTTTTTAGAAGATATTTACGAGTGAAGATTTTGATGCGTGAATTTGAAATAATTACATTCAGTCATGTACCTAGAGCACAAAATCACTATGTAGATAACATTGCAAACAATATTCTAGATTGGCACTTAGCACATGCATTTAACACAAGAAAATAACATTAAACCATAAAAATGATTCATATCCATTATATGTGTCATATAAAATGTTTTAGAGTCCATCAACTCTGATACATACAACATGCCCATAGCATGTTACAAAAAATAAAAACTGGGAGCACCACATGCCCCTACACCTAATCACTATCTGGAGGATCTCAAGCCAATGGTCTTGCTCCTGCAACTCGTAGATCACACATCCCCTGTCTAGCCATTGCCATGCAGCGCATAACCCCTCGCCACTCCGAGGGTATACCAATACATGGTTCTATGTACTGGTCATCCAAGTCTTGCCAGCTGCGCTATGAAACACCGGCCAGAAGCCTCTCAAATCTATGACGGATGTCCTCCAGGAGTGCCACTGCATCCTCATTTTGCGGTGCTCTCGATCCACTATGTCTTGAAGCTCCAGATACTGCAGGTCATCCCATGTACCCCTCTGGTTTCATCGGTGTTGTATCTGCATATAAAGAGTGAAAGAATCAGTACCATATACAATATTCTGAAACTTTACAATGCACATAAAATATTAGCAACTTATCGCTTACCATCACCCCCCCATACTCGACCAGGCAGTAGTGTAAAGTCCAGGTCCCCACGATAATTCATCCCACTATAAGGATAGTTGACTATGTACAGTGGCATCTGATCCCAATGAATAAATAACTTGGGTTGGAATACCCGTCTGACTGCTCCACCTCCTCCTCTACATAGTAGCCACCCCCACCGGCGCATCTTGGGCTCCCTCGGGCCCCCATCCTGGATCTGTATACGAGGTTGAAGTGTCAGGATCTTCTCAAAGGAGAGTGAGCACACTGTGCCATATGCACAGTCATGGTTCACTTTCCACTTGCATAGCAACAACTATCGTTTCAATGACGACAACATCATCTGGGCCCACGCATAGTAGGTCCCACTCAACACACTCTCAACAAGCATCATCTGACCCCCAGTGATGTGGTGGAGTGCCTGGTTGCCAAAGATCCATAGCACCACTGTGGCCACAACACAGGTCTATAACCTCTCTAGATCCCCGATCGATAACCGTGTCCCCTTGACATGGAGACCTAGTCGAAAATGGCGCTCTATAAAATCCATGATGTTCCGCCCTCATAGTAACAATGGCTGCGTATTCCCCACCATCCCAAGTGGTGGGAGACCAGTCAGAAAATATATATCCTAGACCATCAACTCGATCTAGTGCCCCTGCACTATAAATACCTCATTGTCTGGATCCTAATAACTGACAATTCAGACCAACAAGGGCTCCCTAGCTCTCATCAAAGGATTCTCCACAAACTTCAGAACCCCAAACCTAACCAATGCACTACGGACACCATGATCCTCCCTAATCTTCGATGGTAATGTGTCCAGGTCTCTCTCTCTCCAGTTGATCTGCAATTCTGCCATATCTGCACAAAACCATCATATTTTTCAGTGTACAGAAAGGAAATACTGCATTCAAACATAAAAACCTAGCTATCAACCAAAAAACAACACAAAAAAACCCCTCTCTATCAGGTCTCACTTTTCAGGCAAAATCTTGGTACAGGTCGCACTTTTCTACCCAAAACCTGGTACCCAGGTCGCAGGTATTGCCCCAAAAAGTGCGACCCGACCGTGAAGAGGACCATAGGTCTATTCCTGAGTTCTAGGCACCTAAAATGAACTTTCAATCCACTGAAATGAAAGAGTAGTGTTAGGCCTCTTACCTACAATTAACGGATCTCAATTCCAACGGTTGGTTTGTTTTCTACGCTAGCCGCAAGATTTAAGGCCTTCTCTCCTCTCTACATTCACCACAACTACACTTGCAAATGAGTGAATTTGGAGGGACAATGCCTTATTAAAAGAGAAACCCCAGATTTTTCTTTCGCCTACTGTGGCCAAACCATAGATCAGTTTGAAAAACCGTGTATACCATTGGAAATATCTCACTGAGCTCTCAAATGGGTATTTGTTAGTTTTTTTTTATTTGATCCTTTGCTAGGACACATTTTTCCAAGAAGGGTCACTTCACCACTCCTCAAAATCAAATTTCTTCACTTGCAACACTTGTACTTAGGGCACCACTTTTCCTTCATACTTTTCCATGCTCATGTCGAATTTCATCATGAGTAACCATCTTGTACTCATGTTTTCATGGTCCCCACTAGACCTTTTTCTATGTGGCAGCATCATCGAGTCACCCTTGTTGAGAGCATCGGAGTTGAATCATCATCGCATCCATGGAGCCTATCCCGAGTCCCTTTGTATCCCGCTATAGTCCTCCATCCTTCATTGCTTGGTTCATCTCTTGTGTCGCACATTATGGCCTTCAGTCCTACTGTCCCCTGTCCCCTTTGATATTATGTCAGTTGCTGCCAGGTCAGCCATGACCTTTATGCTCTAACAAGGGAAATTGTTCATCCGCTACTCAGCCTCCCCCATTTCATCATCATCCCTGGTGTCAGTTTGTTAGTTGCTCTACTATTTTCTCTCGTGCCTTAGTTGAGGATTCCTTATTGCCTCACCTATGGCGGACCTCCTTCTGTCGACATCAATTCATTCATTCTATAAGACAGGTCTAGAGGGAGGTGTACCTTGGTTCCAGCTTCCACTCTTGTTTGGTACCTTAGATTAGGAAAAGGAACTCCTTATTTCCCTTTGAATTGATTGTTTCTCAGCTCAAGCTCCTTATGGCATGATCGAGATCCGTATACTTGATGGTTCAGTGATGCATAAAATTGTAACAGTGATTCCTGGGTGTGTGTGAGATATTTCAGACCTCATGAGGGTGTGGCCCTTCAGGTATCCCCCCACACGCCCGGATGACCTCTTCATTATAGCCTTTGATGTAGCTCCATAGATTTGATGGTGTCGGCCTCAGCCGCTTGCAATGCCTTTCAGTTTTCATGTATCATTCAGATTTTTAGAGCCCTCTCCTGTTTATAGGGCCTCTTTGGTTGTACTTATATCTCATGTACTCAGATATTATTGTATAAGTCCTCACTGTTATCCCAAGCACAGTATGTATGTGGGATTCATTATCATGTTTTTATCTGGCTCATGTTTATGCCAGCATTTACGATATAGTTCAATCTCTTATCTACTAGACACATTATTCTTTTTACTTTGTCTTGGCGGGCATAAGTATGTCTCCCCCGCCGCCTATAGCATAGGTACTCACTCATAAAAACGACTTGTTGCACCTATAAGTCTCGCCTCCTCAGGGTCTTGTCCTCTAGTGCTTTGATCTACCTTATATTTCTCTCTCTATGACTTCCCCTTCGGTGTCTAGTGATTGAGTTCTTACAACGTACTTCGGTCATACGATTAGCTCCTAATGCTCGCACGCTGGGGGCAATCTGTTACACCAATTTTTGCTCATCTAACCTGTTACTATTAGATGGACCAAAGTACACCATGTAAGACCACCCTAAGTAAAATTTCTTTCACTATGAAAAATAACTTAGTAATCCATATTTATTAAGTTGTTTATGGTCTAAATAGGAAACCCCATGAGGAAATATTGAATAAATCCATATTTGTTTGATTTTCCTCAAGGAATAATTAGTTAAACAACAATTTAATTAATATTCCTTGTCATATTTAACGTAAAACAGGAAAATTAATTAGATAAATCATTATTTATCTTATTATTTTCTAGTAATAATTATTTAAACCTTATTTAAATAATATTCCTTGTTAAATTTGACTAAATCATTCATAAATAATTGAGTAAATCACTATTTATTTAATTATTACTCAACCACATCCTTAAAATAATAAAAAAATCATTTATTTATTTATCATTTACAAATAAAGGGATTTGACCAAATTAAAATTATTTTTCCCTCCAACAAATATAATAAAATATTCCATAAAAGTTGGATCTAGATTTGGTTAATAATATTTTAATTATGCACCAATATCTAGACTAAGTCAATATTTTGTTATAAATAGAAGGGTTTTTTCATTCATTCACTACCTTTTGTTCCCTAAAGATCACTCTGGATCTATACTTTTGGTCTAACTTTGATCCTCCATCATTTTCATATTTTGCTACCCTTTTTCTTGTGAGCTCCCTTTGAGTTCCATTTTTTTTCTGGGTTTTCTATGCCATCAAGAGAGAGAGATCTCAGATCTGAAGTGCTGAGGAGAGGACTTACAAGAACCCATCCCATTGAGAGGGGACTGGTAACATCTTTCTATGTTTCCTTCCCAGGTGTTAAAAAATACAAAAATTCTTTAAAAATATTATTTTCTTGTCTATTGGATGCATGGAGCAACTCTTGCTTTTATTTACTGCTTGATGTCTTTTACTACATAGATCTAGATTTTGTAGCATTTATCTTGGTCAACTAACTGCAAATCTAAAGAAATTGGCAGCCATATTTGATGTTAGGGCTATTTGTTATGCACAGCTAAAGTGAGCTTTTTTCGTATACTTGCGATTAGAATTCATCCTAAAAAATTTGTAAGAATATGGTATTTCATACCCCATGACACAACGCATATAGAAGAGAAAAGAACATGTAGGGTTTCCCATAGCATTAGGGTTTAGGGTTCTATTTGCAAGGATTCAGGGTTTAGGGTGTATTCACGTGTCACTCCTTTCATTCGGGAAAAGGTAGTGGATCAAAGATCATAATATTTCATGCAACTTTTATACAATATGCAGTGTTTTGTTTATGAATCTCCGACCAAAATCTTGTTTTTTAAGTTCTCCAATCATAGCAAAAACCCTTGTCATTGCAAATCTAGTCTTCGGTTTTGTAAATGTGACTGTTTTGCCATGACTACCGAGCAGTAAGTTTTCTTCCGTTAAATTCTCCTTGAAGGAGCTAAATTATGGATTGTAATCACGAGAAGAGCAAGAACTGTGAGAGAGTTGGGCTCTATGTTATTGACTAAATCCGAGCAGAGTAGGGTGCACATTTGTATTTTATGTGGCTTGCATTGTATTTTCAGAAAACTAAACTTTGTTGGTTTGATCCACAACGAAACCACAATGAGAGAGAAACTAGTCCCAGAGCACTGGCAGTTTACAATGAGAATAAGAAGTTGGAGTACAAAGATTTACATCAGAACAACACAAAACCACAGTACAACAGATGCATTAAACATGCCTTTTTTCCTCTCATCTCTTATTCACTTTCTCTTCTTCTTCCAAGTGGCATTTTTGCCTCTCGTCTCTGCTTCACTTTCTCTTATGCTTCCAAATTTGACACACTGCCCTCATTTTATTCATAAAATTCATATTATATGTAACTTTTCATTCTAGGGTTTTCTAGACTTTCCAATAATCAGCACGCACACTCACACTATCCTCAAAATTATAAATCTATGCCTCTTAGCCCTATTTTTGCCTTCAAATTTAGGCATCTAATTATATGTTTTTATTTAATGCAAATAAGATGAATATAAGTGGAATCCACACATTCAACCTTTAATTTAATTTGGATATTATTAAACACGTGATTTTAACTAAACCAAGGTGAATATATGCTTTTAACGAAACCAAGGTGAATATTTTCAAATATAGAAATCATGGCCTCAAATTCTTATTTTTGTTTTCAATTCATAAAAAAGGTAATTCTAGGTGACATCGTTTTCTTTGAATAATGTTGATAAGTCAGTTTGCATTCGTGGATAACAGCAAGTGATGGTTGTCTTCAACGTTGGTTTGAAAACTAAATTATGATAGGGTTACCCTTTGTGTGAATCAAAAAAATATAGCATCAACTATTTATATAAAATTGTTTATCTATATATATATATATATATATATATATATATATATATATATATAGAAAATTCACACATTTTTTTTTTAAATCTCCAAAATTAATGTGAAGTTAAATTAATTAATAATATATCTCCATTATATAATTTCATTAAATAACAATAGTTTATTAAATCATTGTTTTTAATAATATATATTCATTTTATTGATATTTAATTTTCACATATAAAATATTTATATACATTTTATTTATCATTATTTGTATTGTAGTGACATCCATTTCATTTCTTTTTTGCATATTTATTTAAATTTATTTTATTTTGATGTATATTCTGAAATTTAATTCAAAACGTGAATATGATTCACTTTTTAACCTATTACATAATCTTTTTTAAATAAATGTAATTTTTTTTTGCATCATATTATTAATAAAACTAATGATAATTAATAAGCATGTATTGAAGTTAATGCATTTGATTGTTTTAAATTGCATTAGTATTAAAGTTAGTGAAATGAATTATGTTTACACCATTTGGTTGCACAAATTATTGTATCTTAATATTTTTCATTGTTTCATTGTTAAAATCAAAGCATTAAAACATTTAACATTATATTTTCATCAATATTAATGGAAAGAATTGTTTTGATTTGCATTGTTGTTGACATTAATGTAGCTTTATCATTTTACATTATAGTATTATTTAAAGTTATGTTTCAATTTTTGTTTGACGTGTGTACCATTGTTAATATAAATACAATATCAAATCATTTCACATCCAAATGATGTTAAATTGTAATGTGATTTACATTATTATATGTAATACTTAATGGTTGTATGGTTTTTTTTAAATTAATGAGTTATATCTCTTTAACATTGTAAAAGCAAAATAAAATGAAATCAATGTTATAGAGTGGCAATACACATTTAATAAATAATTGAACTTGACATTAAACAACTATTTTATTAAAAATATAACAATTACTTATAGCTTGATGCTCTTTTATATTGTTATAATTCTAATAATAAACCTATCACATAGAATGAAAATGGAAATAGAAAATGTTTTTAAAATTAGAGAAATATTTAGCAATATTTCACAATTCTATTAAAAAAAATTTATATTATTTTTTAAAATCAAAATTAGATTATTATATTTATACCAACTAAATTAAAAGTTTTATTAATATATATATAATTTTAAATATTTTAATAATTAAATTAAATCATTGAAATTTGAGACCCTATAAGTAATCAAGGTATTCTTCCAACAAAAATTCCAAAGGAAAGAAAATGATGACATCGTGGTGGAAGAAAGTGAAGACACATCGAAGAATGTGAAGTGCACATGCAGAATCAAACATTATCGAAGCATTTGTTTCTTTGACTCTGAAAACCATTAATTAATTTAAGTGACATGCATGGACCCATTGCATAACAAAGGCATCTCATGTGAGGTGGAGGGTTGATGAAATGTTTCGCGTAGATGGATAAATGTTGGGTCTCACTAGGACTGCTAAGTCTTGCGTATATGTCTATCGAAGGGTATGACATTTATTTTTGGAGATAACATTTATGTTTTGATATTGAGGTTTCAAGTAATTATTTTATCACTCACACTTTGTGAATTATTTTATCATTGCAAACATTATTGGTACAAATTGCAAAAATGTTAATTGTCAAGTTCAAAGTTTCCCATTAAAACCATTTGATGTTTTAACGACTTTCTTATTTATGATTTGCAATCAACCATAAAGAAAGCTTTATGAAAATGCTTTACATAATGTAAGGAAAGTTTTCTAAATTTACAATCAACCATAAAGAGAGCTTTGGGAAAATGCTTTTACATAATGTAAGGAAAGTTTTCTAAAGGTGCTTTATATAATGTCCACGTTGCTTGTACTTAGATGGTGTTTTACATGTTTTTAGGGTGGATAAGTTTGTTTTTTTTTTTTTTATTAAAATAAAATAAAATAAAAATTTGTTATTATTTAGTTGTTGTTTAATATTTAAAAAAATTGTTAGTATTAAAATAGATTTACTTTAGTTTCATATTTATTAAGTGTTGAGAAAGTTTTAAGATTTAAATATTTTTTTAGTATAAAATTTGAAGGTAAGTTTGTATTTTAAAAATTTTTGATTCGTTTAACAGAAGATTTAAAGTTAAGATGGATCGATGTTAATTCTTAATAATACTATGTATATTAAATGTAAATTTCACATCTCTATAAATAAAAATATTCTTATTTTTAATTTTATTAAAACAGTCATAATCCAGATAATTACATATTAACATAGTTAATAAAATATTTTATTTATAAACTACATTGTACACAATAAAATGTTTTTATGTTATGAATATATTTATTACATGTTAATATTAATTAACTTACATATTGATTTATTTATTTTTGTATGACCACACTATTTATTATTTATTATTATTATTATTATTTTAAATCCAATATATCAATTTATATTAAAAATGTGAATCAATTATACATTTGTATTTTATTATTTTTATGAAGAAGTAATTGAACATTTTTATTTTCAATTCCTTCTTCTCTTCTCTTTGAAAATTGAAATATATATATATATATATATATATATATATATATATATATATATATATATATATTCAAATAATTTATTAAAGTGTTGTGTTGAAATGTATTTTAAAATGTATAAGAGTTACTAATCTTTCGGATTAATCACATCATGTGATTAATTTGAAAGATGTTTATCTACTTTATCACAAAAATCTTAGAACTAATAGGATAAGAATTATACATTTTTAAACATTATAAGAAAATATACATTTTATTTTTATTTTTAATTATTCTATCTTTATTTTTAAATTTGTTATAAAATTATGTACTTTATATGGATATAGAAATATTTATTTATGGAAGAGAATGGCAGTGAAGGATTTTTCCATCTTCTTCCTACTAGGTTGTAATATCAACTAATCAAGCAATCATGAGATAAGTAAAACTAACAAAACATGTATATCCATTATTATTTTTTACTATAGCTAACTAGATAATATTTTACTTTTATTTTATAGCTAACTAGATAATATTTTACTTTTATTTTAAAGGGGACATGTGTCAACTCAATGTTGAGCACTTATGGAATCACACATCTTCCTCTTACTGGGATTTTTCCCACTAGTGGGATCAAATTTTTCAATATGAAAACCCTTTTTTAAGTGTTAAATTTGAGGAAAGGTTTGAACTTTGAGAAATTTAATTCCTCACCACACTTCATAGATTCATAATCAAAGATAATAATTTTATTAAAACCTCGATAGTACATATCATTACTTATCGTCACTACTCCAAGATGGATATTATTGTTAATATCGACAAAACTAAAGTCATGATATTAAATCTGAAAATATCAACTATGATAATGTCATTTATGATAATAATTACTCGGAAAAAATGTCTCCATATAAATATTTGAGAATCAACATCGATCCATCATAAGCTCAATTGGAATTATTGTAATGTACCTCATTCGCAATGTGTGTATCTTACAGAATCCAACACATTTGTATGTATTCTTCTCATGATAAATTTTCTTATATATTATTGTTGTAATCATTTTAAGTCGATTTAGAGCATTTTTACTTTCTTTAGAACCATTTTCAAAATATTCTCTAAAATAAAAAAATTCTCCTCAATTAAAATTTATTTCACATCAATGATTAGAAGTGCTTTCTACCTATATCGTCCCTTAATTTCTTAATTTATTAGTCATAACATTATTTTCTTTATATTTACATTTATGCACTCCATATTGACTTTTTCTTATTAAATAGAATAATTTTACATTTAATAATAATAATAGTTTCTTATCCATCTTTATATTTCACATCATGATATTATGACTTCGTATACATATGTGTTTATGAGAGTAATTTCCACTTAACAATTACAAATTATAACTAAAATTCATATATATATGAGATCATATTTCCATTCTCCAACTACAAATGTAAATAACCACCCTTCAAAGGTTTTCATCGCACGAATTTTGTGTGTGTGTATTAGTACCATGGCTTGGAACCATTTTTATAACATTTGAACGTGGATTATTTCTTCGAATCCTTATATTATCATCTAGATTAGTTTGTTTATTGAATGTAATTTTAATAAGGTTCTAGAACAATGTATTATTGGCGCTGATATTTTTTTACATCTCACGTGTCGTTGTATTATCAACCATTCCAGAGGTTTCTACAGACATATACTTTTTTTCCTCCAGTATCTCTACGACGAGTACATTTGACCTACCGCTTTGACGATATAGATTAATTCTCATTAGATAAATAGTTATGATCATTCTTGGTAGAATTTTAATGTAGATTCAAAAATGTTTAGGTAATGTACTAAAATAAAATATAAGTGTTAAATTTAATTTATTTATTTACGGAAGTAAATTCACGATCGATAACACATATCAAAAATATGTATCATGATTTAATACACATGCACATCAATTTATTCAGGGAAAAGAAACTGTTCAAAATCTCTTTCTATCTGTATTGTATTAATTAAAGAATCTGAATGAATACAATATGCTTGCTCAAGCTTGAGAACAACCTACACCTTTATCTTATATCCTCTGCCTAACTTAATGACTTTGGCCAACACTTAGCCAATTTTCAATCCCTCCAAGCTCCTATTTCCTTGCATTGTTCATCAAGGAATTAACCGCTATTATTTAGGAAATTCCTCAATCTAGGTCACGCAATTCCGTTAGGCCAATCTCTGACTGCATGCACCACCAATACAACTTGGAATAGTTTACAATTGATAGTAAAATTCCCTTGAACTCCAATCTCAACTCGGTAAACATAATTAACGATCAAACGGGAAAATTACCTAGTACCTGTCTTTTTGAGATAGCAAAAAAAGCACCCGATTTTGAAAAGTAGTGATGCAGAATCACCTTTTCTTTTTTGGAGCATAGTTTTGACACTTTAAATTTTGTTATGGTTTTTTTTTTTTTTTTAATGTCATGATTTTCATTTCGATTTTGAAAAGTGGTGATGTGGAATAACTTCTCGTTTTTTGGAGCATATTTTTGGAACTTTCAATTTTCTTTTATTTTTTACTTTTAAATATCATGTCGATTTAGAAAAATGGTGAATTTTTTGGCACTTTTAATTTTTTTATTTATCAAGTATGAACATTTGTTTTAAAATATTAGTGATTTTCATGTTATTTTTTAAAAGCGTTGATGCAACATTAATCCTTTTTGTTTAGAGTGGTGATTTTCACCTTAGTAATAAAACATAAAATTAAAATTAAAAAACGTGACAAAAAAAAATTCCAATATAAAAAAATATATGAAAAAACTAATAAAAATGTAAAAAAATACAAAAATAACTTCAAAAAATAAAATAAAAATAAAAAACAAAAAACAAAAACAAAAAATTGAAAAACAGAGAGAAAAATTTTAAAAATGAAAATTTAAAGAAAAAAAACTAACATAATTAAATAAAAGGATAACTTAAAATAATTAAAATTAAAAAATAAAAATAAAAAAATAAAAAAGAACATTGAAATAAAAATGATTAAACAATATAATTTAAATTTAAAAAAAAAACATTAAAATTTTAAAAAGAAAATTTAAATTAAAAAAAAAAACTCCACAACATTTCAAAGAATAAATTAAAAAAAAAACATATTTCTCTTTTTTATTGAAAAAACAAAAATATTAAAAAAATAAAAATAATAAATAAAATAATAAAAACACATTTTTTTAATTAAAATTAAAAAAAAAGAGAGTAAAAAATAAATTAAAAATACAAATTACATTAAAAAAAAAAAAATTAATAAAATAAAAAAAAAATTAATAAAACAAAATTATAAAAAAATTAATTAAAAATTTAATAAAAAATTAAAAAAATTGGCTTTTACGACAACCCTGGGTCGCGACGCTTGGCTGACGGGTAGAAGGAGAGCTACTAGCTCTCCCGCTGCTCGCCGGCCTAGCCCTGCGGTCGCTAGCGTGGCGGCCAAACACATTTGTTTTTTTAATTAATTAATTAATTATATATATATATATATATATATATATATATATATATATATATATATATATATATATTTATTTATTTTATTTTATTTTAAATGTTTATTTTTTTTAAGTTTTTTTAATTTTAAAAATATTGATTATTATTATTTTTTTAATCTAAAATTGTATTTTTCATATATTTATATATTTTTCTTTTAATTTAAATTATTATTTAAATTTTCATTTTAAATTTTAAATTTTTTTATGATTAAAATCTTTCGATGAAAATCACATCAAAGTAAATTTGGTCGACACGTTTCGAACCAGCGAGTGTGGTTCATCATCCTTGCCTGATGATGAACCACACTGGCTGGTTCGAAACGCGTCGACCAAATTTACCTTGATGTGATTTTCACCGAAAGATTTTAATCACAATTTATGGATCACAAAAACCAAATTCCTAATATTTAATTTTTTTTAATTTAAATTTTTATTATTTAATTTTTTTTTTCTTTTTAATTTTTGTTTTGTTTTTTTTTTTTTAATTTTAAATTTGTAAATTTTAATTATTATTTTTTTTAATTTTAACTCATTTTAAATTTTGTATTTTAATTATTTTATTTTATCAATTTTTTTTAATTATGCGGTTTATTGTAATTATTATTTTTTATTATATAACTTTAAAAAAATGTTTTTTTTGGGTTAATTTTTATTTTATTTTTGAAATTGTGTGTTTTTTTTTTTAATTTTCCCCCTTTTTTTTTTACAAGTGATATTTTTTCTGTAATACCTTGCCTAAAAATCATTGGAATTTTATTTTCATAAACGTGATATTTTACCTTTAATGTCATCCTTGGATTTTTAATGCTTTTCAGAGACACAATAATATATTATCTTTAATATCATGCCTAAAAAGTGTTGGAAATTTAGGACTTGATATTTGATCTTTAATGCCATGTTTATCATTGAAATTTTAAGGTTTTTTAAAGTCATGATATTTTATCTTTAATGTCATTATTAAAAATTGTTGACAATTTACCCCTAAAAGTAAAAGACGTTATTCCAACATTAACACTCTTCATTTTCACAGCGTTTTTTGCACAAAAAAAATGGACAACGTTATTCTACTATCAACACTTTTCATTTTCAGGTTGTTTTTTGCACACACAAAATTGGTGATGTTATTCCACCATCAACACTTTTTGTTTCGAGGGTGTTTTTTCAATCCTTTTTTCAAGAAAAAAATTGGTTTTTAGCATAATTTAAAAAAAATGTTGAAATTTAGCCCTAAAAAAAAATGCGTTTTGGAAGGCGCTTTTCATTTTTGAGTTGTTTTTTCATGATTTTTTATTTATTTTTGGCTAGAGTTATCGTTTTGAGGTAATAGTTCGTGTTTGATCAGTAACTATGTTGGTAACTCAAATTATATGCATGCATGAGTTAATGTAGGTTTATTGATCAGTTAACTAGTTAGACCTTTCATTTGTTCCTCCGACGGTTGGAACTAGTTTAATTGACCATAACTCAATTTAACTGAATTAAATTGTTACAACTAAAATTAACTCAACCTAGACTCCTAAAATTTAGGAATCACTTTACACAACTCAATTTCATGCCCCCAAATTGAATGAACTAAACTAACTGAGTGATAACAACTATATCACCTCAATCAACTCATTCAAGTTCTCTGTTGATGTGGAATTCCGAAATTTCTCCTAATTTAATCAAGGAATACCCCAATCATGCCTCTATGGAACTCGAATTTTCCTCTTGATAAAGCCTTTGTCAAAATATTTGCATCTTGTTCCTTTATAGGAATTTATTCCAATAACATGAGCTACCTCTGCACATTATCTTGTAGATGTCGATATGCTTGGATCGATCATGAAATACTGGATTCGTAGAGATTTTGAGACAACTCTTATTGTCACAGTAAATCACAGTAAGATCCATCATCTGACCAAATAACCCAACAATAATCTTCCTCATCCATATAGCCTTGCATGTTGCTTGACTGAGAACCATGTATTATGATTATGTTGAGTTGAGTGCAATATATATTTGCTTCCTGTTGTACAAGAAACATATCTTGACCCAACACTGAAAAATTCCTCCTGGTGTGCTCTTCCTGTCTGATGGAATCCCTGCCTAATCTACATCTGTGAAGCCTTGGAACTTCACTCCCTGTGTTCGTATGTACTAAAGGCCAAACTGAGTAGTACCTGTGAGGTATCTCAACACATGTTTTTCTTCCTTCCAATACAGTTTGGTTGGATTAACCATTGCTAGATTGAGTTGGTTAATTGCATAACACATGTATGGTTGTGTGTTCACCAAATATGTAAGTCAACCCACAAGCTTCCTATAAATAGTATCCTCCACTTCCTCACCTGAAGTGGCATCCTCCTTCCTCCAACTTCCTTCTTCTTGTAACTGCCTGCTAGAGGAGTGTCTCTGGGTTTTCTACTCTCCATGTGGAACTTATTCGAAATATCGTTTTCATACTTACCTTTAGAGAAAAAGAGTTCCCCATCTCCTTGGTATACTTCCAAATCAAGGAAATAATGCATGAGTCCCATGTTCTTCATCTCAAATTCTCTTGCAAAATCATCTTTACAAGAACTGATCAACTTCTCATCACCGGTTAAAATCAAATCATCGACATATAATAATATAATAAACAATTTATACAATGCTTCTCTTAGGCTTGAGAGCTCTTTGCACTATCTCTGACTGTCTCACTCTAATCCAAGCAATTTTGGTCCAATACTTAACCAATTTATTGCCTCTGGATGCTCATCCTTGCTTGTGCAATCCCTAGGGAAATTGAGCCCCTATTAATTAGGAAATTCCCAATAATTGACTGTGAAATGCATCCAAGGCATCATGTTGCCTCCTGCATGTGTCTAGAAACTTCTCCTACAACATATGAGAGATCAAGATGGGAGTGAGTGAGATAAACAAGACTTCCCACAAGCTGGCAATACAATGTGCAATCAAAAAATGGTGTGTCTTTTCCATTCTCAAGCTTTATCCCTGATATGAAAGGTGTGGCAGTAGGCTTGCAGTCACTCAAGTGAAATTGTGCCAAAATATCTCTAGCATACTTTGGGTGATAAATGTTAATCCCAAAGCCACTTGTATTGATCTATTGTCCAAGGAGTAAATTTAGCAAGCCCATTTCTATCATAGAAAATCTCTTATGCAATGCAGTTTTAATCTTAGCAATGAAAGGAGATGAACTACCTGTTATCAAAAGATTGTATACGTAGAGTACTATTATCAACAAGGAGTCAATTTTCTTCAAAAAATAAACATTGGAATCATATTTTCAACGTACAAAATTTTTATATAACAAATAGGAATCCATATTTTCATACCACATTCCAGGTGCCTGCTTGAGGCCATAGAGATACTTTAGTTTGCATACGAGAGATGAATTTTGCATTTATAAATCCTTGTGGCTACTCCATGTATATTTCCTCCTCGATATTACCATGAAGAAAGGCATTCTTTACCTCCATATGATGCACCTCCCATCCTCTTGTTGTTGCAATGGAGGGAGCTAGACGAATGGAATCCATTTTTTCCACTAGAGAAAAATTATCATCACAGTCAACACCATGTACCTGTTGAAAACCTTTTGCTACCAACCGTGCCTTATATCAACTAACGTTTCCATCTACTGCTTTCTTGGTCCAGTAAACCCACTTGCACCTCAAAAGTTTAAAATTATGTATATTGAATTAAGTCAAGAATATGAAACAATACAATGCTTCTCTTAGGCTTGAGAACTCTCTGCACTATCTCTGACTCTCTCACTCTAATCCAAGCAAGTTTGGTCCAATAATTAACCAATTTCTTGCCTCTGGATGCCCATCCATGCTTGTGCAATCCCTAGGGAAATTGAGCCCCTATTAATTAGGAAATTATGAATAATTAATTTTGAAATGCATCCAAGGCATCCTACTGACCTCATGCATGACCTATACAAGAATAATTTTCCATGCATCCAAGGCATCCTATTGTCTCTTGCATGTATCTCGAAACTGCTCCTATGGCATATCATAGATCGGGATGGGAGTGAGAAAGATAAATAAGACTTCCCACAATCTGACGATACAATGTGCAATCAAACAATGGTGTGTCTTTTCCATTCTCAAGATTTATCCCTTATATGAAATGTGTGGTTGTAGGCTTGCAGTCACTCAAGTGAAATTGTGCCAAAATTTCTCTAACATACTTTGGGTGAGAAATGGTAATCCCAAAACCTCTTGGAGTGATCTATTGTCCAAGGAATAAATTTAGCAAGCCCATGTCTATCATATAAAATATCTTATGCAATGCAATTTTAATCTCAACAATGGAAGGAGATGAACTACCTGTTATCAAATTATTTTCTACGTAGAGTACTATTATCAACAAGGAGTCAATTTTCTTCAAAAAATAAACTTTGGAATCATATCTGCAGTGTAAAAAATGTTGATACAACAAATAGGAATCCATATGTTCATACCATGCTCTACGTGCTTGTTTGAGGCCATAGAGATACTTCTTTAGTTTGCATACCAGAGATGAATTTTGCATGTATCAATCCTTATGGCTACTCCATGTATATTTCCTCCTCAATATTACCATGAAGAAAGGAATTCTTCACATCCATATGATGCACCTCCCATCCTCTTGTTGTTGCAATGGAGAGAGATAGCCAAATGGAATCCATTTTTTCCACTAGAGAAAAGTCTCATCATAGTCAACACGATGTACTTGCTAAAAAACGTTTTCTACCAACGGTGCCTTATATCGACTAACTTGGCCATTTGCTTCTTTCTAGGTCTGGTAAACCCACTTGAACCTCACAAGTTTATGATTGGAAGGTAGTGGAACAAGAAATAGAAAGAATTTCATTCACACAACACAGAGATTTATCTAGGGAAATACTCAGCTAAAAAGCATGTTATCTGTATATCGAATTAAGTCAAGAATATGAAACAATACAATGCTTCTCTCAGGCTTGAGAGCTCTCTACCCTATCTCTGATTTTCTCACTCTGATCCAAGAAATTTTGGTCCAATAATTAACCAATTTCTTGCCTCTGGATTCTCATCGTTGCTTGCGTAATCCCTAGGGAATTTGAGCCCCTATTAATTAGAAAATTCCCAATAACTGATTGTGCAATGCATCCAAGGCATCTTGCTGACCTCATGCATGACTTGTACAATTTTATAATTATAAAAATGATAGTATACTTCCCTTTAACTCTAATCTCAACTTGGTCTTCCTCAGTACTAAGATGCAACAAATATTCTTAGCGAATTATCAGTTATATGATTGAACATTGCATGTGAATTAAATCAGATTTAATTCATTGGACCTCTCACTAGCTCCTCCATCAATTAGAACTAGTTAAACTGATTTTAACTAAAATAATTAAGTTAAACCATTAAAACTCAAAATAAACTGCAACTAGACGCCCTAAAACTTAGAGTGAACTCTACATGCCTCTAGTTTCACCCTCAACTCGAATTGACTAAGATAAATAAGTATTCCCAACTTAGTTAACTCATACAAGATGTCATGTGATGTGGAATTACAATTTACTTATAATTTAATTAAGGGAAAATTAAATTAGAAGCCTCTTCTTGTTGTCAATATCAACACTCCATCTCAATAAGAAAGGGATTTTTTGCTACCCCGATCCTGCTTCTGTGGAACTCGAATTTGCCTCTTGACAGTTCCTTCATCTAGATGTTTTCATCCTGATCCTCCTTAGGAATGTAATATAATTAAATAATCCTCCTTTGTACAAAATCTATGAGATGGTGATATCGGATATCAATATGCTTGGACATGTCATGAAAAACAGGATTAACCGAGAGTTTGATGCAATTCTAGTTATCACAATAAGTCACTGTCGGATCCATATATCTACCAAACAAACCAACAAGTATCTTCCTCATCCAAATGGCCTCGCATGCTGCTTGAAAAACATCCATGTACTCTATCTCTGTTGAGCTGAGTGCAACTGATCTCTGCTTCTTGTTGTACCAGGAAACTGCTTCTGACCCGATGTTGAAGATGCCCCCTGATGTTCTCTTCCCATCAGATGGAATCCTTTCCCCATCTGCATTTGTGAAATATTAAAGCTTCACTCCCTTTGTCTTCCTGTACCATAACCCAAACTCTATGATGCCTCTAATGAATCTCAACACATGCTTTCTTCCCTTCCAAAAGAGCTTGGTAGGCTTAACCATACCTTGACCAAGTTGTTTATCTGCATAGCATATTTTTATTCATGTGTTCAGAAAATACATGAGTGAACCCACAAGTTTCCTGTAGATGGTAGCATCTACTACTTCGCCTGAAGTAGCATCCTCCTTCCTCTAGTTTCCTGCTAGAGAAGTCTCCATGGGTTTGCTTCCCTCCATGTGGACTGTCTTCATAATCTCATTGGCATACTTGCCATGAGTGATCCAGGTGGATATTGGTAGCCACCCACTTATTCCACTTGGAAACCCACCATTGTTTCTTTCAGTTTTTCATTTTGCTTAATTGTAGCACAATTTACTATATTTGGCAGTTTTTCGGGTCCTGAACTTCCGGAGCCGTTTTGAGGCCCTAAACGACATTTTTTTCAAAAATCACCTCGACCTTCACCGGAGGTTATTTTCCAAAAAAGTGTCATTTAGAGATGTGAGCTTTCAACTCAACATTTTTTGCCAGTAGATGTAGTCCTCAGATATATATTTCTAATGATGTATCATACATGCCAAACATAGATAATATGGCCAAGTTACGACCCTGGGAAGTTGGTTTCCCAACTAAACCCAACGGGGCCCATAAACTCTTGGTGTTACATCTCCTCGGGTTAGGGTTTTGGTTGTTTACGGTTTTCTCTTATTTTTCAATAATAAAAAGGCCCTTGATCCTCATTGTAACACAATTCATAGGCATGTAGCCACCACATCTCTTCTGAGAGATAAGCTACCATCCCCGGAGCTAGTTTCTTTCAATGATTTCTGTAAGCATTTTCAGTATTTGATAGTAATGAAATGAAACATTATTTATGTTGCATCTTTGTATTTGTGATTATATATGTATTCTGTTTCATTTCTTATTAAATTCGGGTCAGAGGTATCAAAGTGGTCTACTCTTTCTCGATTTTTATTTGCATGTCCCCAACAAGGTTGGAGTATAAGGAGTTAGGGATCAATTTGGTTGAACCTTTGCAAGATCGGCCTCGCAAACCATGACGACCTACAAAGGAAGAAGAAAATAAAGACAAGGGAGCAGGAGATCCTATCAAAATATTGCTTGAGGAAGCCCTCGAGAAAAAAAGGAATGCTATGATGGATAACTTTGCCCAGATCCTTCAACGACTACCCACCAGGGGTGCATCTTCATCCAGCAGCCACTCTAGAGGCGCCACTCCTTTAAGGTATAGGTAAAATTCAACATTCCTGTATTTGAAGGCCAGATAGATGTAGACATCGTAGATAGAAGGTTGAATTTGATAGAAGGGTATTTTCGGTCCATGATTTCTCTCATCAAAAAATATTACCTCTGCACTCCTCAAAGCTACCCCCCATGTTAAATATTGGTGGGAAACCTACTGTGAACATAGTGATGAGGAAGAACCCTCACTTTTTTCAGTCTCACCCACTTGGAATTCTTTCCTAGATGGCATCAAGGTACAATATTACCCCGTGGGGAGCTATACGGACAAGTACATCCAATGGACCATGATGTGGCAGCAAAGGTGTTGGGTGTGGAGCCTGATTATCTTATTTATTTTGCATCACAGCACTCAACCCCTGTACCTTAATGGGGTGCTAATGCCTCCCGTAATTTTACGCTACTTGGGGGGTCCAGGGGGGGGGCAACGCCCCCGAAGATAAAAACAGATGTAAAATTGCCTTATAAAAGTATAGTAATTTCTAGTCAATCTGGGTCGTTCATTAGGCGGATGATCTGATGGTAGAAGTTATGTTGAGTTTAGGGTTTTTTTGCCCTAGAAGGCAACCCCTCGCTTGTATGAGGATATTGTATTGCGGCTGTGTATTGTATGTGTATTCTCGGAGTGAGAAATAGATAGGGAGACTATGAGAGAGAACATAGGATATTACATTGGATCTGCTGTAGGTTGCGTCTCTTCATTTTACTGGATTATATAAAGGAAGGACTGGCTGTTTGGGGTGGACATAGCCCAAACTGGGTGAACCACGTATATTTGTGTCTCTCTGGTTTTATGTGTTTTGTGTGCTTGTGTTTTCCGAATATTTTATGTGTTGCATTTCTCTGTAATATTTAATTTTATAACAAAAGGGATCAAGATGTGCACGAGATGAAAAAAAATTTCCATACCATGCGCATAAAGTTGGGTATTAAAGATTCGGAGAAACATTTGGTGCTCAAGTACCGCATCTATTTTCACATATACATTCAGGATGAAATGGATTTCCTTGAAATTACCTCGCTTGGCGCAGAATATCGATATGCCGCCAAGATCGAGAATAAATTTAAGCAAAATAAGCTATACTTTGGATCTGCAAATCCGAAGCCAGGGAAAGGCGCCCCCAAACCGCAGAACAAGGGGAAAATCCAAAGTAGAATGAATCAAGACAACCCACCGAAGTAGAAAACAAAGAAAAACACCACAAAGTGAAAGAAGGACATGGGGAAGTGGTGTGAATTTCATAAAAGCTCCACTCATAACACAAGTGTCGGGCCAAATAGTCGTTGGTGGTCGAGTTGAAGGCATCCGAAAAAGATGCATGTTCTGATTCTGATAGAACCAGACAAGGAGAATGACAAAGGGAAGTAGATCATTGATGTGGGACCTAGTGCCACCATTGCCACCACCAAGCTCCAGAGGGAGTAGCCCGAGGATCCATTGGAGGGGGAGTTCCTCTTCCATTCCTAGATGTGGGTGAAGGGTTCTCCACTGCAATTGATTGTCGATAGTGGAAGCCAAAAGAACCTCATTTTAGGATAGGTCGTGAAGTGGCTCATCCTACTAGCCACAACACACCTACAGTCGTATACCATCGGGTGGCTTCACCAAGGAATAGATCTTTGCGTCAGCCAACGGTGTCACCTTCCCTACATCATCAAGCCCTTCACAGATGAGGTACTTTGTGATGTTTCTCCTCTTGAAGTTTATGATGTATTATTATTCTAACTATAATTGTGGAAGTGAAATGTTGTGTATGAATCCAGGCATCTTTCTATTATTATTACTTTTGGAAATAAGTTGTACAGGATAACGAAGGTAGTACCACCTTCCGCCATCTCTTTGATTACTCCAAAGAAACGTAGTAAGATTATTTCCAAAACCAGGAAATTTTTTTTCATTATGATTCACCCATAGGGAAAGAACAATATTGTGGTCATGACCTCTAAACAGGGCTCCCCTACATGAAAACAGAAGATGGACAAAGTCGTGGAGGAATATAAGGAAATTTTCTTCTCACCCATAGGGGTTCCTTTACACTGTCAGATCAGGCACTCCATTGATTTGACCCCAAGCATGCCACTGCCTAATGGGTCGATCTATCAATGCTCTATTATGAAGAATGATAATATCAAGAGGCAAATCCAAGAGCTGTTATAGAAAGGGCACATTATGCCAAGCTCCTCACCCTGTGGGAGCCCGATCGTGTTGGTACAAAAGAAGGACAGCACATGGAGACATTGTATTGACTATCGGGCGCTGAACAAGATCACTGTATGGAATAGGTATCCAATCCCATGGATTGATGACCTCCTGGACCAAATTGGGGGGGACAGATATTTCATCAAGATCGACTTGAAGTCCGGGTATCAATAGGTAATAATCGAATCCTCTGATGTGTGGAATATTTCCTTCAAAGCCAAGGAGGGCCTTTTCGAATGGTTGGTCATGCCTTTTGGGTTGATGAATGCTCCCGAAAGCTTCATGTAGCTGATGGAAGACATCTTGTGTCCATTCACCAACTCATTTTTGGTGTTGTACTTGGATGACATCCTAATCTTCAGCTAGAATTGGGAAGAGCACCTTCACCACATCCGAAAGGTCCTCCAAACACTATGGAAACACAAGTTGTGTTCCAATTTGGAGAAGTGGAATTTTGGCATGACTCAGGTTTAGTATCTAGGATACATTATTGATGAGTGGGGGGTGCATGTGGATTTATTAAATATTCCATTCATTTGGGATTGGCCAACCCCAACCACTCTAACAAAGCTCTAAAACTTTCTAGGTCTTGCCAATTTCTACCGCAAGTTCATGTTGGGATACTCTCATATCACTTGGCCCTTCAGTCAAGTCACCAAGGGAGGAGTGAAAGAAAAATTATTTTGGTCTGAATCTCAATAGAATTCATTCGTAGAGTTGAAACATCGCCTCTAATCTGCACCAGTGCTCACAATACCAGAATTTCAACAACCATTTAAGATCGAGACGGATGCCTCTGACTATGCTATTGGGGAAGTTCTTAGTCAACATGGGCATCCAATGGCATATCAAAGTGAGACACTTTCTAACACATTCCGGAAGTATCCCACTTATGAAAAAGAGATTTATTCCATTTTTCAGGCTTGCGGACATTGGAAGCATTAAATTTTAAGGAAGGAAACAGTCATCCACACAGACCATCGACCCCTGCAGTTCATACAGACACAAGGGAAGTTGCAGAACGATCGCCACCAAGAGTGGTCCACATACCTGCAACAGTTTCATTTGAACATAAAGTAAAATAAGGGCAGCACCAATAATGTTGAAGACTACCTCAACCGACCACCAATCGTGGCACTAACCACCTTTCTCAACTCTTGTGGGCACGAGACTTCCGACTAGCCGCTTCTCTATAGAAGCAATCCAAAATTCGGCCACACATACAAGATTCTCTTGGAGGGTAAAAAAGTTCCAAATTTTCACCTCCAGGATGTACTGCTATGTCACCTAAGACACCTTTGTGCTCCTTCAAGTGAGCATACCAATATTATTTGGAAATTTCACTACAATTGGGTCATTGGGAATTTCAAGGTCGAGAAATAGTGGCAGTACTGAAGAATTATTTCTATTGGTCGAACCTTCGACAAGATGTCAGGAATTACAAAAAATCATGCACTATTTGTGAAATTTCCAAATCGACCATCAAGAAGCAAAGCCTCTATACTATGCTACCTACCCCTAGTCTACCTTGGGAATCCATCTCCATGGATTACATGCTGGGCCTTCCTTCTACTAAGCACGGAAACGAATATGTTTTTGTGGTCATTGAAAAATTCTTGAAGATGGCCATTATGGTGGCCTGCAAGAATAATATCACAACTGAATCCACTGCTAAACTCTTCTTTGAATGAGTGAGGGTACACCTTTGGATCCCATGGTCTATCATCTCAGATCTGAACAACAGGTTCCTTAGTACATTTTGGTTGAACCTCTGGTCAAAGCTGGACACCAAGCTCACCAAGTCCACAATTTTCCATCCCCACACTGATGGACAAATAGAGGTCATCAACAGGATGATCGTACACAATATGCACATGTACTACTCAAAGCATCCATGCACATGGGATGAGAGCCTCCCCTATGTACAACACATCTATCATTGGGCTCTCAACATCTCAACCAACCACAGTCCCCTTTCAGGTGGGCTTGGGATTCAATCCACTATGTCCCATTGGCATAGCTATGCCATTTACGGCTACTCAAGTAGATTCGGCTCATGTCCAGTCTGAAGATGACAAGGCAAACAATTTCATTGAGCACATTCAGCACTTTTTCCAATAGGTTCATGACATATTGGATAGAGCCAATGCTAAGAACAAGCAGCGACATGATCAACATTGGGTACCACGCAAGGTCCGGGTGAGAGATAAAGTTTGGCTACATTTTTAGAAGGAATACCTCTCTGGGCCCCACTGCAATCTTCATCTGCTCCGACATGGGTCATACAACATCACCAAGTCAGAAGCGGATAATTCCTTTGAGCTCATTATTCCACCATTCATTGGTATGCACCCATTATTCAATGTGGACTGCCTTCAACCCTACTTTCTAGCATTTTTGGACACATCTAACATTGCAGAAAAACTCACACCAATAGAGTTAAACCCAGAATGCATGGAAAAAACCACAATTGATCAGATCATGGACACATAGATCAAGAAAACCCTAAAACAAAGGATCCAACTATATCAAGTTGTCAAATCAGGCCAACTCCTCCACGAGGGCAAGTGGCTCACCAAGGACAAAGTTAAGCAGAAGTTTCCTCATCTCATGGAGGAACTCAACACAATGGGGATGTTGGCTTTATGGGGCCTTGACCCAAGTTCATATAGTCTGCAGAGTCAAACAAAACCCACTATTACCTACCCTTTCATCAAATTTCTTATTGCACAAACCGAGGTCTCACCCGAGGCAATATAGGGGGATGCTAGAACTAGGTTTCTGTATCGAGAGGGATAGAGGACAGTGGCTTTAGATATTTCCCTTCTTATCAGAGATTTGAAAGTCAGATCTATCAATATTACTAGCGTTGTTCAACACAATTTTTGAAATTAATGAAAGACTGTGCAATCTTACTTAATGAAGCATTAAACACAGTAGCTAACCATAAAACAGGCCGCATTATTCAGATAAAGAATAAAACCCTAACTTATCACAGTCATTCATAAACAGTAAGAAAAACATAAAACATCAATATAACTCATAACTTCTCAATGATTCATTAATTAACATCCATATTTGTCTCATACAATCTCTTTCCACCCTGTGCACATAACTGCAAGGGCATGCGCACACAATTGTAGTCTCTCCTAAGGTCTTCGTGCACACAGCTGCAGGAGACTTTTCCTCTAGAAAAAAGCACAGACGCTAACTTAACATGACATCCAAATGCATCATATATCAATATTCATAACCCTTCATCCTCTTTGACTTCTATCTAGACTCCTTATATAGATATATCTCTTACAAAACCATGGGCAGAGTCCAACGTTCATCAAAAATCCCATCCCGTTACATAATTACGGGGCATTGACCCACCCCAAATCTGTTAAGACCAAAAATATACTTTTTGTTGCATGCTCAATGCCTAAATCTGTGGAGTCTTTACTTCGTGGGGGATATAAGCTCCAACAATCCCCCAACACAAAAATGTGACTCATCCCGAGTCACAACGGTGGTGCGCCATATATCTTTGCTCTGATGTCATCAAGGAATATTTTAATGGAGGAACTGTATCGATGCACTGCTTTGCAAAATCCTAGACTTCTCCAACAGTAGTTCTATGATGGATTTTTCTGCCTTCTGCTCCAACCCCCTCTAAGTTATGTGCAACTATTCAATCTTCTTCTCCACATTTTCGACAAAGTTGAATGGCTTCAGCTTCCCATGGCTTCATCTTGGCAATGAATAGATTCTCTTTCCAACACAGCTCCTCAATCTGTTCCTATAAGAATTGACCCTCTTGGAGATGGGTTATCCTCTGAATAGGTGTCAAGGTCTTTGTAGTGACCTTAATTTGATCCATTTTCTCCTGCTTCTCGCACATCTCGGTCTCAAACTTATGTACTTGTGGTTCCTCCTATAGTGAGGACCAGATATCCATAGCTTCACCAACTATGCTCACACACTCCTGTCTGTGAGACTCAATCTATGATGTTGCAACCTTGAGCTCCATTGTGCGCTACTCTTGAACCTCTGGATGGGTAGCAGGCTGTAATTTCATATGTAACTCAACAATATTTAGCTCCATCTCGATCTGTACTTTGTTGACTCTTCCCTTGGACTCTCTGACAGTTCTGGCGAGCTTGGCCACTTTCTCCTTAAGTGTAGCAACAACCTAAATATCGAGCTCTGATAGCTCACTACACGCTATTGGCGAGAAGTCAGGTCTCGCGGACAAGACCCAGGTTCAGGAGTTGTGGCCAACAAAGGAGTCCGATGTAGTCTAGAATCACGCCGGCATTTTCACCCTACTTCGGAGAGCAGTGAGTCTCACCCGAGGCATGCCGCAACCACATGCAGAAGGGGATTAGACCAATGGCAAGGAACAGAGTCGCAACTCATGATGGACAATGCATCGATTATATAGACAGAGTCATGTACGCAAGAGCACTTAAGAAGCATTCAATTATTAGCAAATAAAATTTTAAACCAGCATAAACACATTACATGCATGTAAACCTCTTATTGAGACAGCAACCTTTCATTATATTAATCTCTTGGCCAAGCTCATGATTACATAGCATCTTCAGCGATAGCTTACAACCCTGATACAGATGTCTTATGGAATAGAAAGGTAGAATAGAGAAGATTAGGAACCACAGATATGTCATGCATGATTTCCCGTAGCCACTCTGTGCTTCTTCTCCTGTCACGAGCCTCGCAACCTCTGCTGCATCCTCCCTTCTTTCAGCCGCGTGACTATTATTTATTCACCCGCTATCGCGACTATCAGTTCCTCCCTGTGTCTTTTCTTCAGCTGCTTCCAGCTTCTCTCCTGTTATCTGTGTGTTCTGCTTTCTGTCTTCTGCTGTGTGTTTTCTTCATCTGTACTTGTGCGTGTTCTTTCTTCAGCTATCTCATGCTTCCACGCCACCTTGATAGCTCCGCGACTCCTGGTAGTTGCGACGCGATCGCGATTGCCATGTGTCTTCATGCGCCAATTCAAAAGGTCATCCTTTATTCAAAATTCAAAATGTTATAACCAAGATTTCAAAAACAAGGGCCCCAACAGGCCCCGACCATAGTTCCTTGACTCTTCCCCGAGTCAATCACAAATGACAGTTTCCACCTCCATTGCCCCGCTGGATCTCGTGCCCTGTTCGGCCTGTGTGCCTTCGTCTCGTGCCCGTTCCTGTTGTGCGCCTCCATGCGGCTGTTCAAACAAGGGCCCCAACTCTGGGACCCTGCGAAGCACTATATCTTTGAGCCCGGTGAAGTCTGACACAGCTTGCTGCCATCCCTCCATTAGCGAGTTTGCTTCCTCAGTGATCCTGGTGGCAGCGACCTCCTCTATATTCTCCAGGATAGCCACGAACATCGTGGTAAGCTGGATCTCGGCCTCTGCAGCTAGTTGTTGTATTGATTTGGCACTGGCTTGAATGGGCGGACGGAGTTCCCGAATTATCTGCTTGGCCATTGCTGAGTTGGCCTCGGTCTAGTGCATTTGAACCTCAAGCTCGTCCGCCTGGACATATAGTTGATCTAACCGCGCGGGATCCGCGGTCTCCTGAATTTCCCTGGAAATCTGTTGCAGCTAGACGGAGATGGGCTGCGTTTTGACCGTGAGGGTGAGTGAACACTCCTGCAGACTTCGCAAGAGGTCGTAAGCCTCGCGCGCCGTGGAGTGAAGGGTCGCCTGCATGTGAGATGCCTGGGTCTGCTTGGCTGCCACTTGTTCCTTGAAGTTCCTGATTCTCCCTGCGTAGACCAGTGAAGGCAGACCGAATGTGGTAAGCCTGGACGGCTACATTGCTCTCCGCTATATCGCCAGGAAGTGGGGCATGGTGAGCCCTTACAGCGGGCCATAGGTCTAAGAACACCTGAGTGACAATGGTGATCTGCTCTTGCAGGTAGGCCTTTTCCGTGGTCATCTGGTCGCGCTGTTCAGTAAGCGCCATGATCTGGTGGTGCTGCTCATCGCACCGCTGCTGCAGCTCCGAATGAAGCTGTTCGGCCTACAGGGCCGCCCTCTCAATGAATAGGTACAACTGGGCTATACCCCATGTTTCTACGTTGGGGGTGCCGGAAGCGCCCTGCTCCGGCATTCGCTCCTGCAAAGGTTGCCCACTGGCCACTGATCTGTTGGAATTCTCAGGAGGGGACACCGGTGTCTGTTGCTGCGTTGAGGTGCCCATGTCTAAATCTGGCCGTTCTTGCTGACTGGTCTGGCCTGTGGGGGAAGGGTCAGCATGCTCAGACGGAGCCTCGACCGAGTCAGCCCCAACGTTGGCCTGTCGGGTAAATATAGTAGAGAAAGAACCCTGGGGTGTGGCCACGGGGTTGACTGGTGGCACTACGGCCGCAGTACTGGAGGTAACTTCAACCCCGTGGTCCCCTCCAAAGAGTTCCCGGATAAGGGGGTCGAATACAGTGGCAAATGAGTTTGATGGAATGGATTAAGTGGCAGGTGGATGGACGGTGGAGGGAGCGGTGGACGGTGTGGTGGAGGTATGGGGGACGCAAATATTGATGAATTTTGAGGGGTCGATAAGGGGTTCCTCCGGAGCTAATGTCCCTGTGAGAGGAGTGGGTGGTGGATCGTCATCAGTAAGGTCCACCACTGGATCAGTGACGGTGGTGCGGGCCCGCTTGCCTAGAGGGGGATCTAATTGATCAGGTCCCGGGCCCGTTTCGCCCATGGAGGTGATGATGGGGCTGGCAGAAGTGAATAAGTTGGTAGGGATGGAAGAAGTGAGAGGGGCAGTATGGGACATAGAAAGAGAACGACTTAGCTGGAATTCAGAAAATAAAGGAAACAAAGGGGCACCACTTGAAATAACTTGGGCCGCCACGTTGAAATTTCGTACCTGAGTATTGAAGTGGTGGACGACGGGGACCAGTGGTTCAGGGAGTTCCTGTGAGGTCCCGGCTGCATCTTGAGAAGATCCTGTCGCGGCCTGTGAGGGCCCTGCTGCGTCCGTCTCGGCAGGCCATTGCGCCGGTAGCATCCGCTCAAAGTTGTACCTGGGGAGCCCGTCACGGATGTGCTTTGTGACCCCTGGCCATGAACAAACCTCGCGATGGAAGGTAGCATCGTCTAGCTGGAATTTTAGCGGCGCCATGTGGAAGGTGGCTTCCGGCACACAAGTGGGGCGGAGGTAAGTGTGCCTGTGGCTTACCCCGAACCATACCTGCTCACTATAGTCGTCCAACAGGTTCATGGGCACCTGTTGCTGGTTAGCCACCACATCTATCATTAGCCCGTACCAAGACCGAAACGCTTCCGCATTCACCTGTTTAGTGCTGGGGTCAGAGGACACTGCCACGGGGTGAATTTCATTGCGAGGGGCTGGCTCGTGGTAGTTTATGCCAGCAGCCAGACAGGAGGAGTGTGCCATTTCCACATGGCAAAAGCTACAATCAGGTAACCATAGATGAAACTAGTGGTGCGCTTATAATTCTCTTCGCATGCCGCGAAAAGTTCTTTGAGCACGAAAGAACACCAATTCAGCCTGGTGCCTTGGACACAGTGCTCCGCAATGGAGATGGTATCCAAGGTGCACTCTCCTTTGGTATAATGCCACATCATCTTGCTAGCAATGAGATAGCAAGCGAACCTAATCTCCGGCTTGTTAATCAGATCAATTTTGGCGCCTTTCCCCCCTGGCGAGTGCCATATTTGGCATAGAGGTCTGTATCACCCGTCTTTCGTGTGCGCTTGGAAGATGTTTGACCGGCAGCGGAGACGTCTGCGCCATTCTAGGACAGCCCTGTGAGGCGATGAATGTCTTCAGCGTGAATGGGGATCTCCTCGTTTAGCCACAAGGACCCATTCTGAATTCGGCTGAGGAGGAACCGGGTGATTTGCAGGGCCAGTCCGGTAGTCCCAAAGACAGGGAGAGTTCTTAAATTCATCGGGGACGATTGCTGGAGGCCCCGGAACTCTGGTCGCATTCAGTTGGCTGAGCTACCGCCTGGTGTGTAGTGATGCTCCATATATGTCTGCCAATGGAGGGAGGGGAATTCGACCGAGTCGGACAGGTTGGCGTCTATCAACGCTGCACTATCGTATTTTCCAACCAGTGACTCTGTCCTGTGGATCCGACTGTCCAGCGCTGGTTCAGCAACGGATAGGAGAGCCTTTAGCATTTTGGCATGGCACTAGTAAACCTGGAGAATTCTCTTGGAGCTTCTATCTTGGTGCGGTGCGTTTTGAGACTTCAACCGCTCTGGTGTCGCTGCAATTGCCAAGTTGAACTGGTCTGGCATTCTCGTGCTATTGGTCTCCATGCAATTTATGTCATCACCTGGCACGAGAGGAGTTGATGAGACCCCATAATGATAATTAATTCCTGCTGGCCTTCGTGCCTGCGATAATCGTGCGATCGATCGCATGCCTGTGTGTAATCTGACAGTTGCTGACGACGGCATGGGGAAATGGGTGGACGCGATGGCTGAGGGAACTGCGGACGATGGCAAATGATTATGGTACGGTGATTGCCTACTTATGGTAATTTATGATGCAAATCTGAGCAATCCTACGGACTGACAAAAAGGACTGACGGAAATGACCTGGACTGATACTGGCACGTGGATGGATCCTACAAGGATGACACGCTGGACAGGCGCCGCCCCGACCACAGTCGGTTACGGTGCGGCCCTCGCAACTGAGCGGTTATTAACAGACCACCTATGAATCGGAAAAGACTCCCTACGCTCATCCCGGTTGCGGGATAGTTATTCGACTAAGCTACGTGACAGGTGCTCTCGGGTGCGAGAGTTATTGATGAGAAGTGAAAGGTACTTACTCCTGGTAGGGTTTCAGGCATGTGCCATTCACCCACCCAGGGAGAACTGTACCATCTAGCTGTGCCAACCGAACGGCTCCTGAGTCGCGAATCTCAATGACAAAGTAGGGTCCCAACTAGTGCATCTGGAGCTTGCCTGGAAACTTCTGGAACCGGCTGTCATATAGAAGAACTTTGCCGCCAACTTGAAAGGTTTTGTTCTTAATGTGGCGATCGTGCCACGCTTTCTGTCGGTCCTTCTGAATCTTCTGGTGGAATTCGGCCAGGAAACGGGCCTCATCCAGTTCCTGTAATTCATGGAGGCGCTCCTGGAGGGAGGCCTCTTCCGAAAACTTGAGAGACGTGGCGATCAACATGCTGGGTACAATAAAATTGGCGGGGATCATAGCCTCCTAGCTGTACACAAGTTGGAACGGCGTTTGATTGGTCAAGCGCTTCACCGTAGTCTGATAGGCCCACAATGCCGCAGATAGGTGCTCATCCCAATCATCCCACTGGGCAATGCAAATATTAGTTAGGCCCTTCTCAAGAATCTTATTGAAGGCCTCCACCATACCATTAGCCTGCGGGTGATACGGGCTACTCTTATGATGCTGAACCATGAAGGTGTCCAGCAGTGTCTTGATCGTGTCGTTAATGAAGTGCGTACCCTGATCACTGGTTAAACTTCGCAGGCAGCCAAACCGGAAAATGATGTGCTCAAAAATGAATCGGGCGGCGGTATCCACCGTGCAGTCGCGTACCGCTGCTGCCTCAACCCACCGGGTAAGGTAATCCGTGGCAGTAATGATGTACCGGGCCTTGGAGTGTCTGGCAACCGGGGCTATGGGACCCACAAAATCGACAGCCCACTTTTCGAACGGCCGCAACACATGCACTGGGTGTAGCGAAAGCTCGTCTCGATAAGAGGGCCTTCCCGTCCACTGGCAAACATCGGAGTGCTTCACGTAGGCCTTACAGTCATCATGTACTGTTGACCACCACAGGCCAGCTTGGAGCACCTTTCTTGCGGTGGGTTTCGCACCCACATGCCCTCCTGCAACACCGCTGTGACATTCCCACATTACCGCTTCCCGTTCATGGTCAAGGACGCATCTGCGCAACACCTCATCGAGGCCCAGTTTGTATAGCTGCCCCGCGATCAATTGGTAGTCAGCCGCCCGTACAACCAAGTGGAATTTTCGGAGCGGGGTGTAATCCTGAGGGCATTGCCTCGAGGTCAGATAGGCGGCGATGTCAGCCAAGTAATCCAGGACCGCTTCGACGCGGAAGAGGTCAGCATCCGGCAGCTGATCATCCAAAGAGCCGTCATTCTCTCCCGTCTCCAACCTGGATAAATGATCGGGACCGACATTCAACCTGTCGGGCTTGACAATTACCTCAAACGTGAATTCCTAGAAAAGTAGAAGCCATCGACATATCCGTCCTTCCAAAACAAGCTTATTCACCAGATACTTCAATGCAGAGTGGTCCGTAAAGAATTTGAATTTTCCGCCCAGAAGATAGTGGCGGAACTTTTGGAGGGAGTACACCATCGCCAGTGCCTCCTGCTCGGTCGTGGTTTAATTCTTCTCTGCATTCGATAACTTGCGGCTGGCGAAGTAGACGGGGTGGTCAACTGTCGTCTCCCCGGGTTGCGCCAAGACAGCCCCAAGTGCAATACCGAACGCATTGATATGCACATGGAACTGCTTATCCCAGTTGGGGTGAACAATTATGGGTGCCGTTGCTAGCTTCTCCTTCAAGGTGTCAAGGGCCCTCCTACACTCCTCCGTCCACTGGAATACTTCTGACTTCCGCAACAGTTTCTCCAAAGGGGCCATAATCTTTGCGTAGTTGCGGATAAACCGCCTGTAATATCCTGTGTGCCCGAGCAGTGCCCGCAACTGCTTCACGGTTTCGGGGGCTTCCATGTGAACTATGACCGCGACCTTGGCGGGATCGACACAGACCCCTTTCTTGCACACCACATGGCCTAAGAGTGTGCCGAATGGAACTGCAAAAATACATTTCTTCAAGTTCAAGGAAATCTGCAGCTGACGACACCGGTCAAACATAATATGCAAAAGGGTGGCGTGGTTCTTCAACAGGCTGTAAACGGTCCAGTCGTCCACATAGACCTCCAGGAACTTGTGAATGTACTCCCGGAAAGCAGCAATTACAATCCGAGAAAACACAGCTGGTGCGTTCTTCAGACCAAACGGCATAATGTGGTATGCGAATGATCCCCACTCAGTGGTGAATGTCGTCTTTGCTTTGTCTTCTTCGGAAATGCGCACCTGATGGTAGCCTGAAAACCCATCAGTGAAGGAATAGGCTTCGTTTCCCGCAACATGATCTAGAACTTCATCGCTGAAAGGAGTGGGAAACGGATCATGGATGCAGGCATTGTTCAAACTCCAGTAGTCTACGCAGACACGTATCTCCGCTTTGTCCTTCTTGTTCTGAATGACAATGGGACTCACCCATTGTGCTTCTTCTACTGGAAAGATGAGACCTATGGCCAGCATCTTGTCGATCTCCATCTTGACCTTTTCTTTGATACGTGAGTTCAGCCGGTAGGGTCAGTGCTCGACAGGTCGGGCATCCGGCTTCAGCACAATGTGCATTTTGCCAAGGTCCCCCTTAATCCCCTTCAGGTCTGCAACTGAGGACGGGAACAAGTATTCGTATTCCCGGAGGAGGCTGAAAATTTATTTTTTCGTTTCCTTGTCCCAGTAATCTCCCACCGTTGCCAGCTTGGGTTTCTCGTCTATTCCAACCTTCAGCTTCTTCGTATTTAGTGGCTGTAAATGGACTCCTTCAGTCGTCGGCTCTTCACTGATGTTCCGCTTGCCTTCCTTTTCGTCAAAATAGAGATGCTTGAGGTCCCCCAGACTATCATCATCCGGATCACCGTCAATCCGTTGGCAAACCAACTCGCGCCTGGCCTCAGGTCGTGACACAACTGAGCCCCCGTCGGGCTCGGGATGGCGAAAAAACAAGACCTCCTTGATTTCCTGTAGGGCCCGAGACTCCTGCGCCATCTCCCCTTCGAACGAGAAGCACTGAACGAACTTGTCCGTGACTTCCTGCCACGAGCGGGTTCCCCGTTTCCACTCTTCTTCCAGGTACCAGGCTTGGGGGATTGTATCCAAGGAGTGGATAAACCTGTGGACCCACAGCTCCTCCGGGTACCTGGTACTGCGCCACTGCTCCTCACAGGCACGCAAATGGTTTCACGGGTCGGAATTTCCACGATACTTAAGCATACTGCGAGGTCCATCATCATCTTTAAAACATGCCCGCAGAGCATCCGCCACGCAATCCCATCGCAACAGAGTGTCGCGGTGATTTTTCCACCACCGGGCCGACGTGGATTGCAAGGCCACATCCAAAAGTGGCATCCGGCTTTCGTCTGGGACCATGTCTTCCACCTTGGTAATAAAAGTATTGACAACTTGCATGTTTGACAGGGTGGGATATCCGCGGATCTCAGTCCCCACCCACTGGACTTGGGCAACGGTAGCACATCTCCGCATGGTGGTCTCGTACCCCCCTTGCTACCAGTCTTCCCACGCGAGTTCGGATCCAAGCTCCGAGCTTTGCACACTCCGTCAACTGACAGAACCAGTCGCGGCCGGGTTAATATAGTCATCCCGCTTTCCTGCAGTCATTTGATAAAGGTTGTCCATCATCTGAGCATCCTCCTGATGATCCACCATTTTCGTATATCGCAGGCCCTGATACGGGTCAAGGGGCTGGGTGACCCGTACCTCCCCATCTTCAAAAATCATCAACTCCTTTTTAAGGTCGATGATGGCGTAAGTCTCAAAAGCCCAGTCGATGTCGAGTAAGGCAGGATAAGGATCCTTGTCGCCCATAATATCAATAACCTCAAAATCGGTGTATGTCTTCACCCCCGCAATGTCGACCTCGACCCCCTCGAGCCGGCCGATTGGCAGAATACAGTACTGGTTCGCCATCCTGAGTTGGATTGGCGAGTAGGCCATCCGCGGCCTTCCAAGGGCCTCCCACGTCTTTCGTGGCAGGATGTTGACGTCGGACCCCAAATCCAGCATGGTATCGGTGATTTGGAAGCCCGCGACCTGCGTGTTAATCCGGAACTCTTTCCCTGTTCGTTGCTTGTTTCGCTTGACACGCTGCACATATTGAGGGGCAGCGTTCGCCAGATCCCTAAGTCCTCTACGCCCCTGTAATGCTCCTTCCAAATCATGCCTAAGCTGATGCCGCAGCGCAGCATTGTCAACAATCTTGAGGAATAGCTGGAGCCAGTCCTCGATCACAGTGCTTGTGACGCTCTGCACCCTCGATTCTGGTAGCACGGGCTCCTCCAGACCTCCCGCGTCCCGCAGCTGGGCGAACGCCTCAACTGCCTCCTGGAAATACTTCTTCTAGGCTTCGGGTCTGATTAACATCTTCGGGGATGCCGGCCGAACCACTCGTGCTGGCTCCTTCCCGTGGGCATCCTCCCCATTTTTCTTCCCGCCCCTCGTCACGATCGTGACGTTCTGCATGTCTGGGGTCACGGTCCCTCGCGGCTCTGAATTTATCAGATTCGCTCCCCTCTGCCTCGCCCGTTCTTCCCACTTCTTGATGAGCTCCGGACAGTCCTCTGTGGCGTGGGCGTTCACCCGGCACTGGGAACACCAGGTTCGTCGCGGAAGGGGACATTCTCGAGCCACGTGACCCTCCTAGTCACAGTTGTAACATTTCACCGGACCGCGTCCGCCTGGGCGACTCCCCGCATTCCACCGCCGCTTCCCCTTGGGGCCTCGTTCACCCTGTAGGAGGGACGATCCAATCGATCCGCAACTGCGTCGAGCGTCCTGCACTGCTCAGTGTTGTGAGTCATGGAAACACAAAATTCACAGTACACATTGTTTGGGACCGTGGAGTACTTCTGTAGTATCGGGCACATCCGAGGAGGATGCCCCAGCGTCCAGCAAATCTCGCAGTACTCTGTGGTGGAGGAACCCGGTTGAGGTGGGAACCCCGCGTAAGGCTATTGCGGCTGGTAGACCCCCAGCGGATTCATCGCCGCGCCACCACTAGGTGGTGGACCCCCCTGGATTTCTGCGACAGAGGGTCCTACCCCTGCGCCACGCAACCGGGGACACTCGGTTGCGACGTGGCCCTCGACCAGGTAATGAGTGCACCAGACATTCGATCGCGCTGGTCTCACCGGCTGGAGCTCCCTGAGCTTTTCAGTCAAGCTGGCGATCTGGTGTTTCAACCCCATCAAAGAAGGATCTTGCGGGGTTGGCCCCCCCCGGTATTCCTGGGGGTAGCCCGCCATGGCTTCAATCTTCATGGCCTGCTCCAAAGCGTCCTGCAGATTATCAATCTTCTGCTGAGTGAGAGGGGTTCATGTTAAGGGAAGTAGAGCCTTGATGAACCAGTCCCTCTGGTGGTTTGGATCGATCGGGTAGCTGAGTTTCCCGATCGCGTCCTTGAATCGCCGCATCAACTCCCACGCGGTCTCACCTTCCTTCTGCTTAATTTCCCACAGCTCGGACAGGCCCTGCTGGTCTGTCTGGGGAAGCTTGAATTCGCGGACAAAATCCCGCTTTACGTCCGCAATTACGGGGTTAGGATGAGCCTCAGACCACTTGATAAACCATTGCAGAGCCCTCTCTCTGAGCGTGGTTTGGAACTCTATTAACTTCCCTGCATCTGGCGTCTACCGAGCCCTGTAGATGGCTTCGCACAGATAACAGTGTTGCTCTACATCATCATTGCCCCGGCCAGAGAACTCTGGATACCGGGTGAAAGACCCAGCCATGTGTACTTGCGGAGTATTGACCAGGATAAATCCTCCAGGTCCTGGTTGCGTAACGGTTCCACTAGGGAATACAACACTACTAGTAACGCTGCTATTACCGGACGTTCCTGACGCTAATGAACTACTGTGCGACTGACTCAATGCTTGCAACTGAATGAAAATATTACTTAAAGGTTGATACAGTACCAGGGGAAGGTAGGGATCCTGGCCATGCAGAATGTGGGAAGTAGGGCTGCCTGGAGAGGTGAGTGTCGTCTGCTCTTGAAACATCCGCTGCATCACGCCGTACCATTCGCCATCGGAACTCTCTTCGGGCTACATCTTTTCATCATATTTGTTAGTCACCATCTCTCTTCCTCACGTCGATGGGCTCCCATGCACCCACCGCACTTCCACCTTTGTCCCGTCTTCTTCCCGGGTATCCAAATCCATAATCCCTATCCTCTGAGGCGCCTCCTTCTGGTTCTTCCTTGCCGCTTCTCGTCGATTTAAATCCCGCATCACCCTTTTTCGCCACCTATCGGCGATCTGCGCCCGTCGACGTGCACGTCGCTCCCTCAACTTGTGTGCGGCCTCAACATCCATTCCCCGCTTCCCGCTTCACATTCTACGTAGCATCTGTCCCTTCTCCCTTCCCCCAGCACTGGAGGTTTACGCTTCCATACTTGCTTTGTGGAATTCCATCAACCCTTCATCCACCATCAGGGCTTTAATCCATAGCAAAATCTCCTTGAGCAACTTCCCTCTTAGCCCGAAACGGAAAATAGCTTCAGCTTTCGAAAAGGATTGGTAGCACTCGACAGAAAAATCCACAATATAGCCTTCCAACGTGGTTTCGACCCAAAAATCCACTACACGAGTCAACTCCGTGCTTAACCGATGCAGAGCTACCAGATCCCCGTGTATCCACCTGCGGTTTATCTTCCGCAAGTCATCTCTAAGCACCTTTGTCTGTAACCTTCGCAACCAATTGTAGAGATCGTTGGGGAATTTTCCCCAGAATATTTCGTACGTATCACTAGCTAAATCAGAGAAAAGGACGAGCTCCTTGATCGCCGCCTCCTTTTGCTTGGTCAGCTCTGCTTGCTGAGCAATGAATTGGTCGAGATGATTATCCCACCATCGCCGTACCTCTCCTTCAAAAATCCTCGATACCATGATCTAGTTCCCCTCAGAACATGCAGGTCCCGGCAACGGAACCATTTGTTGGCGAGAAGTCAGGTCTCGCGGACAAGACCCAGGTTCAGGATTTGTGGCCAACAAAGGAGTCCGATGTAGTCTAGGATCACGCCGGCATTTTCACCCACTCCGGAGAGCAGTGAGTCTCACCCGAGGCGTGCCGCAACCACATGCAGAAGGGGATTAGATCAATGGCAAGGAACAGAGCCGCAGCTCATGATGGACAATGCATCGATTATATAGACAGAGTCATGTACACAAGAGCACTTATGAAGCATTCAGATATTAGCAAATAAAATTTTAAACCAGCATAAACACATCACATGCATATAAACCTCTCATTGAGATAGCAACCTTTCATTATATTAATCTCTTGGCCAAGCTCATGATTACATAGCATCTTCAGTGATAGCTTACAACTCTGATACAGATGTCTTACGGAACAGAAATAGAGAAGATTAGGAATCACAGAGATGTCATGCATGATTTCCCGCAGCCGCTCTGTGCTTCTTCTCCTGTCACGAGCCTCGCAACCTCTGCAGCATCCTCCTCTTTTAGCCGGGTGACTGTTATTTATTCACCCGCTATCGCGACTATCAGTTCCTCCCTGTGTCTTTTCTTCAGCTGCTTCCAGCTTCTCTCCTGTTATCTGTGTGTTCCGCTTTCTGTCTTCTGCTGTGTGTTTTCTTCATCTGTACTTGTGCGTGTTATTTCTTCAGCTATCTCATGCTTCCGCGCCACCTTGATAGCTCCGCGACTCCTGGTAGTTGCGACGCGGTCGCGATTGCCATGTGTCTTCATGCCACAACTCAAAAGGTCATCCTTTATTAAAAATTCAAAATGTTCTAACCAAGATTTCAAAAACAAGGGCCCCAACACACGCCATCGAGATCACTTCTTCTAACTTCTACCATTGTGCTGCCTCAACCTCACATTCCTGAATAGAAAAAATTTTCTCTGCAACCATTCTCTAGTTTTCCTGTTGTGCAGCCTTAATAACTAGAAGGGCACGATGTTCTCAGATCTTCTACTCCTCGGAGATGCCTTCATGGAACTCATGCAATGCTTGTAGTGGCATCGTGACAAGATTCAATGTTTTATTTTTCAAGATAATCACCGGATTCCTTTTCTCTTCCTTATCGAAACACAACATGCATGCAGGAATAGGAATCATGTGGGTATCTGCAGTAAGCACCAACTCCTGCGCAGTTGTACTCGTGCTCGTCTTTGTGCTGCTCGGTGGAGACGTTCTTTCTTGTAACATGCTCACTTGCACCTGCAAATCCTGTAGCCCCTTGTGGAAATATTCCAGCACCTTTTGGTACTATTCTTCTATGTTGCCCAAAAATTCCTCGTTGACCTGGAATACAACATCTCCAATCCCATCAATGTCCCCCTCAATGAGGACCATGTCTTGTGGACCAGTGAATTTGTCGAACTTAACCTTCTTTTGCATGCCACCCTTCTATGGCTACCTTCTCTTTGTGGTAAATGGAGAAGATGGGTCGGATGGATCTGTGCCCAGATCATCGCCAATATCATCATCCCCACTAGTATCTGGAAGATCTACTTCAATATATTTTTTCCTAGTTGGCGTAGTGGGTTGCACCCCATTTATTCCTTTCGTAGTTGTACCTTCCTGCTGTCGAGTTAACCAGTCATCTAGCCATTGGCTGATGACGATTTCGACATCTTATTCTTTGACCATGTATGGGATTTCGTACCATACCTCCTCGAGATCCTTCTTCGCCTGTATGTGGATATGGTGGAAGTGGAAGTATTCTTTGAAATCTCTAATCTGTTGATATTTTTCCACACTCCTTGGTGACAAACGAGGCTTCTCATTAATCACCATGTGTAGGCTCATTTCTAACCTAACCCAGAAAAATTATTAGCCATAATTCTCGATGGCTCTGTCAAATCCCATATGGAAGCACACCGGGCTGCTTCGCAGAGATCAGAGTCTGTGACATCGAACTGTTATCCATCAGGTTCACTCCATTCCATTAAGGCAATCAGAAGCAAGAGCCATGTGTAGTGGAATTGCTTACCTTCTTCATGCGTGGATTTGCAATCTTCGAGGAAATATTAACATAAAAAACTAGCCCAATTGTATACCACTCCCTTGGCACACTCCATATCTAAAGCAATAACAGGTGCGGAAGCCTCCTCTCCACGGCTCTTCCTCATGATTTTTCCTGCAAGGATGTGTGCGGAGAAGTGCACAGTGCTGTTAGAGATAGAACTAATAAAGTACCCTTGAGGACCCTTCATAAGTTGATATTAATTCTTCATTATGTTTGCAAGTTGTTTGTCTTAGAGTTTCCCAAAAAAGCCTCTGCGAGGTCAAATCCTTGACAGGGAAGGGTCATAATTCTCCTGATCAGCATCTCTGTAATGGGGATCTTCTTCCCCAGCCATAAACATTTTTCATGCACCAAGGCTAGCAGTTGGTCCACACAAATAATATTAATGGGACTTCGCCCAAAGTGCGGTACGTAAAAAATGTCGAGTATCCCAGCTTTTTGGATACCCTTTATCCATTTCAGTGGCTCTAATCATGTGAGTCCATCAGGAAATGATTTTTGGCGCAGATAGAAGCTAGGTTTTAACTGCGGGTACTTGCTTCTATCATTGACATCCTAGTCCTCCATTCACAAATGGGGAACCTTAGCCAATAGATCACATTCAACTACCACTTCGCCAGGAATCAGTGGAGTAAACACCTTATATTTCACTATTTCAGGGTCTTCCACCGGCTTCTTAGCCTCTCACTTCCAGGGCAGAATATAGAGAGGTAGTTTGGAGAGAGGCTGAACCTCTTCAGCGTCAATTTATTTGGGTTCCTACTCTACCTCCTCATCCTCTTATAAGTTGACTTCTACAGCTATTTCCTTCCACTACTCTCCTAGGTTTCCCTAGCTTGTTGTTCCTTTGAGGGTTTCTTTCGGGGTGAGGACCGCACAATTGGTTTCTTAGGTTTTACAAATGAATTCGTGCCTGCAGCAGTTTGCACCCTGAGCAACCTCGGCCCTGTGACCATCATGGGTGGTGTAGATATCATGGAGTACCCTAATCCTCTTTGGAGAAATTCTTGTTCAATTTCTTGGAAAATCTTCTTAGACATGTAGCATCCAACTTCACTCTCTTACAGACATCAATTATTCCTATTAACACTTAGCGCGCAAAGTGTTTGAACAGGGAGTGGGATCCTTTTTTTATAGTAATTTTTGAATTCAAATCACATTATTTCCACTAGATACTCTCCATAATTTCTGATTTGGAGGCATATCCCCTTATATATGCACATTAATTCCATCCTTCCCGATCCTCTTAACGGCCATGTCGTTGTCCAATCAGCTCTTACTGTTACAACGGTCATATTTTTGACAAGCTTCATGAGTTGCATCCCTTCAGCGAAGTCCTGCTGCCCTGGGCATAGTAACCTCCAACTGTGCATGGGTTCCATTTACTGCACAGTACCCGTACTATGCTAGAGCCCCCAACACAATCGGCCTGCGTCTGTTCCTCTTGAAATCCACAAATCTCCTCCCCCAACATAGTCTTTGGAACCATGTTTCTCCAAAAAAAGAGTTAGTTGTCCTTGCAAGTATTTTCCCATTGTGCAGCTCGATATGGTTGTATTAGAGTCCTTGGTTCCTTAGAAATTTGGAAGACACCTGCTTTCACTTCTTGAAACTATTCATTAATTCATTCCCATTCATCCGTGAAGTTATACATCAACAAGAACCCTTCAATCATCTCATCCCATTTAGTCGTTCCATGGCGTAGTTCTGTTTCAAGATACCATTGCTGAGGTATCATCTCTAAAGAATGAAAGAACATGTGCACCCATTCTGGCTGAAGTTATACTTCCCAAGTTGCAGTCCAGTGAGCTAAATTCTTGTGTGGATCCTTTCGGCCATCATTCTTCTTTGCAATCTTTGTGTCAACTTGTCCAAATATCAGCCTTAGAAATTTGTAAAACTTTGACCAACCCCCTATAATTTCCCCATGCGCACCCCACCATCGGGATGGAGTGGACCTTAATTTGAATTCCAGAGCCTCATACCTCTATTCTTCGAGCACTTTTCCCTCAAACGCTTCCAAGAACAAGACAACATTCCCTGTCCCATCATAAAAGGGCAAGTCGCGCACTTCTGATTTGACACATCGCAGAGATATGGTAACCCTATTACAACACTTTGTGGTTACTTTGTGCAATATATTATTCTAGTGCTCAAGCTATTCATATGAATTAGACATGCACAAACTATCGCACTCCTAACATATTCTTCCATCTGCAGTACGATTAACCTAGTCTTCATCCTGTGTAATTAGCTGATAAATGTGATCCATCGCAACATTTTCAGACTCATGTTAGATAGGCTTTGTATAGAGCACACCTTTAGAAGGGTCTAATGGCACAACAACTTAGGTACCATCCTTTTCAAACACCATCTGATGATTCTTCAAATTTATTATAGCATCCATATCATACGCCCAATCAAATCCTAGCAATGTGGGGTAAAGATTAATATCATCAACAATATTGATGACCTTAAATTCAACCAACACACTTACACCATAAATATCTATGTTGAATCCCTGTAAGCACCCCATAGGAATGATATTTAGCTAATTTTCCATCCTTAGTTGAATAGGCGACCAGTGCAACTTTGATTTTCCCATTTGCTCACATGTCTATTTTAGAAAAATATTGGCATCTCATCCTAGATCTAGAATGACTTGATCCATATCATAGTCTCCAATTTGCACAGTTAATTGCATCTCCCAGCCAATTCTCTTATTATTTTTGTACACTTTATTAATTGTGCACTACTCCAGCTGAAGCTTTCCTTTTCCAGTGTAGTTATCAATCAACACCTGCAAAACTTCTACAACCCTCTGGTCTCTTAGCAGCTTCACGTTGTCTGTAGGAAAGACGCTAGGATTGAAGGATCAACTTCCTTCACTTCCTCATTCTCTTGAGTCTTTAGGCTTCTTTTCTAGCAGGAACACCTATCTCTTCACAGTTACTGACACAATCTTAGGTGTCATAAATGCTTTCTTCGCTGCCATGAATGTCTCTTTCTCACGATGTACGTCAAAACCAGCAATATTATCTTCATCCTTTCATACCCATGCCTCTGGTATAGAATTCTTCACATATGTGTGGTTTCCTCTAGTATTCATACCAATGCATGTTACTATATTAACACTTGGATCACTTTGGCGCAGTTCAATCTTCATCATCTGTATGTTTTGGACAGGCTGATGGTTGCGCTTCTCCTACAATTTAACTAAAAAAATGGGACAATCTTCTATTTTATGACCAAATTATTGACAATACTTATAGGACATAGCAGTAGCATTCTATAAATCTTGAACAAAGTTTCCATATTGTCCGCAGTTATAACGTACAATCTATCCTCGTCCTTGACCAACACTTCCTCCTTGGCCCCGCCCTTGACCTTGGAAACATCCTCGCGCAGTTAGTGAACCCATAGCTTCGAGTACTTATACATGCATTTGATATGTGCATGGGATATTCTGCAGCATTAAATTGTAGCTCCTAAAATGTTTTTCATCATGCCCTACCTAACTACAGAAGTTGCAGAATAATTTCTTCGACAATCTAACCAACTTTTAAAATAAGTGACAAAAATATGTTGAATGTTGGCTTGCAACTTTGCTGATACAACACCATACATTAGTCCCTATACATGGCCCTGTGCTCGATCCCAAATTTAATGGACTCAGCATCTCAGTGCTCAAATAATCTCTAAAAACAGGGCACTACTCCTTGTAGTGACCCTCATCTTTTCACTTGATACACCAGACCTCCAGTCTCATTTTTGGGCAAACCTCATTTCCCTTCTTTAGATCTTGGAGTTGCATATGAAAAATTTCAAACTAGGCCTCAATCTATTGCACCCCCATGCTTGGATCAACTACCAGCGAAGCCTCCAGCTTCATCACTATCTCTAGCGCTTCAGCCTGAGTCATGATCTTCTATTGTGACAATGGAAATCTTAGATGTGGTAACATCGCAACAATAACCATTCTCTATGTTGTTCATCCCAGATCTTAAAGCTATTATGACTCAAAAATTCCTTAAATATCAAATCTACCTCTCAGAAAGTCTCAGTATTCAGCTGCCTAATATCTTTTCTCTCAGTGATACAATGGGATTGAGACTTTGGTTTCTTGAATTCAATGTTCAACGCAGTATTTATAGCAGCTAAAGTACCATTTTTGTTTTTTGTAACATATTTCATATACCAGGACAATTCTCTATCTTTCAACGTTGTACCCAATTGCGCTTTCTATAGATATTCATCTATGACATTCTACGAATTCCATATCGCTTATACTACAAACAAGAACTTTTGTGGGTCATCCATTGCCTTAAACATAGGCATCTTCGGTGGCTGGGCCATGGTGAATGGGGGAGGTGGAGGTGGAGGTGAAGGAATAGAATGAGATGGGGTGATGATGGGGTTGGAGGGTTCGTGGATTTCCTCAGCACTTGGTTGACTTTTAGATCTCAATGACAAACTTCACAGAGTCGAGGTGTTTATTTCACCTTCTTCAGTTTCAAACAACGGTCTATATTCCCTCTCAATGTATGTTCCCCAAATGGTTCTCAAAATTTTTCACACAATAGCATTTTAATCTAGAACTTTAGTGAATTCAAGTACTTACCTCTCAGGCCTTTGAAAAAAAATTTCTACTTCACTATAAGACACAAATGTCTCAATTGCAAACTCAGTAATGAATCCTCCAAGGATATTACCAATCTAGTAATCAACAGATCTCGCGATCTCGTTATTAGTATTATTTAGCTTCTCAATCAAATCGGGGATCCACACAGTAGGTCTATTATTAAAATATCCTATTTGCATAGCTAGCCTCAAGATCCACTGCTGCAGATCACTAGAGAATGATGCAAAGAAAATCATGTACTGATCTGTATAGATATTATTTCTTAACGAGTCTTCAGCAGAGATACGTGAATTTATGCTTTCTTGCGAAGAAAACTCACGTTATTTTAGAGCTATCCAATCTTCGATCTCTTTCTTATATGGACGCCACATCCATCTATCCCTTAGTCAGATCCCAGTCCCGACAACAGAACCATTTTTTGGCTTTATGGGGCCTTGACCCAAGTTTAGATAGTCTGCGTAGTCCAAAAAAACCATTATTACCAGCCCTTTCGGCAACGATATGCTTGCAGAAACCGAGCTTTCACCTAAGGAAATTTAGGGGGATGCTAGAACAAGGTTTCTGCATCTAGAGGGATAGAGGTGATCAGGAGATCATGTCCAAGTAATGCAAATTTCTCAAAACTGAAAGTGTTCAAAATTGCTTGTAACCTGAACGACTGGAAAGGCCTTGTCACTTCGATTGTAGCGTCATGAATGGTTCTCAAAACAGAGGTTGTATGCAAAAGTTATTGAGGTTTGAAGTCTCCAGTAAACTTCAAAAATCAGTTAACCAAGTTTGATTTTTAAACTTTGGAAAATTAAAAACATAATATTCCAAAGAATATTCCAGGAATATTCCATTCAAGCTTATAATAAGTTGACAAGTGGCATATTCTTATTTGCGGATAGTTTGAATTTTGAATCATCAGCCAATCATGGGCTGCCATGTGGTAGGCCTGGAGGGCACCACGTGGCAGGCCCGGAGGCCGCCACGTGGCCCCAGGCCGTGGAGAAGTGGGTTTATAAAAATTTTGTGAAACTTACAGGCTTTGAACCCCAAACTTGTTTGCAACAAATCCCACAGCTCACCACTATACCACACCTATGGTTCTTAACAAATATGCGAACCAATTTTTATTTAAAACTTAAATTTAATTCGAATGGCGGTAAAGGGGGCCAGCCCCTTAGGGCCAACCCCCACTTTAAAGCACTCCATGTGACCAAGAGCTAAATACCAGGTGCTAACATTTTTTAAGTTGACGGAATTTATGGTGGCGTGCCATATTTGGCAGAATTGGCCAACCTAACTGCAGTTAACTTCAGTCCTCCACATTTAGTGGAGTTTTTTGGGGGACATTGGGAAAATCTTGTTTCGACCATAACTCCCTCATTATTGAACCAAATGGGATGAAGTTTAGTCAATTTTAGGTCTCTTTGACCTTATGAAGATTTTGGTACATGTTTCAGTTCGAATGGAGGTGATCTTCAGTAGCGTTTGCTTCAGGGAAGATGAAGGAGCCATCAGGGCCACCATGAGACAAATTCAGTTTGAGGCCTAACCAGGAGAGCTAGAGTCATTTTCTAGAGTTTCAATAGTATAAATTGGATAATTCAGATGTTATAAATCTGATGATATGGTTTTCAGAGCCTGTAGAGAACATTTTAGGGCTGAAAATCTTTAATAAAGTTCCAGGGGTCATTAGTGCCAACTTTTGCCAACAACAGTGCATGGCTTAGAAAGAGCTATTTGAGACCATATACAGTGAAACAATGGTCATTATTGAATGAAAAAATCATTCTAAATATATTTATAGAGGTTTTAGCAAGTATTAAAGACTTTTAGAGGTCGAAAACTTAGCAGAGACATTTTCATTAACCTAGTGCCAAGGGGTGCTGATAGGTGATTGAGGAAAAATCGGAGCAGCCAGAGGCTATTTTTGATGAAAAAAAACTCTATATTGACTATATAAGTCATTTTTGAACCAATGGAAGTGGTTTCAGAACCTTTTGAGAAAATATAGAGCTCGAAAAGTTGATGTGAAGTTCTGGGCAGCCCTGGGCAAACTATGGAGGATAGCCTATTTGGGAAATGCAGTGCTCAATTTGAGAAATTTATCAGTTGATATATTTGATGTCTGATATATATTGGATACATTAGGAGTGGTTTCAGTGACAGAAACATATTTCTAAGGGAGTTTTTAATATTCCTTTTCAGGAATTTCTGCAATTTCTTCAATGAGGATGTTGTATAAGGAAAACCATGCAATAAAAATGTTGAAAATGACTTGGATCATATTTTATATGCTGTATGTAGCTTAAATATAAAAGGGAATTAGAAATAAATCATTCTACCTACACTAAACAAATCTCCCCGGCTCAAATTTGCTCAAAAGCACCCCCAATCCCACTACTTCATAAAATAGAAATGTCGAAGACTGCAAAAACATTATTTTTATTATGAAAACTATAGAAAAATATAATTAAACACATATCTAGAGCTTTCATTCATCATAGAATCAGAAATGAAAGGTTTTACCTCTTTTACAAGCACATCGGAGCACCCCAGCAAGGGTTTCCGGCAAAATAGCAACACAAGATACAGAAAATAACGTTGTACCCAGAAAATATATATTATAAAACACTAAATGTAATTTTAAATACACAAATAATATATAAATTGGCCCAAGGCCTCCCTCAATAGACCTCCCAGAGTGAAATAGACACGTCCTCCTCATAAACAAGCATAAAACACGAGGGTTTCATCCAGCTGCTGCTGCTATTGTAGAAATGACGCAGTTATTGAAGGTGACTGCACTGTATGTGATACAGAATAGATAACCTCAAGGAAAATTATGAAAAGTGAGCTCAGGAACTCCTCCTTAGATCTCCCAATCAGTTAGACCAAAGGTAAGGACGAAATTCCCACATGAGAATTCTTTACACTAAATAGTGCTGCAACTCCAGCTAAACATTTGAAGCTTGAAATCATTCATAAGACCAAAACAAGATGAATGAATGAATCCTTTGTTGCTATCTCCTCCTTCTTATCCTTGGTGAGCTTTTCCTCCTTAGACCCCACTCATTGGTGATGTGACTTCCTTGAGAAGATTCCCCTTTCAAAATTGCGTTGCCCTAGTAGCTTTCCCTCCTTTTGTGAAAATGTTGTTGACTTGTTCAACTGGATCTAGCTTATTGCTTTGCCCTCCTTTCACACCAAAGTGGCTTTATTTTGTCCTCCTACTCCAATCCATTTTCACACTGGGATATGTTTTATTGTCTTCCCTACTTCTTATTTCAAAAATGGAGTAGTTATAATATTCCAAGTAGCAGTGGCTAATTGGGACTATTATAGTCCTCCTCCCTCAAAATTTTCTTGCCCAAAAGCAACAGTAAAGAAGGATGCTGCAAGATCTTCTCTCCCTCCCAAGTGGCATTCTCATCTAGTAGATTCCTCCATCAAATCAGATATTCCTTGATGACTCTATTTCTCAGTTGCCTCTCCCTTGTGTCTAAGATTGCTTCTGACTGCAAGATTAAGTGGCCCTCATCATCAATAGGGGGGAGATCCATGTTGGCAACTACATTCCTCCCAATGGCCTTCTTGAGGCAAGAGACATGGAAGATATTGGGGATCTTTCTCCCCTTAGGAAGCTCCAACTCATATGCTACCTTACCGATACATTTGACCACCCTATATGGCCCATAGAAACATGGTTTGAGCTTCTCAACTCATTTCTTCTTGAGTGTGGACTGTTTGTAAGGCTGAAGACGCAGATAGATAAGATATCCCACCTTAAACTGTCTTTGTATCCTACCACGATCTGCATACATATTCTGTTGGTTCTGGGCAGTGGCAATGTTGTCTTTGAGTGCCCTAAGTATGTCCTGGTTATCCTGAATCCATTCCTTTTCCCTTGGAGCTTTACTTGCCCCAAACATAACATCAGCAAATGAGAGTGCCTCATACCCATACAAGGCTCAGAATGGAGTCATGCCAATATAAGTATGGTGAGTAGTGTTGTAACAATACTCTCCCAAGTGGAGCCAACGGAGCCAAGCTTTCTATTGCCCTACCACATAGTTTCTCAAGTAGCCTTCTAGCCACTTGTTCACTATCTCAGTCTATCCATCAGTTTGGGAATGGTAGCTAGTGCTTGGAGTCAAATCAGTCCCCACTAACAGGAAAAGTTCCTGCCAAAATCCACCCATGAAGTGGTTGTCCCGATCACTCATTATGGTCCTTGGGAGACCATGGATTCTAAATACATATCTGAAGAAGAGCTCAGCTACCTATGAAGAAGTATAATGTGAAGAAATGGCAAAGAAATGAGAGTAATTTTTTATTCTATCAACAACAAAAAAGATATAGTCCTTACACTGCACTGTCGGTAAGCCGATGATGAAGTCCATAGAGATACTTTACCACTTCCCATCTGGTATAGGTAGAGGTTTCAATAACCCAGCAGGGTGAGTGTGTTCTCCCTTGTTCTGTTGACAAGTGGTGCATTCTCTGACATTTCGGAGCACATCCTCTTTGAGACCCTTCCATGAGAATCTCTCTTTGATAGCCCTGTAGTTCTTTGTGAAACCTTGATGCCCAGCAAGTGGGGAATCATGTGATGCCAATAATATCTTCTCCTTGAGATTGGAGTTATTAGCCAAGAAGATCTGGTCCCGGTAATAGATGACCTCATCCATCACCCTAAACCTCTCATCAGATACCACCCCATCAAGTATCTCACATGCAAAGTCATCTTTGGAATACTAAACTAAAATTTGTGCTTTCCAATCTGTGTCCATTCCCCTCAAAGACAGCGCTGTAGGCCTCTTGGATAGTGCATCAGCTGCTATATTTCTCTTTCCCTTGACATATTCTATGTCAAAATCATAAGCTTGGAATTTTCTTACCCACTTTTTTTGTCTCTCCTGGAGTTGTCTCTGCTCAAGGAATAAATTAAGACTATTGTGATCAATCTTCACCTTGCACTTATTCCCCACCAAGTACTGCCGGAATTTTGGCTAATGCATGCATGATAGCCAACATTTCTTTATCATAGATGGGGTATAACCTCTCATGAGGGAACAGCTTCCTGCTCTCAAAGGCTATAGGATGCCCACCTTGCATCAAGACTGCCCCAATACCTTCACCTGATGCATCACATACTAGCACAAAAGGTTGAGAAAAGTCAGGCAAAACCAAAACAGGACAACTACTCATTACCTCTTTGAGCTTATCAAAATCCCTCTGCGCTGTAGGTTTCCAATGGAAAGCTCCCTTCTTTGTCAAGTCGGTGAGTGGTGTTGCTAGTTGTGAAAATACTTTCATAAACTTCCGATAATAAGTGCATATGTCCACAAACCCTCTGAGTTCTGTAACATTCATAGGTTCAGGCCAATCTCTGATAGCCTGGATCTTCTCCTCATGTACCCTCACTCCATCCACTCCTATGATGTGCCCCAAATACAACATCTCTATGAGGCCAAATTCACATTTGGAGAGCTTGGCATAGAATTTCTGCTCCTTAAGGATATGTAAAACTGTCTCAATATGCTGCAAGTGCTCCTCCCAAGTGCGGCTGTAGATAAGAATATCATCAAAGAAGACCAATACAAACTTTCTCAAATTACCACAGAAGATGTGGTTCATGTAGGATTGGAAAGTTGTTGGAGCATTGGTCAATCCAAAGGGAATTACCAGAAACTCAAAATTCCCATAGTGACACCTGAACGCTGTCTTGGGGATATCTTGCTCCCTCACCTTGATTTGATGATACCTGGATCTCAAATCAATCTTGGACAAGTATTTAGATCACCTCAACTCATTCATGAGTTCATCGATCCTGGGTATAGGGTACCTGTTCTTCATATTATTCTTGTTCAAGGCCCTATAATCAATGCACATCCTCAATGTGCCATCTTTCTTCTTTACCAAAACCACAGAGGAAGCAAAAGGACTAGTACTAGGCCGGATGTTTCCTAGAGCTAGCAGCTCTTGGATATATCTCTCAATCTCATCCCTATAAGCCTTGGGGTGCCTATAAGGAGTGGTGATTGCTGCTTGGATCCCTTGTTCGAACTCAATGGTGTGTTCAAACCCTCGGTCAAGAGGTCTCCCCGGTGGGATATCTCCAAATACTGTATAATACCGGTCGAAGAGAGACTGAACATCTGGATGCACTGGTGAATCCTTGCCCTTCACCTCTGATATATGCAGCTCCACTACCCATTCAAAATCCCCTCTACGCAGATCTGCCTCCATCTTGTGTGTTGAAACAACCTGAGGGGGGTATGTGTTTATACCCTTGAGCTTCTGTTGTTGGCCATCCTTTCCTCCTGTCCATTCCATCTCTAAGGTTCTCCAATTAGTGGTAACTCTCCCAAGAGTGATTAACCACTGGAATCCCAATATGACATTGGTGTCTGGAATATCTACCATAAATAAGTGGTCTATCAATGTATAGGTCCCCATATTAATGGTTAGTGCCGAAACATACTTGGCACATTGTAGGGTCATAGCTCCTGGGACCAAAACTGAAAATCCCACAAACTCCTCCATGTGGATTCCTCTCCTTTGTACCAGTTGTGCATCAATAAAATTATGAGTGTCTCCACTATCTATCAATACAGATACTCTTTGCCCCATGATAGTACCTGTCACCCTCAAGGTTAGATACTTTGGGACTCCTTAACGCTGCAATAGCTCCCCCTCTTGGAGCAAAGTCTTCCATGGATTGTACAGTGCTGGCATCCTCCTTGGAGAAGGTCTTGACATGATGTGTCCTTCCTACAACACATTCTCCCTCCAAATCCTGAACATGGATTTTCTTCTTCGGTCTTGAGTGAGTCTCTTGCTGCAAACAAGTTCTTGCCCTGGGCAAGATGTGTTGTAGATCTCTAGCTTTCTCGACATCTTCAAGGAGTGTGGTTGTTTTAGTGGATTTGACCAACCCTTGTAATGGTTCAGCCATCCCATTCATAAAAATGCATACCTTCTTGCTCATAGTGAGGTTGGATACCATCACTGAAAGTTGCAAATACTCAGCAATATAATCCTCAAGATCTCCCTCCTGCTTGAGCTTGGTTAACTTGGCAATGTGGGCTTCCGGATCTCTTGGATGAAACCTATCCACTAGATTCTTGGTGAAATCTGAGTATGAAGTGATATGATGATGCCCAAGTGTGGTCAGTCCATGAAACCACCATTCTTGAGCTTCTCCTTCTAGGTGCAGCACAGCTATCTTGATGGCTTCTATCTCAAAAACCTTATTGAGCTGGAAGTATGTGTCCAGCTTCTCCACCCAAGCCTTGGTTGTGCACTTAGGTGTCCCATCAAATGTGGGCAAGAAGAACCCTACCATACCACACTATAGGGCTGATCCCTGCATCAAGTTCTCCTCCTTTTGATGAGGATTAATCCTCCTCCCATCCTTGATCCAGAAAAACTCCTAAAAGCTCAAGTGCTCCTTGAACCCTTGAGATTGGATTTCATATTATTCAAAATATTCTCCCAAGGTTCCCTCCTTGTCTCCCCTATTTAGAAATGAAGGCATGTTAGAACGTTGTGATGGAGCTGTATGCCCCATGCCATTTGCAGTGCTGGTGCTTGCCTCATGGAAAATATCTATAGAATCCCCTTCATGTCTCATCTCCTTGAGGTCCCTTGCAATTTTTTGTAGGGTTTGAAGCAGGAGATTCGAAATGTCTTCCTCCTCCATGCTGAAGATAAATCTCCCCCACAAGCTGAGTCAAGAGCAGAGCTCCGATACCACTGTAATAGTCCTTTTCAGGAATTTCTACAATTTCTTCAATGAGGACTTGGATCCTCTTGTATATGTTGTATGTAGCTTAAATATAAAAGGGCATCAGAAAGAAATCATTCTAGCTACACTAAATAGATCTCCCCAGCTCAAATATACTCAAAAGCACCCCAATCCCACTACTTCATAAAATAGAAATGCCGGAGACTGCAATAACGTTATTTTTATTATGACAACTACAACAAAAGATAATGAAACAGAGATCTGGAGCTTTCATTCATCATAGAATCATAAATGAGATGTTTGACCTCTTTTACAAGCACATCGAAGCACCTCGGCAAGGGTTTTCGGAAAAATAACAACACAAGATACAGCACTGAAGAAAATAACGCTGTACCCAGCAACTCTGTATTAGAAAATACTTAATGTAATTTGAAATACACAAATTGTTAGCCACCTATAAATTTTGATATACCTAGTGGTGGCTAAATTTGTTTTCAAGCCTTCAAGAGATTTATTTCCTTTGAAAATCTATCATCCTTGAAGTCTTATGTTTGTCCTATCCTGGAGGTTCATCTTCACTGCTGTTTCCATCTTAAAGCCATGCTGATTCACCAAAGAAAGTTGTTCCAAAGGCCACTGAAACTACCCATGTCCACTTATTTCCCTTCATTTTCATAAAGCCTTCTTTTCATCTTTTAACCCTCCATTTAGTCTCTTAAAGCTTTTAATCCTCTTTAAACCTTCAAAGATTCATTTACAGGTTTAAGTACCCTTTTCTTCTCTCTCTACCAAAAGCAAAAAAACCCACAAAAACCTTCATTTTTGGCCTAAAAACCCATTTTTACACTAAGGCCTTAAGCCCCTTTCGGCCTTGGCCCTAGCCCCTTTTCCGCATGTGACTCGGAGCCATAACCAGGTGCTAGCCCTTATCGCTAATCACAATCAGAGTTTCCTTTTCCTGAATTTTCCTTTATTCTTCCAATTTTCCGATGCGATGAGCCCCTTCTCCTCTGATCCCCGATTTGATCTGGACCATTGAATCCACAAGAACCAACGGCCGAGATTCAATCGCGCTTCGCATGTCCCTTTCTCCTTTTCACCTTTCCGCTAGTCGCCGATTATATCTCCACTATCGATGTTTTTAGATCCAACGGCCAGCATTCCATCGCATCGCTCCAGAGGTTCTTCGCTTCACCCATCACTTGCGCCTGCCGATTTGATCTGGACCGTCAAATACACAAGAACTGATGGCCAAGATTGCGTCGCGCTCCGCCCATTCATTTCTCATCTCTTCCCCCTTCCAAAACCTCCGCCCCGATATGAGATTGTGACCGTCCAATTTGAAGATCCTACAATCGGGATTTAACCCGATGAACCATCTTTTTATTCAATTTTCCACCCCGCTACATACTGTTTCTGCTATGTGAAAAAACAGATGCCAGGCCCACAGCCTTTTCTGCCCGCACACATTGATGCCCATCGCGCACAATTCGCACCGTCGGATCTGCCGCCCTTCATCCGATGGTTGACACTCTGTTACGCAAAACTTCCGCGCCCAAAGTTTAACGCCCAAAAATTTTGCGAAATGGGCGGTATTGGGAGGGACACGCGTCAGATGGTGTATGGAATCGCATTCCATCCATGCAAAACCGCCTTCCCCCATTTTATTTTGCGAAAACCATTCCTGTTTCTACCATACCACCCTCCGCAATGCAACTTTAATTTTTAATCCTAGCCATTGATCTCTGAGATTGAACGGCCCATGTTATATCGCGACATCAAACGCATTTTCTTCCTTTCTGTCCCCGCTAAGCCCATCAAAAGATCTCCACCGTTGATAGTTCTAATCCAACGACTCCCATTCATCCTCGCACCCAAACCTCCATTCACCTGTTTAGCTGCTCTGCCAGGGCTTTTTCCGATTTTCTGCTGCAATCACACCCTTCCTCACTACTCCTCCACCACCCCAGAGCCTCTGCAAGTAGGCTAACCGAGCCCGCATGTATTTCATAATTGTTTGTTGTATGTTTGCAGGTTTTTCATAGACGATGAAGGATAAATGTTTCACAGTCACTAGAGGTGACACAGAGGCTCCGATAATTATTTCAGGGCCAAGAACCAACGTCAAAGAGGACCAGAAACAGAATTCGAAGTCGTGTCAATCAATGGAGAAAATCCATGAATCCTCAGTAACCCTCCAGCTCAGTGAAACCCTCCACCTGTACACAGAACACTCAGATATGGTAAATATCACATATTTAGCGGAAGAGGGCATGGCATAGAAGATTAATAAAACCTTAGAAGGCATCAGTATAGAAGCAGTCCGAGCAATCAACAAAGTGAAAACATAAACAGAGCTAAAACAATTTGAATTACAAAGAGGCAGAGCAGTTATTAGTGCAGAAAGTTGACTGACATACATAGCCCATATCCATGCAAACAAGCTTGCCAAGCAGTTATTACACCAAGGGAGCTACTACAAATTGTCAGAAGCAGTTATTTAGAAGTATGGGAGTCCTCATAGCCCATTCTCCACTTAACTCACACTAAGAAGATAACAGTACCACTCCATATGTTTTTCTTCCCAAGGACACCCTGTGGGTGATTTATGTCATATCAAAATGGTCTCAACAAGCAACAAAGTTACTAAATCTGTCCAAAATTTAATGTTATGTTTATGACACAGAATGGAGCATTCGACTGCCCTCTCCAATCTCTAATGATCATTAAAACCTCCTCTACCTACTTTTCCTCATTTTTCCTATAAAGACTCTTCGAAACCTCATTGTAAAAGGTTGGCATTTGATGATTTCTAAAGTAATACATATTGTTGCTTTGAAAAAGCATTGGTGTTCTAAAAGAGTGTGAAGATCTTTCTTGTTCTGTTGATGAAGGAGGCTGGACCATTGGATCCCTGAGCCTGGTTTTGGTGAAGTACTTCTTATTGTTAATGTTATTTCCTATTTTCCACTTTGTTCCGTCATGCTTTGCTTACAATAGGATAAAAAGTTTAGGCAGAGAAATGTATCTTAGAAGCACCTCTGACCTGTTTATCCTTCACTGTTTATATGTTTTCTGCTACTGAACATGACAGGGTAGTCTAATAGCTCTCTTGAATATTCAATTTGTTTTATTTCAAAAATGGTTAATTCAGTTGTGCTAAAGACAGTTTAGGCGTTCCCTCTTTATTTGCCACTGAATGTTGTATCTCAAATCTCCCTTTGATTATTAATACTTGCAGTTTGACAGAGAGGCTTGCTTCAATCATACCCTCTATTCATTATTGTAATTATTGTGTTAAAGGTCTCTATAATTGCATTCCTAGATGTCTAAGGTGTTCCCTCTTCTCTTAATGAAATTGTATGTCTTTGTTGATTAAGCTCTCAAAAGTGAACTTATAGGAGGAAATAGGGCATTCCCTGAATCCTATAATTCATTAAGAGGGTTTTAGTCTGCATTTATCCTCTTCTTTGAGTGTTTATGTTAATTAAGACCAAAAATTTGAGCTTACTGGAGAAAATAGGGCATTCCCCGAATCCTTTAAGTCATTGTGAGAAGGTTTAGTTTGCTTTCCACTCTTAGTCCTTAATGTTCATCCCATTTCACCTATATTATTCAACAGATCCTGGACCAAGTTAGATTTGCCCTTTGGTTTCCCTTCCTTCTCAGTCAGAACTATTTAGACTTTCACATGACTCCATTGCCCAATGGCTTGTAGATTCCCATGCTCTATCTATAACACATGAAACACATTTGTCCAACCAATCAAAACAAACAACCCTGCACTTCATAACTAGCCTAAAATTAACTACCCAAAACTTTCAAGACATATCTTTATAAAAACATTGAGAGATCCCTCTCTGAGACTAGGAGAGCTAGATCCTAGAGCTCTAAAGATTGGTTCTGATGTTGCCTTGTATTTTGGCTAGCCAATCTACCAAAACATAGGACCCCAACATAATGGTGATCATGGTGGGACCTATTGAGTATATGATAGTCTAGCTAACTCTTGTGCACTCTTTATTCCTACAAATCTCTAATAAAACCAGTTAGTAAGCCATAGAGTAGACTCTATTTTTTTGAGAACCTTAGCTAAGTGTTAAGATCAGACATAGGACACTCTCATAACCATAAAAATACACAAAAACCCAAAAAAAAATTAGATTGGCTTCATAATAAGCATGGTGGTGGAACCATGAAACATTTTACCTTCACAAAAAGCTAAAACTTCCACCTGGCGACTCCAAAACCCCTAAAATACCAAAAGACTCCACTGATGATCAGTAGGCCTGCTAATCACCCCTAGTTTTCACAAAGACTCCACTGGGGCAGCCCACACTACCATTAAACATCGTGCACACCCATGATTAGGAAAATTTGAGGATTAAGTTTCCCTTGTTAAAGACTATTTTGCCTCTAAAGAATTGTCATACCTGGCTAACTTCTCTTTTTTGTCAGTCTAAAATCAACATAGTGGCCTCTCCACATCCCTACATAGCAAAGACCAAATCACTTCACTAATGGAAGACTCTGAACAATTTGCAAAAATGCATTCAAGTTTCATAGCAGAGTGTCGTTATATGATATCAAGTGGCCTGGCAGAACTTGGATGGGATGACCTTCCAAAGGTTGTTCTTCTCAGCTCAAAATTCAATGCTAAACCTGAGCTTAAGAAAATTTTCCAAGACTTGGTGGTTGAAATTTATGAAACTGAGATTGAAATATTAAATTCACAAGAACAATAATACCAATTCAGGGGCCCTAAAGCATTTTTGGAGAGTCTCCCTCCCCAATTTCACTGCCTTTTGATGTGCAGGAAAAGGATGATTGTGCTTTCAAGAACCACACTGAAGATGCAGTGAACCAAGCTGTCAAGGATGCTAATAGCCTACCAGTCATGGAAGGCCTAAAAGAAGAAAGTTTATATCATGTTTTTGCTGATCCTATGGCAGAATATATGGAGGCCCTGATTGACTCAAGTTCCCAAGAATTGACCCTTTGCAAGATCCAGATACATTAGGAGTGGTCACCAATGGTGGTGGCCTTAGTTTTGAAGACCCACATTCAAATTACCCTATGGTTATCTCTGAAAAGAAGTCAGATTTTATACCCTTTTTTGTTATTGCTTAACTGGCTGCACTGGCACTATTGTATCATATAAAATAGCAAATATTTCCAAGATAGATTAGGGTAGGTAGGAATGTCAATAAAGCTCAGCTATAAGCATCTAGTTAGTTTTTTAGTTTTTGCTTTGAAAGAAAAATAAAAAATAAAAAAACAATAAAAAAATAGAAAAGAGGGCATAAATAAAACAAGAAAGGTACAGCCCCATACCAAAAAAGAGAAATAATGTCTAAAAGTGTGCAAGCTCAAATGCCACTAATTTAAGGAGCACTACTGTCCAATCATATAGCCTAATCATGACTGGGCATATTTCAATTTACTGCTGATAGGATAGTGAAGAAGATTTTCCAAACTGTTTAATCTTGGCTTATCAGTAGAACAGATTAGGATAGAAGAAAGAAAGGTTCAAACATGTGGAAAATCTGAACCTGGAATCATAGGAAAGTATGGCTCTAATCCTCTCAAAATTTGAGCCAAAGAGAAGAAGAGAATTGGTTCTAACATGCTCAAAAATTGAACCAGCAAAGAAGAGAGAAGACAGCTCTAGCAAGATAAAAACCAGAGCTGAAATGAAGAAAGAAAGGTGACTTTAAAAAGCTCAAAATCTGAGTCACAAGAAGAAGGAAGGATGCTTTAAATTTCCAGAATTTCAAGCCCTCACAATTTTTTTTCGATTTTCTGCGAAGTTTCAGTTCATGTGCAGTTTGTCTTTATGCCATAGACCCACAACAAACCAGAAATTCTAATCCTGGTTTGGCTGTGTTTCAATTTCTGTTTTAGAATATATAGAATGAAAATATGTCAGATAGTCTAATCTTGACAGATATTAGTTTAGGTAGAGAAACTTATGAGTTCAACTGCTTAATCTAAACTCATGGAGAAATAAGGGTAGCATTAGATAGGTTTATTTTTCTATTTGCAAAATAAAATGTTGTAAAAGAGATGCCAGTCCAAGTGCTCTCAAAGGAAGAAAATGTTAGGACAAGTAGCTCTGGGTAGGTAGAAATGTTTGTTTCAAAGAGATCTCATGCTACAGGTCACTGAAAGAACTGCCAATATGCAAAAAGTACTAGCAAGAAAGAAAAGAATTTTTCCCAATGGAATGGCACTGGTCTGCTAAACACATAGATTACTGAGGTTCTGGACACCTAAAGAACCCATTGTCCTCCCCAAGTGGAGCCACTGTTAGCCACCTATAAATTTTGATATACCTAGTGGTGGTTAAATTTGTTTTCAAGCCTTCAAGAGATTTATTTCCGTTGAAAATATATCATCCTTGAAGTCTTATGTTTGTCCTATCCTTGAGGTTCATCTTCATTGTTGTTTCCATCTTAAAGCCATGTTGATTCACCAAAGAAAGATGTTCCAAAGGCCACTGAAACTGCCCATGTCCACTTATTTCCCTTCATTTTCATAAAGCCTTCTTTTCGTCTTTTAACCCTCCATTTAGCCTCTTAAAGCCTTTAATCCCCTTTAAACCTTCAAAGATTCATTTACAAGTTTAAGGACCATTTTCTTTCCTCTACCGAAAGCGAAAAAACCCACAAAAACCTTCATTTTTGGCCTAAGGCCTTAAGCCGCTTTCGGCCTTGGCCCTAGCCCCTTTTCTACATGTGACCCAGAGCCATAACCAGGCGCTAGCCCTTATCGCTAATCGAAATCAGAGTTTCCTTTTCCCGACTTTTCCTTTATTCTTCCAATCTTCCGATGCGATGAGCCCCTTCTCCTCTGATCCCCGATTTGATCCGGACCGTTGAATCCACAAGAACCAACGGCCGAGATTCAATCGTGCTTCGCATGTTCCTTTCTCCTTTTCATCTTTTCGCTGGTCGCCGATTAGATCTCCACCGTCAATGTTTTCAGATCCAACGGCCAGTGTTCCATCACATCGCTCCATCAGTTCTTCGCTTCACCCATCACTCACGCTCACCAATTTTATCTGGACCAACGAATACACAAGAATCGACGACCAAGATTGTGTTGCGCTCCGCCCATTCATTTCTCATCTCTTCCCCCTTCCAAAACCTCTGCCTCGATATTAGATCCTGACCATCCGATCTAAAGATCCTATGATCGGGATTTAACCCGATGAAACCATATTTTTATTCAATTTTCCACCCCGCTACATATTGTCTCCGCTACGTGACAAAACATATGTCGGGCCCGCAGCCTTTTCCGCCTGCACACTTTGCTGCCCATCGCGCATGATCCACACCGTCAGATCTACCACCCTTCATCCGATGGTTGACACTCTGTTTCGCACAACTTCTGCCCAAAGTTTAATGCCAAAAAATTTTGCGAAATGGGCGGTATTGGGAGGGACACGCATCAGATGGTGTATGGAATCACATTCCATCCGTGAAAAACCGCCTTTCCCCATTTTATTTTGCGAAAACCATTCCTTTTTCTTCCATACCACCCTCTGCAATGCAACTTTAAGTTTTACTCCTAGCCGTCGATCTCTGAGATCGAACGACCCATGTTATATCGCAACCTCAAATGCATTTGCTTCCTTTCTGTCCTCGCTAAGCCCATCGAAAGATCTCCACCGTTGATAGTTCTAATCCATTGGCTCCCGTTCATCCTCACACCCAAACCTCCATTCACCTATTTAGCTGCTCTGCCAGGGCTTTTTCTGATTTTCTGTTGTAATCACACCCTTCCTGACTGCTCCTCTGCCACCCCAGAGCCTTTGCAAGCAGTCTAACTAAGCCTGCATGGATTTTGTTAGCCCCCTATAAATTTTTGAAAAAGCAAAGTAGGGGGCTAAATTGTTTTTGAGCCTTCAAGGAATGCATCTCCCCTAAAGACACATCATCCTTGAAGTCTCTTATGCCTTTGCCTTTAATAAATTTCCCTCTGTTGACTCCCTTTATAAGGTCTCATTGATTACATAAATTCTGCTCCAAAAGGCCTACATTAACCCTTATATCTCTGCAGAATGTCCCTTTTCACCTCTTCTTCATTTTTCAAAACCCCTTTTTCTTTACCCCAAAATCACCCCCCCAATCCTTCTAAACCTCTCCAAAAATTCCCCCTTTATGGTCCCCTTACTCTCCCCAAATCCCCTTGAAAACCCACCTTTACCCTTTGTCTAGCCAAATTCTCACCTTTGTTCCCTATTTCTACCCTCCTTTGGCTTTAAAATGCACCAAAATGGGTTAGAAACCCACTTTTAACATTATAATAGGGCTAGCACCTTTCGGCCAGCCCCCTCGGCTTTTCTTCCACCTTGTGACCTGGGTGCTGAAACCAGGCGCTAACCAAAAAAGTGCTTATCTCAATTGGTATCGGAGGAAATATCAACCATCAATAGGCGCAGATCGGATGGTCCATGTTAACTCTGCAACGCCCGTGGTCTACCCCGTCATTCCCCTCTGATCGCCTTTCAGCCGTTCATATAACCACAGATCAACGGTCCACAGTACATCCATCCCAGTGGTCCCTACCACAAACGTTGTACATAAACCACCCGGTTTCTATCGCACCACCGTTCGGAGGAAGGTGGTTTTTTCCCATTGCCCAGCGATTCCACTCATCGATCGACGCATGTCGGGCGCATTATTTCAAAACCGCTACCTCATTGCACGTTATCGTTCGTCCGCGGATGCGTAGCGATATCGTTGTGAGCCATCCGATCTGAGGCGGCCCATCCAATGGTCATCGCTCAACGAAGCTGCGCGAGGTTTAACCCGAGGAAACCGTACCCCTGGCCCACTGTCCATTGCCCTCCGATGCATTTTTCACCGTTGATGTCCGCCGAGATCGGACGGTCCAGATTCAATCACACGCCCGTCGTTGACCCGGGCCCGCCACGTCATTCGTCCACGTATCTTCATCGTTTTTCTCGCCCGTCCCCTTTATAATCCATTCAAAGATTACATTAATGTTTTTTACGTTAAAATTCTGCCTCAAAACCTTCCACTGTTTTTCGCCAACCTTCACCAGAGCATTTCTCCACCATTCCTCTGCATTTTTTTGCCATTTCTCCGCAATCCCACTATCATCCTCGCAGTCGTCTACATCATCCCACCCCCATACATGTTTTTCGTAACAGGTTTTCATGTTTTGCAGGGTTACCAATAGTAAATGGCCACCATGATTCAGGGTTTCTGTCACAGCGACAGAAAACACAGGGAAGAGCGTGCACAGAGATCGTATCATGGAGAAAATCCTGGGATAGTGCTCTGACACGACTTCCATTAAAAGAACAGGGTTTGACCCTGTAAAACTGTCCCGGAGGCATTAAAATGTGGGTTCCGTAGACAGAGATATAAATGAAGCAGTAGAGAGCTTAAGGCACGCAAATGAAGATATATAAGCCTTATGTTCAGAGATTTAAAGGTAAAGAATCAGATTGAAGACCCATGGATCACGCAGAAGGTACAGCACGAAAATCAGTGTGTCAGGTTTTCTACATCAGCAGAATTTTTTTTTCCTAAAAAACGATGGAGCACCCATGCAGCTTTTATTATACGCCATGTTCCTAAAGAAATTTCCACCCTGACAACAGTGCGAAGCTACCAGAGCATTTGTTTCATAAGTATGGCAGACTTCTTAATCATTCATTTATCTTTTGTTTATTCACCAATAGTACCACAGAGTCCTACAGCCAAAGTACATCAGAGACATACCTGAAGTAAATAGAAGTCTTATGAGGACCACTCTTTCATCCACAGAGTGCCAGAATTGAAAGCTCAGAATTTATACAGAGTGGGCTTCGACCGTCTTCCTCTTCTGAGTTTTTAATGCTGCATTTAGTTTCTCACCTACCTTCTCTGCTCCATTGGAGCTATAAATTCATGAAGAAACTCATTGTAAAGGTTGTTGATCAGTTATGAGAAGAATTGCAAGTAGTTTATTTTGACACACAGTCTTTGTGTAAAGTTGTAAGATAGGCTGAGGAATATGATTTCAGACTGAGTATTTAGCTATTGGCAATGTTGTACTTGACTGGTATTGCTATTTAATTTGACAAGCACATTTCTTTGGATCCTGATCTAAAGCAGCGGTGATGTTTTCCTATCTCTGTGTTTTAATTCGTTTCATTTCGTTTCTACTGGCTTGCATCAGAATATTGGCATAGGATTTACCCTTGTCAGGTGCTCTATGTTTCTGCTCTCCTTTCCATTGATGTTTTTCTTCTGAATGTGTTATCTAAGAATTGATTTCAGTTAATTTAACCAGTTTAGTGGATGTTATTGCCTGCTTTCTGATGTATGAATTAAATGTATTTGTTCTTAGATGTTTCTTGTTAAGGATTTAGTTGGAATATTTGGGAACACTGGGGATTAGAGTTAGCCCTGTCTACTAGGATCCTTGTGCGACCAGCTGGTCTTTAACTTTGTGCCCTAAATCTGTGTTGTCTCCTCCTCTCCTACCTTTCCATACCACACTAGCATCTTTGAGATCCTATGTTTTAGATGACTAGCCCAATTGAAAGCTTGCACATTGGATAGTAAGAAAATCCTTTCCTGACTCCATTGCCCAATGGTTTTGAATATTTCCTGGAACATTTCACCTCTGCCTTATCCCTCTTTTCTCATCCTTGTCTTACATTGAACCCTTCTTTCCTGATAACCAGCAACCAAAAAAACTATCAAACAAACAAACCTCGAGCCTTATAACTAGCCTAACTCTTAAACTTTGAGCTTCAAAGACATATACCATTGACATATCTTAGAGAGATCCCTCTCTGGACCCAAGAGGGCTAGATCCTAAGGTCTGAAATTGGTTTGATGTTGTCTCATCTTTTGTTCTTGCCAATCTGGCCAAAACATGGGAACCCCAACATAATGGTGACTCCAATGGGGACTTTCTGAAATACTCTCCATCCTACTACATTATAAGAACTTTAGAAACCTACAATATCTGGTTAGGTTGGCAGTTAAACATTCCTATTCACGGTTCAACCTCTATACCATTTGTTGTGTTCTCCCATACTCTTAGACAGAGTCTGGAAAGGGCCAGGTAGCCTCCAGATCTCACACTCTTTAGAGGTGACATATCTGGTAAGTGCCCTCCCAATCAATCTCTGTTTATAGTTTGTTGTGTTTGGAAGATATCCTTGATAAGGGACATCTCATAAGCACTGTGGTGGACAGTGTTCCCTCCAAAAACATCCTAAACCTTCCACCTGGCGACTCCATATTCCCTAAACATTTTAAAGACTCCACTGGTGATCAGTAGGCCTGCTGATTATCTTGGTTCACATTAGACTCCACTGGGAGACCAGCCTCCATAACAACATCAACCACAGTAGAAGTAACAAATAGGGTTAAGCTGCTTGGTCAGGAAACAACATTCTGGCTTCAAGAACTATTCATACAAGAGCTTACCCTAACCCAGACCCACCTGAAATAGTTGAAAACCCTGAGAGCATCCTCAAGGGATCTCCTACACATAAAAAATCAACTATTTCCAGCCACATCCATAGAGCTAAATCTACACCAGAAAACTTTATAGCTCTATCAGACCCATTCTTTGACCTAGGCACTCAAAACAACTTACCAAGAACTAGGTCATTCAGTGTCCTAGACCAGCCAAACCTTGAGCTTCCTGGTTCACCACCCCAAAGTGGTAAGCACCTTGGGATTAGACAGACCCCTCCATCTACACTTCCTGATATACACTTCATTCAAAACTTGGGGCTCAGTCACCGTAGATCTGCTCATCAATCTTCTGCTGGTCACAGTATCCCTATCATCCATATACCAGCTACTCAATTCAACCCTTTACCCCATCAAAAAATCATCATGGCAGCCTGGTATGCACCTCTGGTTTTACCTCAGCCTCTAGTGCCCCTACCAAATGATTATCAATCAAAGATTCCACACTTCATTGCAAAAGAGTCTACCACAGTACAATACCATGTACATAGAATGGAAGATTCTTTTGACTACATGGATATAGATGATGATACAGTCAAAATGAGAATCTTTGCCCAGAGCCTAGGAGGTGATGTGAAGAAATGGTTCAAAGGCCTACCTCCGGGTAGCATTAATGATCTTCCTGCTTTATATCAGACTTTCATAAACAAATGGGAGGTTAAGGCTAATCCTCGCCAGCTCCTAGCAGAATATATGAGCCTTAAAAGAAACGTAGGAGAGAGTGTCCATGATTACACAACAATATTTAACAGCATTTACAATGCTCTCCCTCCACATATGAAACCTTCCCAAGTTATGGCCCTAGCGAAATACCCTGAAGGCTTTGATGCTGATATGGCCTATCAGCTTAGGGATAAAGAGTACAACACATTGGAAGACATGCAGAAAGGAGCAGTGAATATAGAAGCCAACTTGATTGAGAAAAGGGCAAGACTGAGAGCTGAGAGGAGGGTAACATACAGAGATGACAATGTAGCTTCCACATCTGACCCCAATTATGACCGTCTATCTAAAAACGTGGAAGAGTTACAACAGATGGTAAAAAAAAATGGTTGTCACTGTCAATAATCAAAATAGAAATCAAAACCATAACCAGAACCAGAACTTTAGAGGAAACAATGCCACTCCCAATAGACAAAGAGAATCAGATCAGAAAGTTATTCCCCCATTCCAAGAGAATTTTCTTGATGAATATGAGGAAATCATAGAAGAGTCTGAGGGAAACACAATTAATATGTTTGAAATAGAGGATTCAATCCATAACTGTTACTCAGAAGAAGATCAGGCCTCGCCCTCATATTGGGGTGAGGAATGGTTAGAATCTTAAGATTACAGGTTAGGGTTTGAAAATGCCATGATGCAGGTTAGAGAACAATATGAACTTAGGAGAAAAAAGAGCCAAGACACTTCCAAACCCACATCTCCTAAGGTAACCATTAAGAAAAGGCATGAGAAGAATTCTAAAGTGACTGCTGAAAGCAGCAAGCCATCAGCTGAGAGTTATGGAAAGAACAAAGAAAAAGACAACCAAAACACTGATACACAAGGTAAACCAGCCAGCAGCATTAGCACTGCAGTCAGTGCTCCGGATAAAACTGTCACAAACACTATACATAACGAGAATCAACACACTGATTCAGCCACTAAGGCAGTGGCAAACAAAACAGAGTTGAACATTCCAAAGAATCAGTCCACTTTCAATTTGGAGAGTTAGATTGCAAAAATTAAAATCTTTATCCCACTCTCCGAGCTGGCCACGCAGGATGTATATAAAGGCCAAATTTTGAAAGCATTAAATTTAGGTGAGAACAGTGACACTGTAAATCTGAGTGATGATCAACCTGCCCTTCTTTTTGGTCCAAAGATATAAGGAAAGTTTCAGGAAGGGGTAGTGCCCCCTTTTTATATCATTCTTAATGTCCATGATAAGATTCTCCATAATGCAATGCATGATTCTGGGGCATCACACAACCTGATGCCTAAAGTAGTGATGGAAAGATTAGGCCTAGAGATAACTCGTCCCTATAAAGACCTATATTCATTTGACTCTAGTAGAGTAAAGTTTCTTGGCCTAATCAAAGATTTATGTGTGAGCCTTACTCAGATTCCTGCCAAGTGTATGGTCATGGATGTTGTTGTGGCAGATGTGCCACCCAAGAATGGCATGTTATTATCAAGATCATGGGGAGCCAAGCTGCAAGGAACAATGCAGATGGATGGGGCTTATGCCACAATCCCAATCTTTGGCCAACTTAGAAGACTGTACAAGGAAGCACAAATGAAATTCCTGGTTAGTAGCCCTGAAAAGCCTGAAAATTCTCCTCTATACTCTGTACATACAGACCTGGATTCCTTTATCTTCTGCAATGATGAATCCTTGGGGGGACCAGAATCTGAAAATGTAGATACAAGAAAAGGTACACATGATGAAACAGAGCCAATGGATTTTAACATAATGGCTACCCTAGACTCAGAGGAGGAAGACGTAGAAAAATTTGAACAGTGCACTGAAACAACAACGTAAAGTGAACCAGAAACAGAATGCGATCAGCCAACTAGTCACCTCTCTGACTTCTACACCCATAACGAAAAACTAAATAGCCCACAGCCTAGTGCAGACCCTATAATGAAAAATAATGTCGAACCCAGCTGTAAGAAGAGAAATGATAACAAAAATGAGAGTGAACCCCTGTGGGAAATTAGTTTTGATGGGTCCTACACAAGAAGAACTGCTAGAGCTCGGGTTTGGCTATGTAACACAGAGAGCGACTACGCGGAAATCCATGCCTGCAATCTGCATTTCAAATGTACCAATAATATTGCAGAGTATGACGCCCTTATCCTGGGTTTAAATCTATTGAAGAAAATAGGAGCCCATAGAATAGCCGTGCAGGGAGACTCTGAATTGGTTATCAAACAGGTGAATGGTGAATACACAGCCAAACATCCTAGGTTGAGAGCATTTAGGAACAATGTTGTGGACATATTGAAAACATTTGTTGAATACGAATTAGTGTTTGTTCCTAGAAATCAGAATGCCATCGCAAATGGATTAGCTTGCCTAGCCAGTTCATACCCTAAGACTCCAAGCAACCAACAAATCATAATACAAACCAGATTTAGACTTGTAGTGTCGGATAACGAAAAATACTGGCAGGTTTTCGAGGGAGATAAACAAATTGAAGATTTTTTGATGGGTAGGAACGAGTATGAGTTTTATGATTCAGACTCTACGTCTAGTGATAGCTGCCTAAGTGAGTAACCCTCGACCGAGGAAGAAACTACGCCCCACGATGTAGAAATAAACTCTTTAAATGAAGAAACTGGAAATTCAACCACAGAGTGTGAAAATGTAGACAGCGAAGAAGTAGAGGTGTTGCAGGCCAAAGATAAGAACATACCTCGAGGTCTGGTGCCGTTAGAAGACCTTTTTTACTTCAATGATGTGGCAAAAAATCCTACCATAGAGCACGCAGACTCTGACGTTGAAGAATGTAATATAGGCACAAAAGACAAGCCCAAAATAATTAAATTGGCTAGGTCTCTCCCAACAAACATGAAAAAGAAATACATTTACCTTTTCAAAGAATTTATTGACGTGTTTTCTTGGAGCTACAAAGACTTAAAGGCTTATGACACGAAAATTATATAACACAAAATACCTTTAAAGGAAAATCAGAAACCGTTCAGGCAAAAACTTCGTAGGATAAACCCAAAACAACTGCCTGTAGTTGAAAAAGAGATTAAAAAGATGTATCAGGCAAGCATAATAGTTCCTGTGAGGTTCTCTGATTGGGTATCAAACTTAGTGGCTGTGAGAAAGAAAACAGGGGAAATCAGATTGTGTATAGACTTCAGAAATCTTAATAGAGCCTCACTCAAAGACAATTACCCATTGCCAAAAATGGAACACATTCTACAGCGGGTAGTAGGCTCAAAGAGGATTTCTTTGTTAGATGGTTTTTTAGGATACAACCAAGTATTAGTAATCCTAGAAGACCAACTCAAGACAGCCTTTACCACTCCGTGGGGCACCTTTATGTATGTAAAAATGCCCTTTGGATTGATGAACGCTGGGGAAACCTTCCAAAGAGCAATGGATATAGCTTTTTCAGATGAGATATGACACTTCATTGTTATTTACCTGGATGACATAACAGTCTATTCTAAGACTGAAGAATAACACCTAGAACATCTGAGAAAAGTGTTTGAAAAATGTAGAATGTTTGGTCTATCATTGAATCCCAAAAAGATTGTATTTGGGCTGCAAGAAGGAAAGCTTCTTGGCCACATTATATCAAAAAAGGGAATCAGGATAGACCCACAAAGAGTTGAGGGAATGCTATAGATCACACACCCAAGAAACATCAAAGAATTACAATCCTTCATTGGGAAAATTAACTTCCTCATGAGGTTTATTCCCAACCTAGCTGAACACCTTAGGAATATGACTAACATGCTGAAGAAAGGTGTGGGAGTTAAATGGACTGTTGGAGATAAACAATCTTTTGAATCAGTAAAACTTGCACTCACCCAAGCTCTTGTTCTGATTAGCCCTGATTTCTCTAAATATTTCCTTATATTTTCATTTGCCTCTGAGCATACAGTGGTTGCAGTCTTACTGCAGAAAAATCCAGAGGGAATGGAACAACCAATTGCCTTTTTCAGCAAAGCATTAAGGGATGCACCCTTGAAATACAACATAATGGAAAAACAGGCCTACACTCTTGTTAAGGCTTTAAAGGACTTTAGGGTGTACATATTGCATTCCCACACCATAGCTTATGTGCCTAACATAGTAGTTAAAGATATTTTGTCCCAAGACCCAGATGGGAAGAGGGGCAAATGGATTGCTGTGATTTTAGAATATGATCTTGAGATAAAACCCACCAAACTAATAAAAGGCTAGGCCTTATCTAAATTAATGGCTGAATCAAATCTTCAAGCCCTTGAAATTAACATGGTAAATGCCTTGGATGAGCAGGAAGGACTGCCTGATCCCACTATTGAGGAGAAATTCCAAAACTCTCCTTGGTACTCTGATATCCTTTATGTGCTCACCAACTTCAATGCTCCACCTGAACTATCAAAGACCAAGGCCAGATTTCTGAAACTAAAAGCTAGAAGCTATTGCATTCTGAATGAAAAATTATATTTGAAAAATCCAAATGGCCTATTGCTTAAATGTTTGCCAGAAACTGAAGCTGAGAGGATTAAGCAAGAATTCCATGCAGGAGAGTGTGGAGGCCACCTGAGCTGGAAGGCCACTGCAAACAAAATACTCAGGGCTAGTTACTATTGGCCCACACTCTTCAACGACATCCATAAGATGGTGATTGCCTGCCACAAATGCCAGACTTTTGAAGGCAAGAGAAAAATCCTTCCCCTCCCTTTACAACCCATCACTGTTGAAGGTCCTTTTATGCAATGGGGCCTAGATTTGATTGGAGAAATCCACCCTGCTTCTTCTGCACAACACAAATGGATCTTAACAGCCACAGACTACTTCACTAAGTGGATAAAGGCCATACCTACTAGGAATGCCACAGATTCAGTCATCATTAGGTTCCTAGAAGGTCATATCCTCTCTCGGTTTGGTTGCCCAAGGAAAATAATCACCAATAATGCTGCTGCTTTTGGATCCAAGAAAATGGTTTATTTTTGTCACAGGTATCAAATAGCACTCGGTCATTCAACTGCCTATTACCCTCAAGGTAATGGATTAGCTGAATCATCAAACAAGCGCCTGGTGATCATCATCAAGAAGCTGTTGGAAGAGAACAAAAATTCATGGCATAACAATTTAGTACATGCTTTGTGGGCTGACAGGCTTACAACAAAGAAATCTATTGGCATGTCACCTTATCATATTTTCTATGGAACAGAAGCAGTGTTTCCTACCAGCCTTGGGGTACCAGTGATTAAGCTGGTCCAAGAGATTCAAACAGAAGAAGACAGTATGGTGAGAAGAATAAACCAAACAATTCATCTCCAACAAATGAGGGAAGAGGTCAACAACAGAGCAGTGAAATTTCAGGAAAATATAAAGAAATGTTTTGACAAAAGAACCAAAGCTGCTGATTTCAAAATTGGGGATAAATTTCTGAAGTGGGACTCAAGAAGAGAGGATAAAGGAAAGCACAACAAGTTTGATAGTCTGTGGCAAGGTCCATACATCATCCAGGCCACTGTGGGCCCAAATGCCTTCTTCCTACAGGAATTAGATGGTACAGAGCTGTTTGGGGATCCTGTCAATGGCAGGATGCTCAAACACTACTTCTGCTGATTTTCAATTTCCAGTTTTCATTTCCATTGTACATACCATTGCGGTTTTTGTTTTCAAGAAAAAAGATAAAATGTTTCAAAAAACAGAGGAAAAAGAGAGGTTCAGACATGCTTAAAACATGAACCTCTGATGTGCAAAAGATTGGCTCTAATAAGCTCAAAACCTGAGCCAAAGAAAGTAAAACAGTTGGTCCTAACATGCCCAAAATCTGGACCAGCAAAGAAGAAAGAAGAATCAGCTCTAACATGCCCAAAACCAGAGTTGAAATGAAGAAAAGAAGTGACTCTAACATGCTCAAAACTTGAGTCACAAAGAGAAGAAGGATACTTCAAGTTTCAGATTTCAAGCCTTCACAGTTTTGTTTTCAGTTTTCTGCAATTTTCTGTCCATGTGCAACTGTCTTTATGCCTTGGATCTACAACAAACTAAACTGTCTAATCCTAGTTTGGCTGTTTTTAATTTTTTGTTGTAGAATGTAGAGAATAAATCTGTCGGACAGTTTAATCCCAACAGATAGTATATTAGGTAGAGAAACATATGGGACCAATGGTTTAATATGGTCTCATGAAGTAATAAGGGTAGATTTAGAATAGGTTTGTTTTTAGTGTAAAAAAAAAAAAATGATGTAAAGGTTCTGCTAGCTCAAATGCACCCTAGAAGAAGAAAAAATAATAGGACTGTAGTGTGGGTAGGTAGATTGATTGGGAAAATTTTTCTGCTAAATTGATGTCTTCACAATTGTGGCAGCTGAAAATCAAAGAAGAAGGTGGCTTAAGCAGTAGGCATCTGGCCTACACCAAAGATCATTTTCTGAATTCTTGACTCCTTCAAGAAGAAGCCATCCCCATGTGGAGCCACTGTTAGCCCCCTATAAATTTTTGACAAAGCAAAGTAGGGGGCTAAATTGTTTTTGAGCCTTCAAGGAATGCATCTCCCCTGAAGACACATCATCCTTGAAGTCTCATGTGCCTTTGTCTTTGATAAATTTCCCTCTGATGACTCCCTTTATAAGGTCTCATTGATTACATAAATTATGCTCCAAAAGGCCTACATTAACCCTTATATCCCTGCAGAATGTCCCTTTTCACCTCTTCTTCATTTTTCAAAACCCCTTTTTCTTTACCCCAAAATCACCCCCCTAATCCTTCTAAACCTCTCCAAAAATTCCCCCTTTATGGTCCCTTTAATCTCCCCAAATCCCCTTGAAAACCTACCTTTACCCTTTGTCTAGCCAAATTCTCACCTTTGTTCCCTATCGCTACCCTCCTTTGGCTTTAAAATGCACCAAAATGGGTTAAAAACCCACTTTTAACATTATAATAGGGCTAGCACCTTTCGACCAGCCCCCTCGGCTTTTCTTCCACCTTGTGACCTGGGTGCCGAAACCAGGCGCTAACCAAAAAAGTGCTTATCTCAATTGGTATCGGAGGCAATATCAACCGTCGATCGGTGCAGATTGGACGGTCCGTGTTAACTCTGCAGCGCCCGTGGTCTACCCCGTCATTCCCCTCCGATCACCTTTCAGCCATTCATATAACCATAGATCAACGGTCTGCAGTACATCCGTCCCGGTGGTCCCCACCGCAAATGCTGTACATAAACCACCCGGTTTCTATTGCACCACCTTTCGGAGGAAAGTAGTTTTTTCCCATTGCCCAGCGATTCCACTCATCGATCGACGCGTGTTAGGCACACTATTTCAAAACCGCTACCTCATCGCACGTTATCGTTCATCCGCGGATGCGTAGGGATATCGTTGTGAGCCGTCCGATCTGAGGCGGCCCATCCAACGGTCATCGCTCAACGAAGTTGCGCGAGGTTTAACATGAGGAAACCGTACCCCTGGCCCACTGTCCATCGCCCTCCGATGCATTTTTCATCGTTGATCTCCGCTGAGATCGGACGGTCCAGATTCAATCACACGCCCGTCGTTGACCCGGGCCCGCCACGTCATCCGTCCATGTATCTTCATCATTTTTCTCGCCCTTCCCCTTTATAATCCATTCCAAGATTAAATTTTAATGTTTTTTACGTTAAACGTCTGCCTCGACACCTTCCACTGTTTTTCTCCAACCTTCACCAAAGCATTTCTCCACCATTCCTCTGCATTGTTTCGCCATTTCTTCGCAGTCCCACTATCATCCTCACAGTCTTCCACATCATCCCACCCCCATACATGTTTTTCGTAACAGGTTTTCGTGTTTTGCAGGGTTACCAACAGTAAATGGCCGCCATGATTCAGGGTTTCTATCACAGCAACATAAAACACAGGGAAGAGCGTGCACAGAGATCGTATCATGGAGAAAAGCCCGAGATAGTGTTCCGACATGACTTCCATTAAAAGAACAAGGTTTGACCCTGTAAAACTATCCCGGAGCCATTAAAATGTGGGTTCCGCAGACAGAGATATAAATGAAGTAGCATATAGCTTAAGGCACGCAAATGAAGATATATAAGCCTTATGTTCAGAGATTTAAAGGTAAAGAATTAGATTGAAGACCCATGGATCACGCAGAAGGTACAGCATGAAAATCAGTGTGTCAGGGTTTCTACATCAGCAGAATGTTTTTTTCCTAAAAAAGGATGGAGCACCCATGCAGCTTTTATTATACGCCGTGTTCCTAAAGAAATTTCCACCCTGACAACAGTCCGAAGCTACCAGAGCATTTGTTTCATAAGTATGTCAGACTTCTTAATCATTCATTTATCTTTTGTTTATTCACCAATAGTACCACAGAGTCCTGCAGCCAAAGTACGTCAGAGACATACCTGGAGTAAATAGAAGTCTGATGAGGACCACTCTTTCATCCACAGAGTGCCAGAATTGAAAGCTCAGAATTTATACAGAGTGGGCTTCGACCATCTTCCTCTTCTGAGTTTTTAATGCCGCATTTAGTTTCTCACCTACCTTCTCTGCTCCACTGGAGCTATAAATTCATGAAGAAACTCATTTTAAAGGTTGTTGATCAGTTATCAGAAGAATTGCAAGTAGTTTCTTTTGAGACACAGTCTCTGTGTAAAGTTTTAAGATAGGCTAAGGAATATGATTTCAGACTGAGTATTTAGCTATTGGCAATGTTGTACTTGACTAGTATTGCTATTTAATTTGACAAGCACATTTCTTTGGATCCTGATCTAAAGCAGCAGTGATGTTTTCCTATCTCTGTGTCTTAATTCATTTCATTTCATTTCTACTGGCTTGCATCAGAATATTGGCATAGGATTTAACCTTGTTAGGTACCCTATGTTTCTGCTCTCCTTGCCATTGATGTTTTTCTTCTGAATGTGTTATCTAAGAATTGATTTCAGTTAATTTAACCAGTGTAGTGGATGTTATTTCCTGCTCTCTGATGTATGAATTAAATGTATCTGTTCTTAGATGTTTCTTGTTAAGGATTTAGTTGGAAGATTTGGGAACACTGGGGATTAGAGTTAGCCCTGTCCACTAGGATCCTTGTGCGACCAGCTGGTCTTTAACTTTGTGCCCTGAATCTGTGTTGTCTCCTCCTCTCCTACCTTTCCATACCACACTAGCATCTTTGAGATCCTATGTTTTAGATGACTAACCCAATTGAAATCTTGCACATTGGATAGTAAGAAAATCCTTTCCTGACTCCATTTCCCAATGGTTTTGAATATTTCCTGGAACATTTCACCTCTGCCTTATCCCTCTTTGCTCATCCTTGTCTTACATTGAACCCTTCTTTCATGATAACCAACAACCAAACAAACTATCAAACAAACAAACCCCGAGCCTTATAACTAGCCTAACATCTTAAACTTTGAGCTTCAAAGATATATACCATTGACATATCTTAGAGAGATCCCTCTCTAGACCCAGGAGGGCTAGATCCTGAGGTCTAAAAGTGGTTTGATGTTGTCTCATCTTTTGGTCTTGCCAATCTGGCCAAAACATGGGAACCCCAACAGATTTCATAACAACTTGTTGTATGTTTGCAGGTTTTTCATGGCCAATGAAGGATAAATGTTTCACAGTCACTAGAGGTGACACAAAGGCTCTGATAATTATTTCAGGGCCAAGAGCCAATGTCAAAGAGGACCAGAAACAGAAGGCAAAGTCGTGTCAATCAATGGATCAAATCCATGAATCCTCAGTAACCCTCCAACTCAGCGAAACCCTCCACCTGTACACAAAACACTCAGAGATGGTAAAGATCACATATTTAACGGTAGAGGGCACAACATAGAAGATTAATAAAACCTTAGAAGGAATCAGTACAGAAGCAGTCCGAGCAATCAGCAAAGTGAAAACATAAACAGAGCTAAAACAGGTTGAATTACAAAGAGGCAGAGCAATTATTAGTGCAGAAAGTTGACTGACAAACATAGCCCATATCCATGCACACAAGCCTGCCAAGCAGTTATTACACCAAGGGAGCTACTACAAACTATCAAAAATAGTTATTTAGAAGTATGGGAGTCCTCATAGCCCATTCTCCACTTAACTCACACCAAGAAAATAATACTACCACTCCAGATGTTTTTCTTCCCAAGGACACTCTGCGGGTGATTTCTGTCATATTAAAATAGTCTCAACAAGCAACAAAGTTACTAAATATGTCCAAAATTTAATGTTATGTTTATGACACAGAATGGAGCATTCGACTGCCCTCTCCAATCTCTGATGATCGTTAAAACCTCCTCTACCTACTTTTCCTCATTTTTCCTATAAAGAATCTTTTAAGTCTCATTGTAAAAGTTTGGCATTTGATGATTTCTAAAGTAATACATATTGCTTCTTTGAAAAAAGCATTGGTGTTCTGAAAGAGTGTGAAAATCTTTGTTGTTCTGTTGATGAAGGAGGCTGGACCATTGGATCCCTGAGCCTAGTTTTGGTGAAGTACTTCTTATTGTTAATGTTATTTCCTGTTTTCCACTTTGTTCCATCATGCTTTGCCTACAGTAGGATAAAAATTTTAGGCAGAGAAATGTATCTTAGAAGCACCTCTGACCTATTTATCCTTCACTGTTTATATGTTTTCTGCTACGGAACATGACATGGTAGTATAATATCTCTCTTGAATATTCAGTTTGTTTTATTTCAGAAATGGTTAATTCAGTTGTGCTAAAGATTGTTTAGGCATTCCCTCTTTCTTTGCCACTGAATGTTGTATCTGAAATCTTCCTTTGATTATTAATACTTGCAGTTTGACAGAGAGGCTTGTTTCAATCATACCCTCTGTTCATTATTGTAATTATTGTGTTAAAGGTCTCTATAATTGCAGTCCTAGATGTCTAAGGTGTTCCCTCTTCTTTGAATGCAATTTTATGTCTTTGTTGATTAAGCTCTCAACAGTGAACTTATAGGAGGAAATAGGGCATTCCCCAAATCCTATAATTCATTAAGAGGGTTTTAGTCTACATTTCTCCTCTTCTTTGAGTGTTTATGTTAATTAAGTCCAAAATAGTGAGCTTACTGGAGGAAATAGGGTGTTCCCCGAATCCTTTAAGTCATTGTGAGAAGGTTTAGTTTTCTTTCCACTCTTAGTCCTTAATGTTCATCTCATTTCACCTATATTATTCAATAGATCCTGGACCAAGTTATATTTGCCCTTTGGTTTCCCTTCCTTCTCAGTTAGAACTATTTGGACTTTCACATGACTCCATTGCCCAATGGATTGTAGATTCCCATGCTCTATCTATAACACATGAAACACATTTGTCCAACCAAACAAAACAAACAACCCTGCACTTCATAACTAGCCTAAAATTAACTACCAAAACTTTCAAGACATATCTTTATAAGAACATTGAGAGATCCCTCTCTGAGACTAGGAGGGCTAGATCCTAGAGCTATAAATATTGGTTCTGATGTTGCCTTGTCTTTTGGCTATCTAATCTACCAAAACACAAGACCCCAACACAAATAATACAGAAATTGGCCCAAGGCCTCCCTCAATAGACCTCCCGGAGTGAAATAGACACCTCCTCCTCAGAAACAAGCATAAAACACGAGGGTTTCACCCAGCTATTGCTGCTACTGTAGAAATGATGTAGTTACTAAAGGTGACTGTGATGTATGTGATGCAGAATAGATAACCTCAAGGGAAATGATGAAAAGTGAGCTCAGGAGCTCCTCCTGAGATCTCCCAATCAGCTAGACCAAAGGTAAGGATGGAATTCCCGCATGAGAATTCTTTGCAGTAAACAATGCTGCAACTCCGGCTAAATAGTTAAAGCTTGCAATCAGTCATAAGACCAAAACAAGATGAATGAATGAATCCTTTGCTGCTATCTCCTCCTTCTTATCCTTTGTGAGATTTTCCACCTCGGACCCCACTCATTGGTGATGTGACTTCCTTGAGAAGATTCCCCTTTCAAAACTGTGCTGCCCTAGTAGCTTTCCCTCCTTTTGTGACAGCGTTGTTGACTTGGTCAACTGGATCTAGCTCATAGCTTTGCCCTCCTTTCACACCAAAGTGGCTTTATTTTGTCCTCCTACTCCAATCCCTTTTCACACTGGGATATGTTTTATTATCTTTCCTACTTCTTATTTAAAAAATGGAGCAGTTATAATATTCCATGTAGCAGTGGCTAATTGGGAATATTACAGAGTTTGTGCCATTTAGAATCTCAGAGTAGCTTAGTGCACTGACAGAAGGAGTTGTGTCAACAAGAGCCTAAAGCTATTTTTCAGAGTTTGGACAACCAATTGAGGGATATTTATGGTATTTTCAGTCCTTTCGATCATTGTTTTATTCATTGGAATTAAGTATTTACTTGTAAAAAAACTTACCATAATCCCAAAGAGCTGAGTCATGAGGACAATGCTCAAAGGAGACGTAGCCCACGAGATTTTGGGTGAACTCCTAGATTAAAAATTTTGTTGTGTTTGAATTTTTATTTGTTTCCTTATGTTGCTATCATACATGTTAAATTATAGCAAGAACAAATGAAGTTAAGACACATAAACAGTAAAAATTCAAACACCACTTTCAAGTAAATAATTCCGCAAAATTGTCAATAACAAGCTAGATCATTTTAATTTAAACTGAGTGGTAGGTTCTTGAAATACATACAAGTTATCCAGACCATTATCAGATCAGGTTGGTATCGGAGAACTTGGTTGCTTGATTGACATAGCAGTTGCTTGATTGTATAGCTTGAAAGGTGTTTAAACGGTGTAAAAGATTGACTACTTTATTGTTTTCAAACTGATTGTTGTTTGAGTTTGCTTGAGATTTTGGGATAGAAACTGATTAGCTAAGTCTTGGAGAGAACAAAAAGGAAGAAAGTGTTGAAGGATTATTCCTTACCCCAAAGTACCTTATGGTCAACATTGGAACACAAACCCTTTTGACGATTGTTTGTTAAGAAACTCATGGAGTTGTTTGTTGTTTGGCTGCTTGAATAAGAGTTTGTCTTTATAGCCATTCAATTAAAAATATTTTCATCTATTTTGAAATCTTTGAGAACTTTGTTGAAGTTAATTTTTTCATTGACATCATAATGACAACTTCTACAAGTGAAGTTTCCTCCTTTACAAGATTCTTCGATGATGATATGAAGCGTGACTTTATTATATTGAAGGACATGGTGCAGATTTTGTTTGAGGATAAACGAAAAGCTCATGAACAGTTGTTTGCCATGAAGGAAGAGAAGGAAGAAATTCTTCAAAGATTGCATGATATGGAGAGGCAACTCCAACAAGCCCAAGAGGCTTTGACCAAGAAAATGCATGAGGAAGAGGTAATCCATTCTAACTTGTCTTCAGTTTCCTCTTTAGAAATATGTGTTGGTTCTTTCGAAAAACATACAAGAGGTATAGGGTCCAAATTAATGATTAAAATGGGCTATGAAGGTAAAGGATTAGGCAAGCATGCACAAGGCATGGTTGATCCCATTTCAGTTGAGGAATGACCCAGGAATTTTGGTCTTGGTTATGTGCAATTTAATGGCGAAGACTCCAAATCCTTGAAGGCATGTGAAGCTATTTCAAAGAGGACCTTTATTCCAAGTTCTATGATGCAAATATGTCAAATTTGTTTCAAAGATTATTTCCATTGCTTTAAGCCTTTGTTGCAGCAAGAAGATGTTAGACATGCAACTTATGGTGAGCATGCAAGTTCAAATAGTTTTCAAGACAAGAACGGTGATGTGATTCTGCAAATGAAAGTTGTAGCATCTACTAGTTCATCTTCTCATGAAGACAAAAAGGATGAACATTCAAAGCAGCACAAGAGGTATAAATCTTCTCATGATCAATTTGATTGTGTTTCTACAAAGCATGATAATTTTACATGCTTAAATGGAAGAAAGATTTGTTGTACATATTGTGGTCGATTTAACCACGATGCTTCAAGATGTTGGATGAGGAAGAAAGCATACAGGAAGTAGATGAGGCAATGACAACTTTCAAAGAAGGTGCATAAGTTTTTCACTTATTGCCAAAAGAAGGGACATGATGTCTCTATTGTTGGACTTTTCATCCAACTAGTCTTCCAAAGCACATGCAGCAAGAGGACAGAAAGATTGGCGCAAGTGGAACTAAGGATTCCATTATCGATGTGAAAATGGAAGATTCACAAGAAGAAGTGTTGCAACAGCAAAATCGCCATGGAGGTGGCTTGGAAAGAAGTGGATGGACTTCTCAACATAGTAATAAATACTCCTTTTGTACATATGCACATTTTGGTTGTATGCATGTATTTCTGTTGAAAATTTTGATGCAAGATTGCATATAAATTTGGTTCAGTTGAAGGAAATTCTTTGTTGTTGCAAAATTTCACCGTGGAGGTGTAAAATATGAGTATGATACTCACTTATATTGTAGCAATATCTTTTAGTTCAGCTCTTATAGTCACCCACATGTTTTTGGGATTATGTACTTGTTGGTACTTGAAAGGAAGAGTTGAAGGTGTACATGTGCATGGAAGTTGTATGTGTAAATAGGGAACTGTAAATAGGTTCATTGTATATTGATACATGCACATGTGTTTGTCAAGATGTATCATGTTGTTTATCGACTTGTGTTGATTGTGTCGCACATGTTTGTCGACTTGTTTTGCACACTTTTTACATTGATTTTGTGTCAATTGTACAGCACATTTCATAACGACTTGTTGATGCTGCCACATGTTGCACGACTTATGTTTGAGCCACCTTGGATCATTGATCAAGGCAGCGATGTTTAGTTTCCTTCTGCAAATTTTTGCGCCAAAAATTTTCTGAGTGAGTGCAAGAAAGGCAGCTCTTGACAGGAGGATAAGCATCGAGGAAGGGAAGTGAATTGCTTTCTAGTTGTGGTTCAAAGTCATTAGCCATGTAGGGCAAGTTTTTGGAGGTTGAAGAAAAGAGGGTGCAGTATTCTTACTTGCTGTACATATCAGTTTCAGTATTCCAGATAGCTTTTGGGGTCCAAAAGCTTCTCATTTGGAAGGTGTGATCAGGAGATCATGTCCAAGTTATGCAAATTGCTAAAAAATTAAAGTGTTAAAAATTGGTTGAAACCTCAATGACCGGAAAGGCCTCTTCACTACGATTCTAGCACCGTGAATGGTTCTCAAAACTGAGGTCGTATGCAAAAGTTATTGAGGTTTGAAGTCTCCAGTAAACTTCAAAAATCAGTTGACCAAGTTTGACTTTTAAACTTTGGAAAATTAAAAAAAAAAATATTCCAAAGAATATTATGGGAATATTCCCCAAAATATTTCCTAGAATATTCCATTCGGGCTTATCAAAAGTTGACAAGTGGCATATTCTTATTTGTGGATAGTTTGACTTTTGGGTCATCTGCCAATAATTGGCTTCCACATGGTAGGCCCAGAGGCTGCCATGTGGCCCTAGGCCATGGAGAAGTAGGTTTATAAAAGTTTTGTGCAACTTATGGGCTTTGAACCCCAAACCTGTTCACAACAAATCCCATGGCTTACCACTATACCACACCTATGGTTCTTAACAAATATGTGAACCAAGTTTTATTTAAAACTTAAATTTAATTCGGATGGCGGTAAAGGGGGCTAGCCCCCACTTTAAAGCACTCCATGCAACCAAGATCAGAAGACCAGGTGCTAACAGTTTTTAAGTTGCCTAAATTTATGGTGGCGCACCATATTTGGCAGAATTGGCCAACCTAACTGCAGTTAACTTCAGTCCTCCACATTTAGTGGAGTTTTTTGGGGGACATTGGGAAAATCTTGTTTCGGCCATAACTCCCTCATTATTGAACCACATTGGATGAAATTTTAGTCAATTTTGGGTCTCTTCGACCTTCTGAAGAGTTTTGGATAGGTTTAAGGTCAAATGGAGGTGATATTAAGCAACTTTTTCTTCAGGGAATATGAAGGAGCCATTAGGGCCACCATGAGAAAAATTCAGTTTGAGGCCTAGCTAGAGGAGCTAGAGTCCTTTTTCAGAGTTCCAATAGTGTAAATTGGATATTTAAGATGTCATAAATCTGATGAGATATTTTTCAGAGCCTGTAGAGAACGTTTTAAGGCTGAAAATCTTCAGTAAAGTTCCAGGGGTCATTAGTGCCAACTTTTGCCAGTAGCAATGCAGGGCTTAGAAAGAGTTATTTGAGACCATATGCAGTGAACCAATGGTCATTATTGACTGAAAAAATAATTATAAATATATTTACAGAATTTTCAGCAAGTTTTAAATATTTTTAGAGGTCGAAAACTCAGTAGAGACATTTTCATTGGCCTAGTGCCAAGGGGTGCCGATAGGTGATTGAGGTGAAACCGAAGCATTTGGAGGGTATTTTTGATGAACCAAAACTCTATCTTGACTATTTAAGTCATTTTGGAACCAATGGAAGTGGTGTTAGAAAATTTTGAGAACTTATAGATCTCAAAAATCTGATGTGAAGTTCTAGGCAGCCCTGGGCAAACTATGGAGGATAGCCTATTTGGGGAATGCAGTGCTCAATTTGAGCAATTTATCAGTTGATATTTGATGTCTGATGTATATTGGATACAGAAGGAGTGGTTTCAGTGATAGAAATATATTTCTGAGGGAGTTTGTTCCTTTTAGAAGCTCAGAGTAGCTTAGTGCACCGACAGAAGGAGTCGTGTCAATAAGAGCCTAAAGTTTTTTTTCAGAGTTTGGACAGCTAATTGAGGGATATTTATGGTATTTTCAGTCCTTTGGATCATTTTTGTATTCATTGGAATTAATTAAATACTTGTAAAAAAACTTACCATAATCCCAAAGAGTTGAGTCATGATGACAATGCTCAAAGGAGACGTAGCCTTATGTTGTTGTGAGCTCCTAGATTAAAATTGTTGTTGTGTTTGAATGATTATTTGCTGCCTTATGTTTCTATCATACATGTTAAATTACAGCAAGAACAAATGAAGTTAAGACACATAAACAGTAAAAATTCATACACCACTGTCAAGTAAATAATTCTGCAAAATTGTCCAGAACAAGCTAGATCATTTTAATTTAAACTGAGTGGTAGGTTCTTGAAATACATACAAGTTATCCAGACCATTATCAGATCAGGTTGGTATCGGAGCACTTGGTTGCTTGATTGTATAGCTTGAAAAGTGTTTAGACAGTGTAAAAGATTGACTGTTTTACTGTTTGCAAACTGATTGTTGTTTGAGTTTGCTTGAGATTTGGGGATAGCTACTGATTAGTTAAGTCCTGGAGAGAAAAAAAAGGAAGAAAGAGTTGAAGGCTTCTTCCTTATCCCAAAGTACCTTATGGTCAACATTGCAACACAAACCCTTTTGACGATTGTTTGTTAAGAAACTCATGGAGTTGTTTGTTGCTTGGCTGCTTGAATAAGAGTTTGTCATTATAGCCATTCAGTTAAAAATATTTTCATCTGTTTTGAAAGCTTTGAGAACTTTGTTGAAGTTAATTTGTTCATTGACATCATAATGACAACTTCTACAAGTGAAGTTTCCTCCTTTACAAGATTCTTTGATGATGATATGAAGCATGAGTTTATTATATTGAAGGACATGGTGCAGATTTTGTTTGAGGATAAACGAGAAAGCATTGAACTTCGTGAACAGTTGTTTGCCATGAAGGAAGAGAAGGAAGAAATTCTTCAAAGGTTGCATGATATGGAGAGGCAACTCCATCAAGCCCAAGAGGCTTTGACCAAGAAAATGTATGAGGAAGAGGTAATCCATTCTAACTTGTCTTCAGTTTACTCTTTAGAAATATGTTTTGGTTCTTTCGAGCAAGGTTTTTGCATCTAGAGGGATATAGGTGATCAGGGGATCATGTCCAAGTTATGCAAATTGCACAAAAATTAAAGTGTTCAAAATTTCTTGCAACTTGAACTAACGGAAAGGCCTCTTCACTATGATTCTAGCACCATGAATGGTTCTCAAAATGGAGTTCGTATGTAAAAGTTATTGAGGTTTGAAGTCTCGAGTAAACTTCAAAAATTAGTTGACCAAGTTTGACTTTTAAACTTTGGAAAATTAAAAAAAGAATATTCCAAAGAATATTCTAGGGAATTTTCCATTCGAGCTTATCAGAAGTTGACAAGTGGCATATTCTTATTTGTGGATAGTTTTAATTTTGAGTCATCGGCCAATCACGGGCTGCCACATGGAAGGCCTGGAGGCCGCCACGTGGCCACAGGCCTTGGAGAAGTGGGTTTATAAAAGTTTTGTGCAACTTACGGGTTTTGAACCCCAAACCTATTCACAACAAATCCCATGGCTTACCACTATACCACACCTATGGTTCTTAACAAATATGTGAACGAAGTTTTATTTAAAACTTAAATTTAATTTGGATGGTGGTAAAGGGGGCCAGCCCCCATTTTAAAGCACTCCATGCGACCAAGAGTCGAAGACCAAGTGCTAACAGTTTTTAAGTTTCCGGAATTTATGGTGGCGTGCCATATTTGGAGGAATTGTCCAACCTAATTGTAGTGAACTTCAGTCCTCCACATTTAGTGGAGTTTTTTGGGGGACATTGGGAAAATATTTTTTCGGCCATAAATCCCTCATTATTGAACCAAATTGGATGAAATGTTATTCAATTTTGGGTCTCTTCGACCTTCTGAAGTGTTTGGGAAATGTTTCAGGTCAAATGGAAGTGATCTTCAGCAGCTTTGGCTTCAGGGAAGATGAAGGAGCCATTAGGGCCACCATGAGACAAATTCAGTTTGAGGCCTAGCTAGGGGAGCTAGAGTCCTTTTCTAGAGTTACAATTGTCTAAATTGGATATTTCAGATGTTATGAATTTGATGAGATGGTTTTCAGAGCCTGTAGAGAACGTTTGAAGGGTGAAAAGCTTTAGTAAAGTTCCAGGGATCATTAGTGCCAGCTTTTGCCAGCAGCAGTGCAGGGCTTAGAAAGAGCTATTTGAGACCATATGCATTGAAAAAGTGGTCATTATTGACTGAAAAAATAATTATGAATCTATTTACAGAGGTTTCAGTGAGTGTTAAATACTTTTAGAGGTCTAAAAATTAGCAGAGACATTTTCATTAACCTAGTGTTAAGGGGTGCCTATAGGTGATTGAGGCGAAACCGGAGCAGCCAGAGGCTATTTTTGATGAACCAAAAATATATCTTGACTATTTCAGTAATTGTGGAACCAATGGAAGTGGTTTTAGAACATTTTTATAACTTCTAGAGCTCGAAAAGCTGATGTGAAGTTCTGGGCAACCCTGGGCAAACTGTGGAGGATAGCCTATTTGGGAAATGCAATGCTCAATTTGAGCAATTTATCAGTTGAAATTTGATGTTTGATGTATATTGGATACATCAGAAGTGGTTTCAGTGACAGAAACATATTTCTAAGGGAGTTTGTGCCATTTAGAAGCTCATAGTATCTTAGTGCACCGACAGAAGGAGTCGTGTCAACAAGAGCCTAAAGTCATTTTTCATAGTTTGGACAGACAATTGAGGGATATTTATGGTATTTTCATTCCTTTGGATAATTTTTTTATTCATTTGAATTAATTATTTACTTGTGAAAAAATTTACCATAATCCCAAAGAGCTGAGTCATGATGACAATGCTCAAAGGAGACGTAGCCCACGAGATTTCGAGTGAACTCCTAGATTAAAATTGTTTTCATGTTTGAATGATTATTTGCTGCCTTATGTTGCTGTCATACATGTTAAATTAAATCAAGAAAAAAATGAAGTTAAGACACATAAACAGTAAAAATTCATACACCACTTTCAAGTAAATAATTCTGCAAAATTGTCAAGAACAAGCTAGATCATTTTAATTTAAACTGAGTGGTAGGTTCTTGAAATACATACAACTTATCCAGACCATTATCAGATCAAGAGGATGGTGGATTTAGGGCTCTTCCTTCTTATTAGACCTCTGTGGGTCAGATCTATCAATATTACCAGAGTTGTTCAACACAACTGTTGAACTTACTCAAATACTGTGCGATCTTACTTAATTAAGCATTAAACATAGTAACTAAGCATAAAAATAACTGTCTTATTCAAATATAGAATAAAACCCGAACTTATCACATTCATTCATAAACAGTACTCAAAATACAAAAACATCAATATAACTCAGAACTTATCAATGATTAATTCATTAACATCAAGATCTGTCTCATATAATCTCTTTCCACCCTACGCACACAACTCCAGTCTTTCCTAAGGTATTTGTGCACACAACTACATGAGCCTTTTCCTCTAACAAAAAACACAGACTCTAACTCAGTCTAACGTCGAAATGAATCACATATCATAAATCATCACCCTTGATCCTCTATGACTTATATCTAGACTCCTCATATAGATCTAGATTTTACAATACCATGGTCCAAAGTTCATCAAAAATCCCATCCCGTTACATAATTAAGGGTCTTTGACCCACCCCAAATCCCTTAAGACCAAAAATATACTTTGTGATCTATGCTTCATGCCTCGATCTGTAGAGTCCTTACTTCACAAGGGATCCGAGCTCCAACAGGACCATTGCTTCCTAAAGGGGGAGGAATGATCCAGGTGGAATTTGGTAACCACCTACGTATTCCACTTGAACCCCCACCATTGTTTCTTTCAGTTTTTCAGTTTCCTTAATTGCATCACAATTTACTATTTTTGGTAGTTTTTCAGGTCCTGAACTTCCAGAGCCTTTTTGAAGCCCTAAATGAAGTTTTTTTTGGAAAATCACCTCCACATTCATTAGAGGTTATTTTCCAAGAAGACATCATTTAAGGATGTGAGTTTTCTGTTAGCTCCCAAATCCACCTTAGGCTGAAATAAGACAGAATAAGGACAACACCAAACCACGCTCAGCCTCGTAGCTAGCCCTACGAGGACAGGAAAGGGCTCTCTCTGGGTCAACTCAGTAAACAATGTTCAATAGGGCCTAAGACGACCTATAATGGATACTGATTTTAGGCTAGTAAATAAATAGGAAAGAAATATTTGATGAATGGCTGAATTTTTTGGGCTGTATGGGACAAAGAACAGCATGAGCAGAGAAATTAAATCAAAGACACAGATTATCTCATGAGGCAAGATAGGCAATAGTTTAGCAATCAAATTTGGAATAATATGGAGTGGAAAGACTGTCTAGAGGTTGACAAGGGCATAATAGATGAATCCTTATCAAACAGAAGAAGATACACAAAGCATGAATTCCTTCCCAAGGCAGAGCAGTAAACTGGATTCTACCCTTCTTACTTAAAAGCATTCAACTAGCAATGATTATGAATGAGCGGTAAAACATAACAGGATACATATGAGACAGAAAGAAAGACATATGCTAAAGTCATTACCACATGAATCTCATGAAACAGAGTTGTTTCATTTCATTAATCCTCAGCCAAAATGTACAGCGAAACACTGGTTTTTCCTCCACAGTTATCCCAGAACTGCGACCCTTTACAAATGATTTTCAATACAATAAATAATCTCAGAGGTGGGAAAACAGATCGATGAAAATAGGGAGTTGTTTCAACTGAAATGATGAAAATAGAAAAAGAGCCACTCATCAGTTCTAAAGACAGAACAGCGTTTCATTTTCCATTTGAGATTTTTTGGTGACCAATGAAAAAGCGGAAACTGTAGCGTAGACCTTCTAAATAATAACTGAAGACACAAATAGACTATCTACTCCTATTTCTCTGCTATGGTAAATATTCTTCGTTTAATTTTGGCTTTCGATCTTTGACTTTTCACCTTCCCTTTTATATCTCCACCCTCCATAACATGTTATTTCTCCAATCTGAATGTGCATGAGCTCTAGGTACATATGCATCTAAGAAAAACCCAAGGATCAAAAAATTGTACCAGATTTATTTCCCCCTTCGAAGAATTTCAAGGCCATAAATATGTTGAGATTCTTTGTTGAAGAAATAGATGATGAAATGTAGAGTTTTATAATAAATCACTAATCAATATATCAGATTCTTCTCTAGTTGCAAGATCTTTTACACGCACAGCACCACATTCCCACTTGGCTTGCCCGACAAGAAACAACCTCTTTGCATTTACTCTTTCTGCATGCTTAAAAGCCCATTTCAGGCATTTGTTCTCAAGAATTAGATTCACAATGTGCCCTTTGTTTCGTAAATTGGATGCCACCATGGCAGCTGCTTGCTTAAGCTCTCCATTCATAGGGAAAACTATGTCGTCTATTTCTTGAGTTAAAATTGGGATCAAATTTTTCTCCCTTAGAAATTCCACAATGATAGCATCTCCGAAACCAAAACCACATGCAGGAATGTCAGAGCCACCAAAAGTAGAAAGAAGCCGGTCATACCGTCCACCTCCACATATTGCTCGAAGTTTTCGATCTTTGTCAAAACCCTCAAAGACAGTCCCTGTGTAATAAGCAAGGCCATGAACAACTGATGCATCAAACTGAAGCCAATCAGCATAACCATATTCATTTGCAAAAGAAAATAGTAGTTTCAGTTCAGCAACTGCCCCACTGTCCAAACCAAGGAACTCTTCTAGTTCAGATAGTGATCTTAATGACAAAGCATGCAGAATTACTTCAACTGCATCTGATGGAATTCCAACAACTCTCAATTCCTTTTTTATGCCTTCTATAGGCATTTTCTCAATCTTTAATGAAGTGAACAAAGTTTCATCAATACGCCCAAAACTGTTTCCATAGGCAGGTTGTGAATTGTTTCCAAGCATATTGCGCATAATCCACTGGGAAATAAAGGTCCTTGGCATCTGGATCTGGAGCACATAATTCCTTAACAATTTCATTGTTTAACCAATAAAGAGTTGACTCTTATAATTCTGAGCAGATTTTATACCAAGGCGCTGCTCTGCACTCATAGAGGTGACCTCTAACTTGCACTCACGCTGCACCTGTGCAATCCACCGTTCACTATCCTTAAGTTGAAGTAGTGGCTTCACAAGCTCATTAGTCAAATGTATTTGTTAAGATGATTTATCGCATGGAATGAAACAGCTTGCAAGTGCCAACAAGTACAAGAAGAAGCAGTGCATTTTGACCGTAGACATTTGCTTCTAGCCATTTCTTTATTCTCGCAGCATATGATCTATCTTTAATTGTTTGTCTGCTATAGGTTGTGATTTTTTCATCTGTGTGGTGTTGATTTGGAATAGTTTTCACTTTAGCATGTCTGCAGAGTAACGAATATAGAGCAAATGTTCCACCTTCTCTGTTGTCATTGGCCCTCAGGACCACAAAGACATATTTCAGAAGAGGAATTAGCGTTAAAGTATATACGATTAATGAAAGAGCTCCCATCACTTCGTCGGAAGAATGGATACCATGCGGAAATGTGCAACTAAACATATAATGGAGATGTTCCCAAGTCTCCATAAACAATCCCGAAGCTCTGAAATGCAAAACGCAGAACCATTAAAGTTGGAAACTCCTCTCTTGCGTCCATGGCTGTCACATGCTCGACATCTTCATCTTGAATGGGTTCGTTGATTTCCTGATCCAGAGACCATGTGGTGAATTTCAGTCTTTGAGGCTCGGTGCGTCGCGCGCACACCCAGTGCGCCACGTAGGCCCTATGCGCCGCGCAATGAAGTTTACCAATTCTGCTGCGATTTTGCTCCTCCTTTTTCAACACAATTCATCCTTAGCTCACTTTCTTCTGCTTTGAATGCAAATAAGTGAATTTATATACGTATAAACCCATCTTTAGAATATTTTGCATTGTGACTTATTTCCTCAACTCCGCTTTGGGCATTTTGTATCATTGTGCTTTCTGATTGACTGAATGATGGATTTTTGTTTGTCTTACAGGGTATGGAGCTGCGGAAGATAATAAGGTGACCAGGGCTTGCATTTGAAATTCTTCATGACGGAAGACTTTCAAAAAATACGCTTATTACAAACAACTAATTTGACATTTTTCTTCTCCAAAACAGAGTTTTGGAGAAGAATCATCCTTGAGCATTACTGATGATGAAACCCTTGAAATAAGAAACTTATTGAACCTTCCTCTGGCCTGCAGGTGTTATTGAAACACTTTGAGAGCAACAATTTGCAAACCCTAGACCTAATGACCAATTTGACTCTTTGCTTATCAAGCGATAAAAACAATACTATAAATGATTTCAATATTGACTTAATGAACTTTAATAAACAGAGCTGAGCCAGCAGGACAAGGCATAAGGGGTAAATGAGTGACCAGGTCTTTCCGTCAGAATATGGCATGCCCCTAGTGGAATGCAACTGAGTGAAACAAGCGAGACACATAAAAATGAAATGCAAAAATAGTTTTTGATCTCTGATGGAGGACTGACCAGACCGACTCTAACATTTTCAACTCGACATTCGTCATAGGTTATTTTCCAAAAATAAATTATTTAGGGATGTGAGTTTTCAACTCGAAATTCCCTTTCATTAATTGTATTCCTCGTGTTGGCTTCCCGTGATTTGCAAGATTGGCAAGAATAACTCTGCAGGGAACCACATCAAACCGCTTTGGAGTCCAAGGACCTAGCCTTCTTGGACTTAGAGAGGGCTCTCTCTATGTAAGTGTTTATAAATGATATGTCTTTATGCTTTTGTTTTATTATTTTAGGCTAGTTATGAAGTTCTTAGAACTGTTTGTTTTGTTTTGATTGATTGGTTGATAGATCAATGGTGTGATTAATTAAGGGAGTGTTTCAGCTGAATAGATAGACCATGAGAAAAATTAATCCATTGGGATATGGAGTCATAAAAGGATTTAATTTTTCATAAACTCTGCAAGGGTTTTCATAGGGAAATCTAGCTATACCAGGTGGATCTCTTAGATTAGATGAAATATGAAATGATAGTAAGTGTGAAAACAGTAAAAATAAAGGGAAATTAAGAATCCTTTAACTCTACTTCAACAAGAAAATCCTTTTAGGCAACTGTTTGAGACAAACCAAAGGTCAGGGCTTACCAAAGACTTCTTTGGCCAAACTCTAATAAGCAAACCTTTAAGACAACAATCCAGCAATCCTAGAATTACTTTCAGACAAAGAAAACATTCAGGACAACAATGAGTGCAACTAAAGAGAAAGATACACCTATCTTCTTTAATCAAACACTCTAAAGAATCTACCTCTGTGTTAATCTTATTTTGAATTCATTCTTTTAACATTGTTTAGGTCTTTAAACTCAGATTTATCCTTTTAACTTTTCTAATCTGATTTATCACTGCCTATCTGTCTTTCAATCTCTGATTAAATGCCTTTAAATTTAATCTCTTTATTAAATTTTAATCCATTGATCTTCACTATCACAGCCCTTTGACTGTTTCCTTATTTTCACTGTATCTCTATGTGCAATTTGCTGCATAGTGGGGTATCTTACTGTTGTTTCAGTGCCTAAAAAAAACCACCAATGGTCATGATCTATTGATGACCATGCTTGATATTATGCCTCTGGTCCTTCTAATGAAACAAGTTCCCCTGGATCGTCACCCATAACTTTTATTTAAACAATTTGGGACCCTGGGAATGAAATTCTCACATTCCTGCCATGATACTTGCACAATTAAAAAAAAAATAGTTTAGAAACCTGCGTTGGTGGCTTTTCTGCATTTTTTTGGAATTTTCGGGCTTTTGGAGCATCGTAGAGGTGTTAATGGTGGAGAAGGGCTTCATCACAAAACCACAGGGTTTTGGAACATTTGAATCATGTGGTGGTTTTGATTTATGGCGCGAAGGAGGAAAGGTGGTTTTCGCATGGGATGAGGAGTGGTTAGTGGTATTGGAGGAGGGCATGCGATTCCATTTATCGGATGATGCATGACGGAGGGTAAGAGTGGTAAAACCGCTTATTTCTCATGGTTTTGGGTCGTTTAACCCCCGTGTGGAGAATGATGCGATGTGCGCTGTCGACCGTTGGATCTTTGGGGATATAGTTCGACGGTGGTCAGGGTGAAAGGAGCGGCGGGCAAGTCAGATAGTGGGGCCTGGATTAATTAAATAGCGAAGGTGCTTATTCTGAGGGTAGGGTCGAGGTTATATAACCATGGGTATAGGTGCATGCGGGTGGGGTCTTAATGAGAAGGAGCCCAGGGCAAAAATAGAAGCAGGATACTTAGGAATGGGGGCAGAATATAAGGTTACATGAGGGTTTCTAACAAAGGGCGGGGGTTAAAAAACATTAAAGCAGGGGCTCTAATATTTATAAAGGGTCGGGTGTAATTTTAATCAAAAAACAAAGTTTTAATATAAAAACAAGGGTCTCGAAGGTTTAATTTTACATTAAAACAATGTAAAAAGGGACTTTTTACATTGTTTTAGTGTGAATAAGGAATAATGATGAAGGTAAGGGGGCTAATGGGGTTTTAGATATGAAAGTGGGTCTTTGGGTAGGGGGAAAAGGTGATAATGAAATTTTTAAGCCCATACATGAGTTTTTAGAGCAGGAGGGTGATTTTGAGAAGGAAAATTGAGAGATGGTGAAAAGGGTTTTATGAAGATAATGAAGGAAGTGAGATTTTTGAAAATAGTTGATAGTCAAGAAATGTTATGTTCAGCGGATTGTAGAAAATCCATAGTCACCTAGTGAAACTGTAGAATATAGGAGACTAACAGTGGCTCTAGATGGGGAGGGCAACTCCTTTAGGAGGTTTCAATAACCTCAGAGTTCAAATCCCTAGATTTTGTAGATCAGTGCCTTGTTTGTTCTTGGCAGATTTTTCTTTGTGCAACTGTTGATCTGTTTTTTATTCTTTGAAACTTGGACCTTTGAAATTTGAAAAAATTCTTGCTTCAACTCAACTCTACCTACCCATTATACTTTTCGAGCATTTTTTTCTTCATTTGGGTGCATTTAGACTGGCAAACCCTTGTCATCATTCTTCTTTTGAAAACAAGAAACTACCTATTTCTACCCTTATGTCACCCAAAGGCTCAGATTAGATTGATGAGATCTTTTATTCTTTACCTAATCTACTTATCTGTCAAGTTTAAACAGTTTGACAGATTTTCATTCTCTAATCTATCAACAGGAAATTGAAAGAATGACCCAATCAAGATTAAGCAGTTTGATTTGTCATGAGTTGTGGCATTTTGGACAAGCTACACATAGATTTTATTTTTGCAAAAAGTAAAACTAAAAAATGAGGGCTATAATCTAGAATTTGTCATTCATCCCTCTCTTTTCTCTTTGGTTTGGTTTTTAACTTTGGAACCAATTTCTTTTCTAATCTACTAGTAAGCCAAGTTTAAACAGTTTGGAAAATCTTTATTTACTAACTTATCAGTAGAAATTCAAAATTTGTTCAATCATGATTAGGATGTATGACTGAACAAGACTTCCTTTCTCAAAAGTAGTGGCCTTTGGACTTGCACACTTTTAGAAACATTCCTTTTTTGGTATGGGGCTTTACCTTTTCTTTTTATCTTCCCTCTTTTCTTCTTTTATTTCTTCTTTGTGTTTATTTTTCTAATATTTTTATTCAAGCAGTGTTATATACAATGAATGAAGCTTTAAACTGATATTTTCAACTTAAATAATGCTTGATCGTCCTGCCATTGACAGGACCTCCAAATAATTTTGTTCCATCCACTTCTTGTAGGAAAAATGCATTTTTACCTCTTGTGGAATGGATGATGTATGGACCTTTCCATAGGTTGTAAAATTTTCCATGCTTGCCTTAGTCTTCTCTTCTTGAATCCCACTTCAGCACTTTGTCTCCAATGTTGAAACCATTTTCTTTGGTCCTTTTGTCAAAACGTTTCTTGATGTTTTCCTGCACTTGCTATGTTCTTTTGTATACTTCTTCTCTAGTTTGATGCAGCTGGACAGTCTGGTTTATTCTTCTTTGCATATAATTTTCTTCAGACTATGCTTCTTGGATGAGATTCATCACTAGTACTCCCAAGCTTGTTGGGAAAACTGCATCTACCCCATAGACTATCTGATAGGGAGACATTCTAATTGATTTTTTATTTGTTAATCTGTCCGCCCATAGTGCATGTACTAGTTTGTTGTGCCATGATTTTTTGTTCTCTTCCAGAAAATTTTTAATTATGTTCACCAAAATTTTGTTTGAGGATTCTGCCAACCCATTACTCTGAGGGTAATAAGTTGTTGAATGTCCCAATGTAACCTAATATTTGTAGCAAAAATCCACCATTTTCTTGGATCTAAAGGCAGCAGCATTTTCATTAATGATCTTTCTATGACATCCAAACCTAGACAAAATGTGGCTTTCAATGAATTTGATGATTACTCAGTCTGTGGCAGTTCTAGAAGGGATGACCTCTATCCATTTTGTGAAATAGTCAGTTGCAGTGAGAATCCATTTGTGTTGGGCAGATGAGGCAGGGTGGATTTCTCCAATAAAATCTAGGCCCCATTGCTAAAAAGGAGATTCAACAAAAATTAGATGCAAAGGTAATGGCAACAATTTTCTTTTGCCTTCAAATATTTGGCACTTATGAGAGGCAATTACCATTTTATGGATGTCTTGAAAGAGGGTGGGCCAATAGTAACCATCTCTAAGGATTTTAATGCCAGTAGTTTTTCAATAGAGGTGGCATCCACATTCTCCTTCATGAAACTCGTGCTTGATCTTATCTACATCATCCTCAAGCAAAAATTTAAGCAATATACCACTAGCATTTTTCCAATATAAAATTTTATCTAAAATGCAGAAGTTTACAACCTTTAACTTTAAGAATCTAGCCTTTGTTTTGGACAAACCAGGAGGAAAATTAAGATTAAAAATCACATATAATATATCAGCATACCAAGATGAATTCAGAAATTACTCTTAAATGAGTGGATTTTCCAGCTCCTCTTGTTCATTTAATGCATTAATCATGTTGTCCAGTGCTTGAAATTTTGTTTCAGCCATGATTTTAGCTAGTCCTTGTCCTTTGATTAGTTTAGTGGGATTGATTTTCAGAACATATTCTAATATAACAACAATCCACTTACCTCTTTTTCCATCAGGATCTTGTGTGAGTATGTCTTTTACCACTGAGTTAGGCACAAATGCAATGATGTGTGAGTGCAAAATGTAAACTATGAAATCTTTTAATGCCCTGATTAAGGCAAAAGCTTGTTTTTCCATTATGTTGTATTTCAAAGGTGCATCTCTTAATGCCTTGCTGAAAAATTCTATGGGTTGTTCCTGTCCTTTTATATTTTTCTGCAGTAGAACAACAGCAACTATATGTTATGATGCAAAGGAGAAGATGAATAATTCTTTGGTAAATTCAGGGCTGATCAGAACTGGTGTTTGTGTAAGAGCTTTTTAAACTAGTTCAAAACATTGCTTTGGTTCTATGGTCCATTTAACTCCTATTTTTATTTTCAACATGTTTGTGATGTTTCGTAGGAGTTCTACAAGGTTGGGTATGAACCTTCTTAAAAAATTTATCTTCCCAATGAAATATTGCAGCTCTTTAATATTTCTTGGATGACTGATTTGCAATATTCCTTCAATCCTTTTTGGGTCAATTTTGATCCCTTCTTTAGATATGATTTGGCCTAAAAATTTTCCTTCTTGAAGGCCAAGCATAGTTTTCTTGGGATTCAAAGACAAGCCATATTTTATACATTTTTCAAAGACTTTTCTTAAGTGAGCTAGGTGTTCTTCATCAGTTTTTTAGTAGATTGTGATGTCATCAAGGTATATCACATTGAAGTAACATCTTTCTTCTGAGAAAGCAATCTCCATTGCTCTTTGAAAGGTGGAACCAGCATTCATTAACCCAAAAGGCATTTTAATATACATGAAGGTACCCCAGGGTGTAGTGAAAGTTGTCTTGTGTTGATCATTTAGGTGTACCAGCATGTGATTGTAACCTAAAAATCCATCTAGCAAAGATATACTTTTGGAGCCTACTACCCTTTGTATGATGTGATCCATTTTTGGTAAAGGGTAGTTGTCTTTTAAGGAGGCTTTGTTTAAATTTCTAAAGTATATGCATAGCCTAATTTCTTTTGTTTTCTTCCTCACTGATACAAGATTTGAAACCCATTCTGAGTATCTCAGAGGGACTATTATTCCAGCATCATACATTTTCTTGATTTCTTTCTCAACCAGGGGTAGCTACATAGGTTTTATTCTACACAATTTATGTTTAAAGGGCTTCTGGTTTTCTTTGAGAAGGATCTTATGTTGGATTATCTCAGTATCATATGACTTTAAATCTTCATAACTCCAAGAAAATACATCAGAGAATTATTTGAACAGCTCAAGATATTTCTATTTTATATGAGCTGGCATTGTTTTGGAAAATTTTATCATTTTGGGTTTTTATTCACTACCTATATTGCATTCTTCTATTTCAGCTTCAGTGGGTTCCATTTTTGGCTTCCTAGCAACGTCATTAAATTCAAACAACTCTTCTAGAGGAACTAGTACCTTTCACAAGTTATCATTATTGGATTGCAGCACTTCAAAGTCTTCTTTTTCTGAATTTTCACACAACTCTGTTTTATGTGAGTGTTCTTTTGTTAACAGATTTATATCAGCGTTATCAAGAGGTTCTTATTTGTAAGCTTGTTCCTCAGTAGAGCAGTCTTCTTCATGATCTGAGTCTAATTTTGGCATTTCAAACTCGTTTCTAGACTACAAGAAATCTTCTATCTATTTATCTCCTTCAAAAACTTGCCAATATTTTACGTTATTTAGGACTGTTGGTCCATATTTGACTTGTATTGTGTATTGCTTGTTTTGATAAGGTTTTTGACATGTACTGGCTGCAAATGCTAGACCATTGGAAAGGATGTTTTGGTTTCTAGGGACAAAGGTAAGATCATATTCTTTGAATGTTTTCAAGAGTTCAAGGGCATCATCCCTATATTCTTTTAATCTAGGATGCTTAGATGTGTATTCTCCATTGATTTGCCTAATAACTAGCTATGAATCTCCATGAAAATTTATCCTCTTAGCTCATAATTTCTTCAATAATTGTATCCCTAGGAGGAGTGCCTCATATTCAGCTATTTTATTTGTGCATTGAAATCTTAGCTTGTATGAGTGACCTTCTGCATGATTGTTCTCTATGTTATGCACCCATATACCTACTCCTAAACCAGTCTTGCCACAAGAACCATCAAAGCTAATACTCCAAAGAGGCTCAATTTTAGATTTATCATTATGTTGGTCCTTGAGGCTGCCACTATGCTTATCATTGTTTTGTTCTTTGTGGTCTTCACTATGTTTGTTGTTATATTCTATTTGGGCCACTTGTTTTAACTATTCTTCCTCCCTTTTCTCTTCTTGTTCAACTATTTGCTCATTTTCTGCCACTTATTCATTAACGTTTTATCATTGTAAAGGATAAATGAATCAAGGTCAGTGTGGATGGAATAAAGACGGGAGTTGTCTGGATTTTCTTGACTGCTAACCATGTATTCATGTGAGTTTCTCTATATAGTCTTCTTGGTTGACTGAAGACATGTATGGTAGCATAGGTCATGTCCATTTGGAGGGTGCCTTGAAGTTTAGCTCCCCATCATATTGAAAGGAGCATGCCATATTTAGGAGGAATATCAGCTACTACAATATCCATTACTAGGATTTTGGCTAGTATTTTTGCTAGGTTGACACATAGATCTTTGATTAGGCCTAGACATTTAACTCTAATGGAATCAAAAGAGTATAAATCTTTGTATGGTATAGTTATTTCAAGGCCTAGTCTTTCCATTACTACCTTCGGCATAAGGTTGTGTGAAGCTCCTGAGTCTAACATGGCATTGTGAAGGATTTTTTCATGGATGTTTAAGCTGAGATAAAATGGAGGAACACCTCCTTCTTGAAATTTTTCTTCTACTTTTGGTCCAAACAAAAGTTCAGGTTTGTCATCGTTTAAATTCACAGAATCAACATTTTCTCCTATGTTTAAAGCTTTCAAAATTTGGGATCTATATACATCTTGAGTGACTAATTTAGTAAAAGGAATAGAGATTTTAATCTTGGCAATTTCATTCACTATGCCGAAAGGTGTCTGAGTTTTTGAAGGGTTCAATTCAGTCCTTTTAGACACTTTTTTCACAGTAATTTTAGCTTGTTGGTTTTTATTAGGAATCTCAGTTAAAACAATTTTGTTAGGGGCACTAGCTGTATTGCTAGTGCTGCTTTAATCACCACTGTATTTTCCACTAGGTTGGTTGTTTTTGTTTTCATTTTTATCAGAACTTTCAGCCACTGTGTTTAGATTTTCTGCTGTCTTTTTAGGAATATTTTCAAGTATCTTCCTAGTAGAAATTTCAGAGGTCTTTCTTTTGGAAGTATCTTGGTTTTTCTTACTTTTGAGGTCGTATTGTCTATGTACTTCCATGATGGAATTTTCAAAATCTTGTTTATAATCTTCAAATTCCAGGCCTTCTTCCTCATTTGGTGAAAATATGCCTTGTTCTTCCTTAGTGAGGAAAACAGTATCCTCATTATTTACTCCCATTAAATTTATGTGACTTTCCTCTATTTCTTCAATCACCCCCTCATCCTCATCAGCATAATTTTCTTGGAAAGGAGGTCTGATTTGTTGATCAGGACCTCTTTGTCTTATTTGAGGGGGGTTTCTCCTAAAGTTTTGGTTATGGTTATGGTTCTGATTTTGATTTCTGTTTTGAGGAGTTGTTTGGTTTTCTCTAGGGTAAGCTCTCTTATTTACATTCATCCTCTCCATCATCCTTTCCATGGTTTTGACTAAGTTATCAATATTTGTATCAGATGTGGAGGCTACATCTTCTTCCCTATATGTGACTCTTTTATCATTCTTCATTCTAGCTCTTTTGGCAATTAGATTGGCTTCTACACTTACTTCTTCCCTTTGCATGTCTTCTAATGTGAGGGGTTCTCTTTCTCTTAATTGATAAGCCATCTCTGGATCAAAACCATCAGGAAATTTCATTAGAGCTAGACCTTGTGGAGGTTTCATATGGATAGGGAGGGAATTATTACACTATTGAACCTAGTGTAGTATTCTTGGACACCCTCTCCAACATTTCTTTTAATGTTTTCATACACTGATAAGATTTGGAGAGGGTTCTTCTTGACTTCCCATTTTTTTAATAATAATTGATGAAAAGCAGGGAGGTCATTTATGCTATTAGGGGTTAGACCTTTAAACCATTTTCTTACCTCTCCCCCTAAGCTTTGAGCAAGCATTCTGAGTTCAACAGTTTCATCGTCTATTTTTTGTCTGTCAAAGTAGTCATTCATTCTGTCCACATGTTGTTGAGATGTAGTAGAACTGCTTGCATCATATAATGGAATATTGGACTGGTAGTCTGGTGGTAGAACAACTAAAGGCATCCAACTCTGAGATCTAGTCCTAGACAAGCTTTGTTCTTGGGGTGAGTTAGAGAGGATATTCTGCAAGTCTTTAAGGTTCTCAGGTAGGGAACTTGCTTTGTGGATAGGTCTGCTAACAGTTGGATTTTTAGATCTAGGATACTTCCTAAGGATGATTTCAGGATTCTCAACTATTGCAGAAGGTTCTGGGTCTAGATGAAAATCTAGTACAGATTCTTTTAGAAGCTAGAACTTGGACCCAAAATTCAGAGAGGTCTAAAGTTTATAACAGTTTTGAAAGGAAAACCAATCTGTGAAAGAAATACTTAATCCACAAAGTATTATTTACTGGATTTTGTTTGAGATCTGATGATAAAGTAATTTTCCCAGTGGAGTCTATAAAGAACCAATGGACTCAGCAGGCCTACTGAAAACCAATGGAGTCACCAGGTGGAGTATTTTAAATTGTTTTATGGTTGGCTGTTGTCCACCATTAGCAACCAGGTACCATTCTTGGCTAACAGTTGATTCATATAAGTTAAATTAGGTTATCTGAGTTCTTGAGGTGATATTAAGTTGTCTTATAACTCAGTTTTCCCCAGTGTGGTCGCCAATATGTTGGCTCCTTGTGATTTGCAAGATTGGCAAGAACAACTCTGCAGGGAACCACATCAAACCTCTTTGGAGTCCAAGGAACTAGCCTTCTTGGACTCAGAGAGGGCTCTCTCTATGTAAGTGTTTATAAATGATATGTCTTTATGATTTTTTTTTATGATTTTAGGCTAGTTATGAAGTTATTAGAACTATTTGTTTTGTTTTGATTGATTGGTTGATAGATCAATGGTGTGATTAATTAATGGAGTGTTTCAGCGGAATAAATAAACCATGAGAAACATTAATCCATTGGGCTATGGAGTCATAAAAGGATTTAATTGTTCATCAACTCTATAAGGGTTTTCATAGGGAAAGCTAACTATATCAAGTGGATCTCTTAGATTATAAGAAATATGAAATGGCAGTAAGTGTGAAAACAGTAAAACTAAAGGGAAATTGAGAATCCTTTAACTCTACTTCAACAACAAAAGCCTTTTAGGCAACTATTTGAGACAAACCAAAGGACAGGGCTTACCATAGACTTCTTTGGCCAAACTCTAATAAGCAAACCTTTAGGACAATAATCCAGTAATCCTAGAATTACTTTCAGACAAATAAAACATTCAAGATAACAATGAGTGCAACTAAAGAGAAAGATACACCTATCTTCTTTAATCAAACACTCTAAAGACCTTCAAATTAACAGTTTGAGACAAACCAAAGCACAAGGCATACCATAGACTTCTTTGGCTGGAATCTACTAAGTGAACTTCAAAGAAAGGCCTTAAAAACAATATTTCAAGCTACACCGAAGGACATGGCATACCATATACTTATTTGGCTTGACTCTATTAAATCATTTCGAAGACAACAAGATAGGTGAAACCAGAGAGAAATTTAGAATTCTCTAATCATACCTTGTAGAAGAAAAAATTAAGATAAAGAAAGCAGACAGAATTAGGGTTCCAAGACAGCATATCCTAATCTAAAATTTATGTTCTTTTATCAGAGAAATCATGGACAAAATGGAAAGCAGAAGGAAAACATTGACAAAGAAAGGATAACTTCACCATTAACATAGTTAAAGAATCCTGTGAATGTGCTTGTATTATTGATGTTCAAAAAAATTACATTACTCCAATGCAGTAGACCTCTACAACTCAGAGTTTTCTCAAATCCAGCCTAGCAACTCATCAACTAGCTCAGCAACCATAAATCAACCAACCAAGCAACACTAAAAATGAATGATAAATGCAGTATTTATCTGCAAAATGAGGAGGTGGTCCTAAGCTAGGCTTTAGATGTGTACTCATTACAGATTTAATGCATTTTTGACCTTTGAGACCATGCAAGGTCCATGAAAAAATAGCTGAGACTGACTCACTGTAATAATAACTCCTAACTTAACTGCTGAGCTAAATTTTGGAAATATTTGACTTTAAGACTTCTTAATAACTTTTACAATAACTGCTGAGTAGCTAAAAATATCTTTAGCTATTGTAATTATTGTGATTGCCTTTATTGAAGTTAAAACAGGCTATAGGTGGAAATATGTGTCCTTGAAGAAGTAAATTTTGTTTGTTGAGTCATTTGAATCTACCTCTGTGTTAATCTTCTTTTGAATTCATTCTTTGAACACTATTTAGGCCTTTAAACTTGGATTTATCCTTTTAAGTCTTCTATTCTGGTTTATCACTGCCTCTCTGTCTTTCAATCTTTGATTAAATGCCTTTAACCCTTGATTAACTTTTAATCCACTGATCTTCATTGTCACAGTCCTTTTACTGTTTCCTTCTTTTCACTGTATCTCTGTGTGAAATTTTCCGCGTAGTGGGGTATCTTACTGTTGTTTGAGTGCCTACAAAAACCACAAATGGTCATGATCCATTGATGACCATGCTTGATATTATGCCTCTAGTCCTTCTAATGAAACAATATCCTCTAGATCGTCACCCAGAACTCTTATTTAAACAATTTTGGACCCTAGGAATGCAATTCTTGCATTCGTGCCATGATACCTGCACAATAAAAACCAAAAATTAGTTTAGAAACCTACGTTGGTGGCTTTTCTGCGTTTGTTTGGCGTTTTCGGGCTTTTGGAGCATCGCAGAGGTGTTAATGGCGGAGAAGGGCTTCATGGCAAAGCCACAAGGCTTTGGAACATTTGAATCGGGCGACGGTTTTGATTTATGGCATGAAGGAGGAAAGACGATTTTTGCATGGGATGAGGAGTGGCTAGTGGTATTGGAGGAGGGCGTGTGATTCCATTTATCGGATGACGTGTGGCGGAGAGTATGAGCGGTCAAACCGCTTATTTCGCAAGGTTTGGCGCCGTTTAACCCCTGCGCGGAGAATGATACAATGTGCGTTGTCGACCATTGGATCTTGGGGGATATAGATCGATGGTGGTCGGGGTGAAAGGAGCAGCGAGCTAGTATAACAATGGGGCCCGAATTAATTAAAGAGCGAAGGGCTTATTCTGAGGGTAGGGCCGAGGTTATATGGCCATGGGGATAGGTGCATGCGGGTGGGGGCTTAATGAGAAGGAGCCCGGGGAAAAAATAGAAGCAGGATACTTAGGAATGGGAGCGGAATATAAGGTTACATGATGGTTTTTAACAAAGCACAGGGGTTAAAAAACATTAAAGCAGGGGGTCTAAAATTTATAAAGGGTCGGGCATAATTTTAATCAAAAAAAAAAGTTTTAATATAAAAACAGGGGTCCCGAAGGTTTAATTTTACATTAAAACAATGTAAAAAGGGACTTTTTACATTGTCACATTGTTTTAGTGTGAATAAGAAAGAATGATGAAGGTAAGGGGGTTAATGGGGTTTTAGATATGAAAGTGGGTCTTTGGGTAGGGGAAAAAGGTGATAATGAGAGGTTTAAGCCCATACATGAGTTTTTAGAGCAGGAGGGTGATTTTGAGAAAGCAAACTGAGAGATAGTGAAATAGGTTTTATGAAGATAATGAAGGCAGTGAGATTTCTGAAGATAGTTGATAGTCAAGAAATTATATTTTCAGCAGATTGTAGAAAATACAGAGTCACCTAATGAAACTGTAGAATACAGGATACTAACACCTCGGATAGATCTTTATAACAAGGTATCATACGCGCCAAACAGAGATAATATGACCAAGTAACGACCCGCGGAAGTTGGCTCCCCAACTAACCCCAACGGGGCCCATAGATGTTGGTGTTACATCTCCTCAGGTTAGGGTTTTGGTTGTTTAGGTTTTTCTCTTATTTTTCAATAATAGAAAGGCCCTTGAGCCTCATTGTAACACAGTTCAGAGGCATGTAGCTGCCACATTTCTTCTCAGAGATAAGCTATCATTGCTAGAGATAATTTCTTTCAATTATGTCTGTAAGCATTTTCAATATTTGATATTATTGGAATGAGATATTATTTCTTTTGCATCTCTATATTTGTGATTATATATGTATTTTTTTTATTTCCTTATTAAATTTGGATCACTGAGATACAAATATCTCCCCATCTCTTTGCCAAATTTCCAATCATAGAAAATAATGCAAGAGCCCCATATCCTTCATCTCAAATTCTCTTGTAAGATCCTCTTTGTAATACTTGTTGAGCTTCTCATCACTTGTCAGTATCAAATCATCGACATAAAGTACAATGATCAAAAGTTTACCTTCTATCACAACAAGGTAAAGCGTCACATCTGCTTCACTCTTGGTGAAGCCCAACCTGGTGAAGTAGTTGTCGATCCTAGTGTACCAAACACAAGGTGCTTTTTTCAAGCCATACCATGCTCTCTTGAGTCTGCACACATGAAACTCTTTTTCGAAGGTCTCAAAAAATTGTGGCTACTCAATGTACACCTCTTCTTCAATCACTCCATTGGGGAAGGTTGTCTTTACATCCATTTGATGTATCTACCTAGTGACTGGTGCAAATGTATCCTCGTAATAACTCCCCTCCACCTGAGATAACCCTCTAGCCAAAAATATGGCCATGTGTTTCTCCACACTCCCATCTGCTGCGTACTTCACCTTGTGGATCCACCTGGATCCTACTAATAAATTTTTCTCAGGTCTTGGGACAAATTCCCATGCATTTTTTTTATAATGGAGTCACACTCCTCAACCATGGCATCAACCCAAATTGGTTGTTGCACCTATTCCTCGAAAGAGGATGGATCTATCTCTACACTCTCACTCATAATAGCCATGTAGCCAACGTACTTCTTTCTGGACCTTCTCTTCCTGTGTTGTGATGTGGGTGCTCCCACATTCTCTCTAGCATCAAGCACCAACCTGCCATCCTCTCTGGTGCACTTCCTTCCATCTCAAGATGTCTTTGCATGAGTGGGTGCTTCTATTATTTTTTCCTTTTCTTTTGGTTGCTCCACACCTTGAGGTTATTCTTTTGGAGCTAAGATCTCCTCGATTGCATGAAACTGAATCTCCCTCTCAAGTGAAATTCACATGGTCGTCTCTTCATATAATTTCACATCTCTTCTGACTACTTTCATATTGTGTGTTGGAAAGTACACCCAATAGTTGTGAGGTGTATCAATGTACCCCAAAAATATTCCCAACTCATATGTTGGTTCTAGCTTCTTCCTGGAATATTTGGGTATGTGGTAATAAAATGATGAACCAAAAAGTTTAAAATGCACCACATATAGTTTCTTACCTAAAAAATATCCCTCTAATGTACTCATCCCAAGTATTTGATGAGGACTTTTGTTTTGCAAAAATATTGTTGTGTTGCATGCTTCAGCCTATATATGCAACGATAGGCCCTGATCATGCAACATCACTCATGTTGCTCCCAAAATAGCTTTGTTCTTCCTTTTTGCAACCTCATTCTACTGTGGGTTATGAGGTGTTATCAATTCCCATTGAATTCCTTCTGAAGCACAATTTTTTTTGAATTCATTTGAGACATATTCTCCACCATTATAGCTCCTGAGAGCCTTCACTTTATTCCCTGTATCTTTCTCAACAAGTGATTTGAACTCACAAAACTTTGAGAATGCCTGGTCTTTCTTTTGCATGAATAATATCCAACACTTGCGTGAAAATTCATCTAAAAAAATCACATAATACTTGTGTTTTGTTTTGGAGGTTATCAAGAACAGTCCACACACATCTGAGTGAACTCTTTCAAGGATCGCATTTTCTCGACTTTTCTTATCATGAAAGGTGTCTTTGGTGTACTTCCCCAATGTACACCCTTTTCATGTATCTCACTACTCAAGTGCACCCTTGGGAAGTCCTATAGAAATCTGTTGCATGGTCTTCAAAGTGCCATGGTGTAGATGGCCCAATATTCTATGCCATAACTCACTGATATATTATCTCTACATATCTCTACTTTCATGCACAAGGCAACACAATATTCTGCATCCAATTTATAGAGGTTATTTACTCAAACTTCAATCTTATTCACCTATCTCGTGGCTTTGCGACAAAGGAACACCTTTCCTTTTCTAAATATCACATCATAGCCATGGACTTCCAACATAGAAATTGAAACTAAATTATTATTTAAATGAGTAACATACATGACATATTTTAATGTGAGAGGAGTACCAGACTCCCTCTAAAAGGTAAAAATACCTATTTTGGTTGCGTTGTACCTCCAGTCATCTCCCATCTCGATGTACATCTGGAGATCCTTATCCTCCAAGTTATTGAAGAGTTTTTTGGTGTCAGTCATATGGAAGAAGTTCCATCATAAGTACCATTCATAACCCATCAGTGATGACACCATGCATACGATGATAGTGAAATCCAGCTTGAACTGTGAAGCATGTGCTTCACCTGCCACTCGTCCTGAGGGCTTATTGATGTTCTTCTCGTGTGGACATTTTGTAGCATAGTGTCCAAGCTCATGACACTGAAAACATTTTATTTTCGACAAGTCTTTCTTCTTGTCTGTCTGACCAGAATCTGATTTGGAATGGGACACATTCCATTTCCATTTCTTCACCTTTCCATCCAAGGCACAATTCTCCTTATCATCAGTCTTTGATGAGGATACATCTTTTCTATTCCACCAAATCTATTCTGGTACCAAATCAGACCACAATTTATCCCACTCTAGTAGCTTCTCCCTCCCATTCACTGAATCCTAGTAGCTATGCTAGCTTCTGGGAAGGCCTAGAGTTCGAGGCTCACCATATCATCCTCAACAACTGTCACACCAACACTTCCAAGCTCATCTCGACATTTAGTGAACTTCGTCAAGTATTTGTGTATCGTGTCGCCCTTCTCCATCTTGATATTTTTGAGCTTGTCCTTCAGCACCATCGTCCTGTGGTCGTTATTCTTCTAAAACAAATCAGTTAAGTCCTTCAACATAGAATATGGATTTTCATGTCCATGGAGGTTTGAGACAATATGATCTCGAACTCCTTCTAGCAAAATCATTCTCGTGTTTGCTACATTCTTCTTCCATGCATCAAGATTTTGAGCATCTATTATTGCGAGCCTGGGAATATCATTATCTATGAATTCCTTCAGCCTGTTGTCTTCTAACATTTCCTCCATAATGTCCTTCCAAGATATGTAATTTGAACTACCCTCAAGGGCATATTCAAGTCTTTGATTTGTTGTTGGTCTTGAAGAATAAATCTACAAATTCGATTCACCTATTCAAAATAAACTCATATTCTTCTCTTCTATAGTGATTCCTAATCTGATACCATGTAGAAAATCCACATAGATTCAACTAATCTTTTAATATTCTAAAACAAAATACTTGAATCTATTCTACAAATTGTGGAAACCAATTACGATTGCAAAATCACATGAAAAAGAAAGAGAAATAATTTCAAACACACAACATAGATTTATCTTAGGAAAGCCTCAACTAAAATCCCCGCTATCTATATATTGCATTAAGTCAAGAATATGAAACAATACAATGCTTCTCTTAGGCTTGAGAGCTCTCTGCACTATCTCTAACTGTCTCAATCTGATCCAAGCAAGTTTGGTCCAATACTTAACCAATTTCTTACCTCTGGATGCTCAGCCTTGCTTGTGCAATCCCTAGGTAATTAAGCCCCTATTAATTAGGAAATTCCCAATAATTGATTGTGTAATACTTCCAAGGCATCCTTCTCACCGCATGCATGACCTGTACAATTTTCTAATTATACAATTGATAGTATACTTCCCTTTAACTCCAATATCAACTGGGTCTTCCTCAGAACTGACATGCAAAAAATATTTATAGCGAATTATTATTTATCTGATTGATCACTCACTGCATGTGAATTAAATTATATTTAATTCACTGGACCTCTCACTAGCTCCTCCATCAATTAGAACTAGTTAAACTAATTTTAACTCAAATAATTAATTTAAACAATTACAACTCAAAATAAACTGCAACTGTACCCCCTAAAACTTAGAGTGAACACTACATGCCTCTAGTTTGACCCTCAAGTTGAATTGACTGAGATAACTAAGTCTTCCTGATGTAGTTAACTCGCACAAGCTGTCATGTGATGTGGAAATATAGTTTACTTCTAATTTAATTAAGGGGATATTTAATTAGAAGCCTCTTCTTGTTGCCAATTTCAACACTGTGCCATTTTTTTGTTGAAGGTGTTCGAGAATCTTCTGAACTACATGAGGAAGTATGATCTCGATGTTCAAAAACTGGTGGTACAACAGGTGTCACAAGAAAAGGCTCATCTAGATCAGGATTCTGATATGAAGTGTCATCTACATACTCAACAATGAAAAGTGAGGGAAACTTGGTGACAGGTTCATCTGGTGGTGCATGGAAAATATCTTCATCAAACTTTACACTCTTTTCAATAAATATATTTTCAATGTTGATATCAAGAAATTTGTACCCTTTGACTTCATCAGAATATCTAACAAACATGCATGCTTTACTTTGAGTTTCCAAAGCATTTCTCTTCTTTGTAGCAATGCAGGCCCATGATCAATATCCAAAAATGTGGAAGTGATCGACTTCAGGTTGCATGCCATTCCAAGCCTAAAAATGATTTTTCCTAGTAACACATTTATGACGAGATCTATTTTGGATGTATGAGGCACAATTGGTAGCTTCAGCCCACAATTTTGATTAAAGAGATCTTGCATGCAACATGCAATTGACCATCCTTTTCAAAGATCTATTCATCCTTTCGACCACCCCATTTTGTTGTGGAGTGTAAGGAAATGTACATTGAAATTGTATGCCTGCTTCATTACAAAGATTCTGGATAGCTTTGTTGACATATTCCTTCACATTATCTTTTTGGAGTATCTGGATGTGTTTTCCAGACTGATTTTCCATGGTGCTTTGAAAATATTTAGATGTTGAAAAACTTCAGACTTGAGTTTTGAGTAAACCCAAGTTAATCTCGTGTAATCATCTATAAATGACAACTGCTAATTTTGGGAAACTAGGTCCAAAATCCATGTTGCACTTCTCATACGTTGATGATTATATTTTTGTTGGATTCCTCTTTGAGAGAGGTACAAGATTCATCTACAGATCATCTTGTTTGGATGAGAAGAACTTATATTTTTATTTTATTTTCCACACATGTAAAAATTGACAAGGTCGGCCAGATTTGTAATGTAAGCTCACAAGCCCTAATAGATGTGTCACACACCCTCGTTGATGGATATAAATACGAGAGAGATGGTGCTCATTTCATCATAATCTCATCACATATTCTTCTTGTGATCTGATTGGTTCATACAGCCTAGGAGAGGCTTCCATCCCTCACACATGTTAATCTAAAACTAGAGAAATTGTGAATTGTTTTAGGGATTTATGGACATCGTTGACCAGCATTGACTTTGGGTCAATACTTGAGTTTTGACTTTGACTTTTGCATAGAAATTCCAATTTCTTGAGGCCGCATTAGAGGGCACGAAAATTGAGGCTGGGCATTGACTTTTCACTACTAACTGTTGACCACATATTTGACCGTAGTGTTGACTTTGTGTTGACCATTTCCTGTTGAATTGCGTTGACTTTTTGGAGTTGTCTTTGAGGGGTGTATGTGACACTTGGAGAAAGGTTGTTTTGATATATTGGAAAAGTTGGTTTGGCCAACTCAAGTCTTTGTTGGCTAGGGCATCCTGTTGACTGTTGTAACAAACATTTATCTCTATATTTGCTCGACAAGAAGAATTACAAATTTTGTTATATTATTTGGCTTGTATTTTGTTGATCTATTATTATGTTATTTCACCATTTTACTTTCATGTTTATGTGACTGCTAAATCTGAATTGGGCCTTAAACAATATTGAAGTAAACTGGATCTAAGCATAGAACATACCATGGGTATCTAAATTTAACATGGTATAAGAGCTAAGGTGAAGACAATGCCCAACATAGTGTGAAAATCAATCACAGAAGAAGAATACTTATCAAGGACCAATGACATCCTAACACTATAAGGGTTTCAAGACTGATGATAATTTGAGTGATAAGTCTGATTATCATGCCTAGAAGATGTCTTTTTATTTGGTATTAGAAGATCAAGATGTCATGGATTATGTGAAGGGGAAGATTCATGAGCCTCCATCAAATGCACCAGCTGCCACAAAGAAAAAATATAGAAGACTGGCAGTCAAGGAAAAGATGATTATCAGGGATTCTATATATAAGCACTTGGTTGCTTATATCTCTGAGTTGAGCACATCTAAAGAGATGTATGATAAGTTGGTTAGCATGTTCAGGGCTAGCAATGATAATCAAGTTATTTTCTTCAAGAACAAGTTGAATAATATCAATAAAGGAAAATATGAATCCATTCAATCATATTTTATGAGGCTCATAGAAATCAGGAATGATCTCCTAGCCATTGGAGAAGAGGTAATTGATCGAGAGCTTGTCCTCATTGCTCTTGGAGGACTCCCCTGGGAATGGTATGTATTCAACACTATGATTCTTAATAATAATTTCATTCCTGATTTTGATGAATTTTTGACAAGATGCACTCAAGAGGAGACAATGATGATGGAGAGAGACCATCCCTCTAATGGGAATGGAGGTGACCCTACTGCCTTTACCGCTCATGCAAAGAAGAAGAACCGTGGTGGTCCTAGAAATCAAAACCATGGAAGAGTAGGGCCCAAAGCAAGAAAGGGAAGATGTTACACTTGTAACAATTTTGGTCGATATGCAAGAGAGTACCCCAATAGAAGGGACTCTCCTAGAGATGATGACAACAACAACTTCAGGGGTAATGAAAATCAAAGGAAAAACAGGTTCAAAGGAAAGAGGAAGGCTTACTCCGATCGAAGTGGAAATGGCCAACCTTTCAAGAGATCACGGAATTCCAGGTATGATAAATCCAATGTTTTTGATAATAATAAAAATGAATATATTCATGTATCCGCCCTCTCTGTTTCATCTCCTCCCAACACCCTGGATATCTGGTTGATCGATATTAGTGCTTCAAGGAACCTCACTAGATATAAATAAGACCTCTCTGATTTGATTGAAAAGGATAATAATTTGGAGATTATACTTGGAGACAATTCCACCTATCGCATGAAAGGGATAGGGACTTTGACCCTTCATCTATCTCAATGTCAAGTCCTGCACTTACAAAATGTGTTGTACATATCTAATTTGAAAAATAATATTGTGTCCATTTCAGAAATGGAATACAAATGATTCAAGGTGGAATTCATTGATGGAAAGGTACGCATTTGGAAGAAGAACTTCAAAGAAGCTCTTACTATTGGTTTTAGAATTGATACACTCTATCAGGTTGGAGGAATTTCATTGGGGGCCATGTCATGTCACACAACTCTTCAAACCAAGCTATGGAACCAGAGGTTTGCACACCTTCATTACAAATCCCTTCCCAATGCAAGGAAGGTGGTGACATGGATGCCCAATGTTAAAGATGATCATGAAGGTATATGTCAGGGTTGTGCCGAAGGGAAGCATACAAGGGGGCCATTCCCCTCAAGTGTCACAAAGACATTTTATATTTTGCAATTTATACATTCTGATCTATCTGGTATCCTACCCGTAACACCCTTGCGAGGATGTTCCTATTACATGAATTTTATAGATGAATTCTCCCACAAGACTTGGATATATTTCTTGAAGAAGAAGGACGAAGCATTCCAAGGGTTTTGTACCTTCAAGGCCTTGGTTTAAAATCAAACAGGGAAGAAGATAAAAAATTTGAGGACCGATAATATTACCAAGTATGATTCAAATGAATTCAATGAATTTTGCAGGGAAGCTGGCATTAAGAGGGAGACCACAACTATGTCTACTCCCGAGAAAAATGGTGTTGCTGAAAGAAAGAATAGAACCATTTTGGAAGCTTCTCGTGGCATGATTTATGACCAAGGTATTCTGAAGTTTCTATGGGGAGAAGTTGCGAACATTTTTTAGTATGTTCAAAATAGATTCCCGCATTCTGCATTGGAATCCAAGACTCCCGAAGAAGTCTTCTCTGGTAAGAAGCTTGATTTCTCCCATCTTAGAGTTTTTGGAAGTCCTGTTTATTTTCATGTGACAAAAGAAAAGAGAAGCAAGCTGGATGCTTCTGGGAAGAAGGGAATGTTTGTGTGATACAATGAAACCTCAAAGGCATATAGAATATATGTGCATGGTAAAAGATAAGTGGAGATATGTCACGATGTCAACTTCGATGAAGATGATGCCCTCAATAAAGTGAAAAATATTCCTAGTTCAAAGGAAGACAAAGAAGAAGAAGAAGAAGCTGGAAGGTAGGAAGAATCGAAGGAAGAACCTATGCCTGATGTTGAAGGACCAATGGATCCTATTGATCCACCTCCTTCTAATAAAAGGAGACCCTCATGGCTCAGGGACACTCTCAAATATTTCGAGAGACATATTGCTCCAAGGGGGAAATTATGTGAAATTAAGAAACCGAATAGGTACCAAGGGTACCTAGCAGCCATGAGTTCTATTGTACAATCTAAACCTAGATCATTTGAAGAAGTCGTAAAGCATCAAGTTTGGAAGGATGTTTTGCACAAATAATATGAATCTATCATGAAGAATAATATCTAGGAAGTGGTCCCAAGACTTGAGGACAAATTTTTTGTCACCTCGAAATGACTCTTCAATATCAAGCATGGAGCCGTTGGAAGTGCTGACAAGTACAAGGAAATATTTGTTGCCCGAGGCTTCTATCAAAAATAATGCATAGATTATGATGATATTTTCACACTTGTCACCCGCTATTCCACCATCTAATCTATCATTTCCCTTGCTGCAACGCAAGGATGGAGTATCCATTAGATGGATGTGAAGACTTCCTTTTTACATAGTTAAATCAAGGAAGAGGTTTATGTGGAGCATCCTCTAGGGTTTGAAATCCAAGATAGAGACACATATGTATGGAGGTTGAATAAATCCCTCTATGGGTTGAAGAAAGCCCCTAGGGCTTGGTATGAGAGGATCAATAACTACTTGATGAAGTTGGTCTTCACTCGAAGTGATGTTGATCCAAACCTTTATTTTAAGGTTGATAAAGAAAGGGATCTCATTACGGTTCTCTATCTGGACGATCTCTTCCTGATAGGTGTTCACCCTCTCATTCATCAATGTAATATGGAGCTAGATTCTAAGTTCTAAATGAAGGACCTAGTACTAATGCACTATTCCTAGGCTTGGAGGTCTGGCAAAAGCCAAGTAAGATTTTCCTTTCTCAAGGAAAATATATTGTGAAGTTGTTGGAGAGATTTGGAATGGTGGATTGTAAGTCTATGTTGACACCGATGGAACTCAACTTTAAGAAGTTGTGTGGAAGTGATGTTGGGCCCGAACTGGGAAATCCCACCGAGTATCGACAACTCGTAGGGGCCCTGATGTTCTTAGTGAAATCCCATCTGGACGTATGTTTTTCAGTGAACACTTTGAGTCAACATATGGTTGAGCCTCATCACATTCACTAGATTGGTGCCAAGAATCTATTGAGATATCTTTAGGGCACAATCAACCATGGGTTGAGATACACTGCCGGGAGTTTGAGACTCCATGGATATATCAATGTCGATTAGGCTGGCAGTGTGGTGGATCATAAGAGAAAATATGAATGTTGCTTCACCTTGGGTTCTTCTTCGATATCTTGGATGAGCAGGAAGTAGAAATCGATTTCTTTGAGCACCGTCGAGGCTTACATTACAGCAATTATGGCCTATTGTAAAGCTTTTTTTTTTAGAAAGCTCTTCAGTGGGCTATTTGGACACGTTCTAGATACCATCATTATCCTTTGCGATAACCAGAGTGGGATTTGTATTTCTCATAATCTTGTGTTCAACAATCGATCCAAGCATATTGATATTAGGTACCACTTTATCCGGGATATGGTACAACTAGGTGTTGTAAGGCTCGATCACATTGGAATTGATGAGCATGTCTTAGATATTCTCACAAAGCCACTGGGGAAGGTCAAATTCTTAACCTTCCATGAGAAGCTTAGAATCGTAGACATACCATATTGTGAGGGTCCTTCTTGAGTTTGAAAATGAGCTCTAGGAGCTCTAGGGGGCTTGGGGATAACTTCTTGGAGCTATATGCATCCACAGGGCTAGGTTTGTTGAGCCTTGTTGTGTTTCTTCCCCACCGTTATGATATTGATTTGGTTCACCCTATCTTTGATCTATGCCCTGCATGAATCCTACCCATGGAGTTTCAGACTCATTGTAAGTACTTCTCATTTGGACAAAGAGGTGGGAAATGTGGATAGAGACCAATAGCAAGATCGATGGATGCATTGAAGATTGTTGTACTCTTTATGTCTGGGATGGGGATGTCTCCAACACCTTGATCTGGGATCAAGTCTGATTAGGTTCTTACCTCGAAACTAGCTTCGGGTCAGTAAACTAACTTCGTGTTAGTATGTGACTCTCTTCAGTCTGATTGAGGTTTTAACCTCTAAGCTGACTTCGGTTCAGCGGAGTGTGATGTCTTTGTGACTCACTCTCTATTTTTTTCCCTCAGATCCGAAAAAGCATGTTGCATCAGGATGAAATAGGATTGCAGGATGATGATTATGATAGCTCACGATGGTACTAATGACAGGATGGCATAGGTGGAAATATGGAGTTCTCCCTAATTGAGAGGGAGTTTTAATTTTGTGAAACTAGGTCCAAAATCCATGTTGCACTGCTCATGTGATGATTATTATATTTTTTTTTGGATTCCTCTTTCGGAGAGGTGCAATATTGATCTAAATATCATCTTGTTTGGATGAGAAGAACTTATATTTTGGTTTTATTTTCCACACATGTGAAAATTGAGAAGTTCGTCCAGATTTTTATGTAGGCTCACAAGCCCCAACATATGTGTCACACACCCTCATTAATGGATATAAATAGGAGAGATATGATGTTCATTTCATCATCATCTCAACACACATTATTCTTGTGATCTGATTGGTTCATACAACCTAGGAGAGGCTTCCATCCCTCACACGTGTGAATCTGAACCTGGATAAATTGCGGATTGTTTTAGGGCTTTCTAGTCAATGTTGACCAACATTGAATTTGGGTCAAAACTTGAGCTTTGAATTCAATTTCTGCACAGAAATTATGATTTCTTGAGGTCGCATTAGAGGGCAAAAAAATTGAGGTTGGACGTTGACTTTGACTGCTAACCGTTGACTGCAGCTTTGACCACAATGTTGAATTCTACGTTGACCATTTGATGTTGACTTGCGTTGACTTTTGAAGCTGTCTTTGAGAGGTGTGTGTGACACATGGAGAAAGGTTGTTTTGATATATTGGAAAAGTTGGTTTGGCCAACTCAAGTCTTTTCTAGCTAGGGCATCCTGTTGACTATTGTAACAAACATTTATCGCTATATTTGCTGGACAAGAAGAATTACAAATTAGGTTATATTATTTGGCTTGTCATCTGTTGATCTATTATTATGTTCTATCAACATTTTACTTTCGTGTTTATGTGATTGCTAAATCTGAATTGGGCCTTAAAGAATATTGAAGTAAATTTCATTTATGCATAGAACATACAATGGTTATATAAATTTAACAACAACACATATATTGATTTTCTCATTTAAAGTACTATAAATTGACCCATGAGATCACTATGTACAAGCTCCAAAGGTGAAGAGGCTCTCGATGCATTCCTCTTCTTGAATTTGTCTTGTGGATGCTTTCCAAGAGCACATCCATTACAAACACCATTTGAAAATGCAATTGTCGGTAATCCCTTAACCATCCCTTGCTTGCTAATTTGTTGCATATATCTGAAATTCAAGTGTCCAAATCTCTCGTGCAAAATCCTACTTTCTTCATTTGCATGCGTAAGTAGAAAAATATAATCTCATTGAGGAAAAAAATCAGAAAAGGTATACAGATGATATTGATCATTTACCTTACCATATGCAATATTCAAGTTGGTTTGCATATCATAAATTCTCATGGAATCCGGGGTAAATTCCACTTTACTTTTGGTGCCCGTGTGTTTCATATGATACACTGAAAGAAGATTCATAGAAAGCCTTGGAATATGTAAGAAATTCTAAAAAATTCCATATTCGAATTGCACTCTTCCTTATCTAGTTGCTTCAACTACATAATTGTCCCCCCTGAGAATAGGAGGTCCCGAGTATGCATGTAGAGAAGAAAAGGATTCCTTTTAAGAAGCCATATGATACAAGCTATTGAATTTATGATCCATTCTTGTGGTGTAGAATGAAGAGCAACCAAATAATTACCATTACCCCTTGTTTCTGATGGTTTTTCCTTCGTCTTATTCTTGGCATTTTCTGGAATGTGATGACCAAGATTATTTTGTTGACAAGTATTTACCATAAGATCAATAGTCTTCTCCATGCAATAGGATTTGTGGTGATAACCTCTATTACAATAAGGGGACTTGGAGTTTCTTTTCTTTTCCTTCTTACCCTTGGAGCTGGAAGAATCATCTGGAGGTTTTGGATTTCCTCCCCTTCTTAGATCTGGATCTCTTGCCTTTCCTTTGCCTTGGGATTGTTGATTTGGTTTCGAGTTGGAATTTAATTTCTCATGCATGGAAAGTGCATGTGCATTTGGAGACTTTAATGAACCCATTTTTATGAGCTTATCCTGCTCATGAATGAGAGACTCAATAAATGCACCAAGTTTGGGAATTTTCCATTTATCTCCAGTTGCAAGTCTAACTGTATGAAATGTAGAAGCGAAAACAACATATTCAGGGCCTAATTTAGACAAAACATAAAGGGTCAATTGACCTTCCTATTTGGATTTATCGATCCCGCAATCATGTAATTGTAGAAGCAATTATTTGAATTTCGTAAAGAAACCTTTAATATTCTCAAAGTTGTTTGAATCTAATAAATTTAGCTCATTTTCAAGAATATGAGCCCACATCTCATCCTCCTTTCCAAATAAATTCTCCAAGGTTGTCTAGACCTCATTCGAAGTGTTGCATGTGTCCATGTGGAAACACAATGTTGGAGATATGGACAACGATAGAAGACCAAAATATTCATCCATCCCGTTGAAGTATTTGGATTTTTCAATGGCGAAATTGGGTTCATCTTCCGTATTCATAACTGTTTGATACAAGCCTATCCAATATTTTGATCTAAAAATCAAATCTCCGAACAATTTCCAATTCTTTGATCTTCAAACCTGAAAAATATTTTCATGCACCTTCTCCAAGCCCTTGTAGCTATGATACCATGTAAAATTATTAGAGCACAAATATGGATCTAGTTGAAGAATAATTGCACAAACTTGCAAGAATTGAAAAATAAAAATTGGAATTGAGAATTAATTTGATTACACAATATTAGTTTGAGAATAAATACATAAAGAAACTAAGTTAAGCTTCGTTGTACATGCAATAACTATGGATAATTAAGTCTAACTAAAGCTAAGTATGCTTTTTGTTCTGTTAATGTGCATATGCACCACATGAAAGCACTAGAGTTAACTAACTAAAGCCAAGTGCACACCACATGTAAGCACTTGAGTTAAATAGCTAAAGCCAAGTGCACATCACATGCAATAACTAGAGTTGAACTGAAGCTAATTAAGGCTCAAAATTTGCATGCACACTAACACTCTTTAAAAACACACACACACATCCAGGTCTACATGTAGCTCAATGCACTAGTTCCACACCAGATCTACATCACACTATCCACAACTGTGATTTCTTTCTTAACGATGGTTCTTTACACCGACAGGTCTTCCCAAAGGAGACATCCACACATTCATGCAAAAAAACACATATATCACATATTCTTGGATGCTCTCATGAGGGAGTTTTTTTTTGAGAAAAAAACAAAAAAAAATTCATTAAAAATGATAGGTTTGATTTTACAAGAGCATAAGTCGAGAGCAATTGTACTTGACAGCTACTAAACCAACTTCATTTCTATGATAAACTGAATTTTCCCTTTAAGAAGCATGGGAAAAACCAGATCAACTCACTCTCTGTAGCCAAAATGGAAATTGACAACTGACTCACTATTCAACCAATCTACAACCTTGTAATAGAAGGAACAAATGGGGAAAAACTAGCAACATGACATTAACCGGAGAAACACAAAATAAGATCCAAGGCTAAGATAAAATGAAAATTTAAAAGATATACACCTAAGGCTACCCTCTTTCATACCAAATTGGGAAAATTGAATACAAACTATTCTATTTTTTTATTATAATAATATCTATTTATAACAAGCTAGGCTTAAAGATAGTTTAACTATCTTAGCGTGTCAATCTAGTTACATTAATTAAATAATATCTTAACTATACACTAAAATTAAGAGTTAACTACAATAATTATTTGATGATAAATATCATACAATAAATACATAAACATCACACAATAAACACAAGACAAATAAAAGTTAATATCTCCAATGGTAACATAACTTTTGTAATACTTGAATGAGTACACAAGAAACCTATCAAACTAAGTTCTTACGAATTGTTTTAAGAAATACATTTATAAGTGAAATAATACATTTATAATTCAAATAATACCTTACATATGATTTCCTAGTATAGCTGATGGAGATCTTTGTTACCACAATCTGATTTCTCGATCTATACCATATTAAATTTTTTAATGTTTTTGAAAGTTGTTGAATGAAACAAGAAATGCTAAGACCAAATGGAAGAGAACAAAAATATTTGATTTTTTACATATAGTCAAAGGGCTTTGATACATGTCAATAATGAAACCATATTACATTGGCTCTTCGGTCTCATAATATAAATTTTATTAAGACTAAACCCCATACAAATTGGTTGAGACCGCCTACTAATTGGAGCTTTATTCGAACCAAACTAGATTGGAGTACCTCTTGGCTGAAACTTATACATTCTCTCCTATACATTTAATATATGTATTAACTATTGGAAAAAGACTTGCTACTCGGCAACCCAATTCATCTTTATCTATAAACACATCAATTCCCATTAAAATAGAATGCATAACAATTATTAGAAATGTTTTTAAATATTTTAAATTATATTTTAATTTAAAATTCAAGTTTTGAGTGTTAATTTAACTATTCGAAATCATGTCGCTAAAGCATCTTGTTAATGAAAAGTCATAAGGTCAATTCTCCTCAACACTCTCGGAATTAGGCTTTGCTAACAAGCCAACAAAATACATTCTCTTCAAATAACTTCAAATAAATATACTTGAATATTTCCGTTAACATCTCCTATGTTTATAAACCAGACTTTAAAAAAATCTTAATTCAAAATTCTTACCAAAAAAAAATATCATATTCTAAACAAAGCTTATAAACCATATAATATCCCATAAGTCATTTTCATTTTCTAATTATTTTCTATATGCCCTCCAATCACATGGTTCTTAGCGACATTACACTTTGGACCATATGGTTTTTGCATTAGTGGTTCACAAAGGTTCAGATAACGCACTTTCTTCATAAGTCAAATTGTTTGAGTAGGGAATTTTTTCAACGAGTCAAGTTGTGTAAATAGGGTTAGCAACGATGAAACATTCATAAACCAATAATGTAAGTGTTGGAGTCACAATGAAAACAAAAATATTAATATGAACATAATTATTTGCCACTCAAATCCAAAACTGAAACATATGTGTAATACCTTTAATAGACATAACACTTAGTCATGGTTGTGAGACCCACAATCAACTCTCCATATAAAGGCCCTTCTCACTTAGCCATTGTATTATTTTTGTTGTACAATGGGTCCATCCATGTCATTGAAATTAATTGATGGTCTCTAAAAGGCAAAGAAACAGCAAAGAAACAATGCTTCAATTATGTTTGTTTATGCATGTTCCTTCACTTTCTTCAATGTGTCTTCACTTTCTTCCACCGTTGTGTTTTATTTTGACTCGTTTTCTTTTGATTATGAATTTTCCTTCACTCTCTTCAATGTGTCTTCACTTTATTCCACTATGTTGTTTTGACTCTTTTGCTTCGGATTTTTACAGGATGTGATTAATATGATAATGACAAAAAGCAATTATCTAACTTTTGGACACTTTATATCCTTGAAGGAGAATGAAATAGAGTTATTGAAAGCAAAAGTGATAAAGAATAATGCCTTTTAACTCGCATCTATTACTTAGATGACATTGATGATGACCTGTTAAGGCATTGTATTAAAATTAATTTACATGATATTAAGGTGCGATCCCATTAATGTGGAGAACAAAGACTTGGAATCACCAACATTTCGTTGATATCTCTTTTGGTTATTTTATAAATTTAATATAACAATATATAATATAAAAGTTAACTATAATATTATTATATGTAATCTACAAGTATAATTGAGCAAACTTATATATGGGTTCTTTCAATTGCAACTTAATTCTCACCCACCCTTAGGACCATGTTAGGGAAATTATCTTCCAAACCTTCTTATTATTTTAATGAGAGTGCCTTGGAAATTATTTTTCAAAAATAAAAATTAAATTTTAAAAAATAAAAAGAAATTTTAACTTTATTTTTTATCATATTTTAATTTTATTAATAAAATTTTTTGTTTGTTTGTCAAGTTGTTTCTGATCTTTTTGGCTTGGCCCGTGGCCTAAGAAGCCACGACCCAGAGGCATCTACGCCATCAAAATCACCTAGAGATCGCACCCAGCCTGGGTCGTATCAACTCTTATACTGACTAGAATTTATGCATGTCTCTTCCCCCCTAGCACAGGGCATAACCACCCCTCGTGAGGTTTGATCTTGGGTCGCCTTGCTGACGAGGCCCATCCTCAACTGGTTGTGCTAGCGGGACAACTTGACAATAAATTTTCATTTTACTTTTATATCATATTCTAAATTTGATTTTTTTTAATTTAAGTGATGTTACTTTATTAATAAAAAAATAAAAATTTTAAAGGTTGTTTTATTTATTTATAGTATATACTAACTTATTAGTTAATATCGATAACAACTAGTTGAGGTAATTTTTTGGGTTTAAAGGTTTGAAAACATCTTATCTCGTACACAAGTACTTTTATAAGAATAAGATTTTTGATACTTTATGAATCCCAATTAGCACATAAGAAAAAAACTTGTCACAGGTGTGATTTGTAGGTAGATGAGGAGGATAAAAAGTCCTCCTTTTAACCACCAAAATTAGACCTAGTTGACATCTTTTGTCTTTTAAATTATCAACATTTATGTGGCTTTATTACAAAAATAGCTAGACTCAACATGGATGCATCATTAGAACTATCAATTTAAATTTTAAAAACCAATAAGTTTTATGCCAACACACCTAGAATGAGCATAAACACGGTAATAAGAGACAACCAATACCATTCCAACATCCAACTAACAATCATCATGATCATTTAGGGATGGTCCCCGACTATAATCGTCTGATGGACATCATTAATTGGCTCAAGAGGTTGAGATACCTTAGAGATAGCCAAAACCAATGTAAAAAATTCAGCATTTTTTACCAAAATACAATGTTAATGATTCTTAAGTTCTTTCCTTAAAATATTTTCAATGTCCATTATGGTGAGACCTATAATCATCCCATCATGATCATCATGAATTCTAGTATATATAACAAGTGGCTCCTTACTCATGTTTCATGGGAAACCCACCTCTAAACACTTGTAATTAATGTAGACGATTAATCTCTATATGAATTTCCCACAGCCACACTAAAATGTACAAAAACAAGCTCACATAGAACAAATATTGTTATACGTGAAATATCAAGAAGATTATTTCTTATGAAATACAGCTTCATTATGTTACTTCTTAAAAGAAAAATTAACTTCAACACAAATAAACATCTAATCATAATAGGACTTTAAAATCCAAGGAAAATAATCTCCCAACAAAGTGACCTTCTAAGATATGGAAGTTACGAGGTATTGACCACTTAATGTCTCTATCTAGGCCCAAGAAAACTTGGCTAAGAGACAAAAACCAACAATGGTCACCCAAAAAAGGGAAAACACGGGCCTTAAACTCCACCATAAGTGAGTCTTTAATCTATGAGCAACCCATCTATGGCTAGTAACCAAAAAAAAACGTGTTTTGTGGTTCTAATGTTGGTTTCCATAGGCTTGACATTTGAACGAGTCATGTGTACTATTTGGATCAGAGGTGTCAAAATTTATTTTAAGGACCATCAACAATTTCCTTAGGGAAGGACCACATGTAGTTATCAATAATCATGTATTTGATGAAGGCTTTAGATATACTACACACCTATTCTCACCACCATGAGTGAGGAGATTGGATGTCAATCCTAAGAATGATGTCATTGTGGTTCCTGCTATCCCTCTCAAGAAGTAGAGTCCACTATATACATTTTTCATTAGATTGAAAACCAATTTGAAAGGAAAGAGTCATTCTAAGACACTAAAGGTCCAATGGATTCCTAGTTCTTCTAAATGTTGAAATGTAATATATCCAGGTTAAATTACAACTAAGATTATAATAAAATGATTATTATGTAAAACATTTATTATATAGTTTTTAATGTATAATAATGATAAGTAATTTTTTTACAAATGCATGAACTATCACCCAACATGTATTTATACATGTTCATTATACTTAATGAATCATCAAGTGGATATATATATTATTATAATAGATCATTGTTATTTAATATTATTTATTTTATGTATTCATGATTTTCTCATGTAGTATCAAGTTCTATAGGTATAAGAATGATTGTTCTACTAACCCATAGAAAAATTATTTTGTTAGTAGCAATTCCATACCCGTGATCCATCTTTTAAGGAATTATTGGGCAAAGAATCACTCTAAAAAATAAATGATGCAAACCCCACTTATAAAAAAAAGGAATATACGAAGCAGCTACACATGAATTAGATGGCTCACACTCCGCAATTTGCATGATGGTTAGGTTCTTTCACGTGTCTGTTGAATGACAAATTCCTATGAACCCATAGTGAAATAAATATCTCTTGATGGAATTGTGCTTAGATATCCAATTTCTTCCACCCAATAAATTAAAGCCAAGGACAAGTCAATTAATCCTAAAGAAATAGCAGCTATTTTTTATAACTCTTCTTCTCAGGATGCTCAAGCCAAGGTTTTTTTTATAGTGCCATGTTGAAAGCCAAATATGTTCTCTTGATAGTTCAAGAATCTCCTATTGTTTATGTTCTGATGGAGGATGAAGCCTTTAGTTGTGAAAAATATTTTCCAAAGCAAGGTTTGACCTATAAGTTTAATGGGTTTTGGTCGTGGTTGGATGATCTCCATAAGTGGATTTCATATTCATGGAAACTTCTATAGTCTAATGATCTAAATATTTACCCTTTGGCTCAGGGTATTTTTTTTGTTGTCTTTGATAATCTTAAGGATAAGAATTCTATTTTGGATTTTGTCCCCTAGTTTTTGGGTAGTGTTGGTCTCTCCATGTAGCTTTGGTCCTCTTATTTTAATATAGTTATGAATTCAATATCCTCAGCTCCAGTTTGGGTAAGGATCCCAAACATTCCATTGCATCTTTGGAATCTCCCTTCATTAACTTCTACTGGAAATGAAATAGGGAAATTTTGCTGCAGTATATTAGAAACTGAGCATTTCCTCAATATATATATGCTCGAAAATGTGTGGAGATGAATTTTAATAAATTTTTTCATGCCAGATAAACATGATGGCTCCAAATTATGTATGCGTTTATAAGATTGAATATTAAAATGTTTCATTCTTATGTCGACCGTGTTATGAAATAGTATATGTAATCAAGAATTTCGCTAAGATATTTTAGAAAAATAGAGTCTAAAAAATTATTCGGAGGCCCAAATGGTGGGAAGGTACTTAGATAGAGCACTATACTATATACAAGGAATAATAGAACCAAGACAAGGAAGAAGCAAAAGAAAATCGGGAAGAAGTGCATGTCAAAGAGGAATCACCGAAGGAAGCTTAAGGAAGTCAGGAAGAAACATGTCACAAAAGATCCATTGAATTTAGAAATGAAGGAGGACCAAGCCCTGTTACAGGAAAAGCTACCCAAAGGCCATGGGTTGAGGGACCTAACAGAGTGGATGACATGTAGTCATCACAAGAAGGACTCTAATTACCAATTTTTATGCTTTAAACTAGAAAATGATGACTATGGACCTTACCTGTTTATCCTTCATTTGAGGTCGATCCCATAGGGTGAAAACCCTTTGCTACTCCTCGTGCTCCATAACCTACAAATCAGTCAAGAACAAGCACAAAAACTATTTGTACAACATATATGTGCTAGATGTTAGCATATTAGCATATATGATCTCATAAAAATAACATGAAATAAACTATTCAAGATTATTCAGCATGTATAAGAGACACATAACACAAGAACATCAGGAATAGGATGGTGCTTCTTTTACTGATAACATGTACAGAAAATAGGGGAGAAATCACCTGATATTTTCCACAGCCTTGAACAAAACCATCCTTCGAATTCGTCCATCCCTAGACTCACAAAGCTTCTTCCATAAATGGTGCACATAGGATGTCACATAGAATGAGTGTGATCATCACAAGGAAACAAGGGTTTCCTGAAACCTGGGAAGTGCAGGAGGCACATGGGAAATATAAAACTTGATCAGGGCTATAACAGGCTATAGTATCAATAATATTATCTCTCTCCTCCTCTAGGAAATTCCCTTGAGGTGTATTTATGTTTCCTCAAATTAGTTTACAATTGGGGAACAGTTAGCCCATGGGCTGGGGTAGTTAAATTATAGGAAAAAATTGTAAACCCCACCTCAATAGTAGGGAAATTATATATTTTTTAATATTTTAAATAGCATATGTGGGTCAGCTATGGCTGGACCCGCGTGTGCAAGCGGAAAAAACTGGGCAAAGTCGCGTATGGATTTTAAAATATTGTTTTTTGTGAAATGTGACCAAGTCTGAATGGAAGGGTTGCCCAAGGCCAATTCATAAGTCATCAAGTATGTAGAGGTGATAAATGATGCTATAATAGATTCCCCCTAATATATGAGGTCAGAAGGGGTACATGATGGTCGAAATGTATTATGTGCATAGAAAGAATCTTGTAAGGACTAGAGAGGACTTCACCGGATTTCAGCCTTCCAAAATCCAGTGATAGAAATCAGAAAGATAGCTCATGTTTGAGGCGGGCATACCCATGCTCAGTGAAAGAAAATCATGTCCGCATATCAAGTATGGAGCGGATACAATATGTATACAAGTATAACATAAATGTAAAGTACATAGTGAATCATCTGATCACTTCCCGGTAAATACAAGTCAAAATCACATCCAAGTATCACATATAAAAGACTAATCAATGATGCGGCATGGATATCTGATCACTAAAGTCACAACTAAATCTCCAAGTACCAAATCATAAGTGGTGGAACAAATGGTACAACATGCAACTTGAGTGCCAAAATATAAGATGTTGATGTGATGAAACTGCAAAATATAAGGGTGGATGGTGTCACTGCCAGAAAACTGAAGGAGCTATCAAAGTGAACCAAAGCATGCTGATGTAAACCCGAGGTCTTCAATGATCATCATGGCATAATTCTACACAACGGAAATAAATGAGCTGAGGTTGACCATGTGAGAAATCATTTGATTACCGGTTATTGATGTATACCGTTAACAAACATGAGATAACCCACTAATAATGATAATGAGTGTCAAGGTGCCCCAATACAATCTAACAAGTACGAATAAATGAGTTGAAGTTGAACAACGAGAATCTCGGGATCTGCCAATCGGGGAGACAGGACATTGATGTATACTCACTTTAACCGATAATGGAGATCTAACGTGTTGCAAACCCTAAGGTACTGGTAAAATGACTCTAGACCTTATTCCCAGAGAAATGAGTCAAAGTTGATGGGAAAATATCTACTGGAAGGAAGGCATTAAGACATCCCACATCAGTCCAGCACGGGTGTAACCTGCATGCGAAGATTTGGAAGGAATCAGACAAAACAAAGTGAAGTAACCAACCCGAAGTATGTTTCTGGCATGCACAAAATGTACCTAGCGCACAACAGAAACCCTCTGAACTAACCAATAATGAAAGTTGACAAAGAGGCGAGATATCCACCAATAGGGTCAAATGGAAATCAAGGGACTGCACGAATCCCAGGTGTGATAATGTAAGTTGAATTTGAACACAAGGGAAACCACTCAGTCAAAGACCCATGATGTTGATCAAATGCTGAGCACAAGGTCTCCTATCAATGATGTAAATAGGGCCAGGGTGCGGCTATAGGTTTTCTCTCAGAGCAATATGTCAAATTCGATAAGAGACAAACCCACCAGCAAGAAGTTAATGGAGACCTTCTCAAACTAGCACGAGAAAAGGACCAAATATCTTATGTGATAGAACACGATACTGACAGACTGGGATGGCCAACTGAAAAATGAGTCAAGAGACACTACAGAAAGGCCGACTCGGGTTAACTTCCCTTGAACAAAAGCATGACTTATTTTTACTATGGCAGCAAATGATAACTCTATATAAGTTTGTTATGAAGGAGGCATAAACAAACCCTTCATATGATTGGAAGAGATAACCAACCAAGGGAGTATTGACTCGATAACAAGGTTATGGCTTCTCCTAAGTAAAAAACTAAAACCATCCCAAATGGAGAAAAGACTTATCTTTTTTGTTCTTTGTTCAAGGGCGACACAACTTACACTGTAGCTGCCATCAAGTATAGAAGTATTTTCCCGTTCCCGCTCTTTTTCAAATATTTAATTTTTTTGGTCTTTTTCATATTTCAAAGCCTAAAAAGGAGTAAAATAATTCCTATAGTAAAATGGATAGAATGAGTGTCGGTATATAGATGCACTAGTTCCTAGGCTAGGAACAATCCTATGCTTAATGCAAGGTGGTGAGAACAGGTGAGTGACACTCAAAGGGATGTTCCAACCATGGGTAAAGGTGTCAAGTTGTGAAGGCTACGTGATTGCATGGTTAAATTGTGTAGAAAGACATGGTCAAAAGAGGTCTTAAACATGAGTCCAAATGAAGCCAACTAAAGGCCAGGATAAACAAGTGGTCAATATGCAATACAACTTGACAACAAAATGGGAGCCTCTAAGGTATATGGCAAGAATAAAGATAGTGAAGAAGAATAAGAATGAATATTAAACGTGTAAGTCATGATGAGACTAAAGAGTACTCCTAAGCTTCCACAGTTTGGAGCATAGGCGACAAATGCTAGCGAGGAACTAACTAGGAAGCCCATGTAAAGGATGGTTCTACCATCATATCATGATTTAAAAATAAGCGAGTGAAATTGGTCAAATAGTCATAACATGATGGGGTCAACCCTATGGAAAGTGATTAGAATGGAGGCTAGTATGGAAAAGTGCAACAGAAAGTGAATTCCCTAACCTATATTCTAGTTCAGAATCAAATACCTACTATGACAGGTCAACAGTCATGGATCCGAAGAAAAATTAGAAATATCTCAAAACCACCATAATGTACCTAAAAATAACTTTTCCCAACACCTACAAGCCAAAAGGTTAAACAACCTTAAACAAATTCGAAAAATATACACAAATGAAATTTGCGAAAAAATTTCAAATTTTGGGCATAAATAAGCATTTTTTTACTCACATTTGGTCATTTGTGCTATGCAAAAGTGGAGAAAGAGATGTGGAGAAAAAAAAAAACCCTTCATGCAAATGGAGCCACCGACCATCGAATAAATCCAAACCAGTCAAGTAAGCCTCATACTCAGCTTGTTTGTCAATTTTATTATCATTTTAAGAAAATTTTGGGATTTTTTACCGTAGGAAAATATATTTTTCTTGAAATCCTCTGTGTATACACAGGTTCATCATGAGGAACTCACGTATAGACACGACTTTGTTCAAATGAAATCTTGTATGCACAGAGCGGAATTAAAAAAATTTATATCTAATGGGTCAATTGATGAAATTGTTCAGAATGACTATCAGTTGGAGGGAAAGAGAGCACAGTGCAATAGAAAATGAAGTCATGTAGGACCAGTAATCATTGGATATCCTTCGAGATTGCAGATTGTTAAAAAAATTCAAAATGCCAAAGATGAAAACTAACACTCGATTACTCGAGATGTTGGTTAATTATTGGGAACCAAAAGAAGACTGCTTCATGATAGACCAGATGCCATTGAGGATTTAACTGGAAGACACCTATTTCATAACTGGACTTTCCCGGAAGGGAGAACCAGTTGATTTTCATGGTAATCCCACGGGAGGGCTTAATGTAGATGACTATGTCTAGGTGTACTATGTAGATGGTGCAAAGAAGGTGGGGACACAGATCCTGATCAAAGATATATGAGACTTGTACATGAAAATCCTTCTTTTCACTATTGGTAGTGTGGTAGGGTGAGCATCCCTTCACCAGGCCTCATGAACTCACATGAGTCTAGAAATGGATTGCTTAGCCAACCTCTATGATTGGTGCACAGCCTTATTGGAAAATCTGAAGAAAAAAATGACTTCTATTCGACATGAAAAAACAAAACATTTTGGATATGGTACTATTCTACTGACATTCTTCTTTGAGAGAGTCCTAGGGCTTAGGTCCAGGATCCTCTCAACCATTAGTAGCCCACGAGATCTATGGATAGCTATATGGGCAGACTTGATGAAGATATTGGGGGGAAGTGAGGTTCCCTACACTACATGGGATGATGAGTTCTTCCAGTGGTGGGGAGAACGGGTCATCTAAGTAGATGACTATGCCTATGCTGGGATGGATTTTAGAGCAGATCCTGATTTGGTTCTTCCACTTGGAGTAGTATGGGGTGCAATTGGTAAGATTTCACAATGATTTTTTGATTATGTGATTTTTATTTTGTCAAATTATATGAAAATGAAAAATGTTTTTGATAGGACAATATGACTTACAAAATTTTAATGATCATGATGCAGACATGGGATCGGTTAGGCCTCAGGGCTACCCGAGACATAAGTGCCGCAGAGGGAGGCAGATGATGGTGAAGATCCGGGAATAACCCTCCATGCCATCCAAATAAACTTGGATACTTTAACTCAACAAATACCCATGGTAGCTATAAAGGATCTTCCTGAGGCTATCCAGAGGAGAGTGGTTGGAGTACCACGAGACTTGGTGCGGTTATTCCACCATGTAGCTACTTCCATTGTGTTTTTCCAGAACACATATGCTGGGCAGGGCCCTGAGGGATAGATTTAGATTTGATCGGATGACTATATTATTATTATTTATGACATACATGATCGGGCATAAGCCCAAATTTTGTAGGACATTATGGTCCAATTTTTATATATTTCGAAACACGCTGATATATATATAGCGATTTTATATGATGTGATTTTCCCAAATGTACAATGATGAATGATGTTTTTGATATTTTTAAAGTATTGAATTATTAATGTGCCAATCAAGTGATTGATTAGCTAATGATTCTGTTAACCAATTATCAGATCGAGGAATTTTAATGAACGTAATAAATTTAAATGAACATTGTAACAAACACACTCTCAAAAAATAATCAATGCAAAAATGGGTCTCTGACATGATAGGTGTTGTTTAATTGTGAAACCACTAGTTGTGAATCCAAGTAAACTATTAACGAATCAACACCAAGAGATATTGCCTCCGAGAGTAGGTTGACCATTGTAGTGTATTCAGCCACATTGTTCGAAACAAGACCAATGCATACACCCCTTGAGACTAACAATTGATCAGATCGATAATGAATTACCCAAGCTATAGAAGCCACTTTCCGAGTATGTCTACTAGCACCATCGGCAAAGCCAAAATGACTCATTTCATCCAATAATACATGCCAAATCAGATCAAAATCATCAAAGTCACATCAAAAATCGATAAAAAGAAATGTAAAAAAATACAATATATACAACAACAAAAAATTATAGGTTGAAGCCTAGGCATAATACTTCTTCAGATAGAGCCCATTTCTGGGCTCCGCCAGCTCGTTTCCATCAATATAAACCAAGGCATAAGCTCCCTTTTTCAAGATCTTCTTGACAATGAAGGGGCCATACCACATGGATTTGAACTTTCCTGCTCCCAAGGCATCCTTCTCTTGGGCATAAACCAAGACAAGGTCACCTTTAGAGAAAACCCTAGGCTTGACTACCTTATCGTACTGAACCTTCACTCATTTCTTATGAGCCTCATTCATCGTAGTTGCATCTCGTCACTACTCATCGACATGTTCTAGATGGACAAGGTGTTCTTAGAGACTAGAAGTGTCAAGAAGAAGCTCAACTGCTAGCTTAAGGGAAGGAATTTCGTATTCTATGGGAAATATAGATTCCAACCCATAAACTAGTTGAAACAAAGTGAAACCGGTTGCAGTATTTGCAGACATCCAGTATGCCCAAAGTGCAGGGTACAACAAGACATGCCAATTGGATCTAGCTTTATCGATTGTCCATTGAAAGATAGTCTTCAAGGACTAGTTAATGGCATAAACCTTCCCATTTGCCTAAGGACAATAAGGAGATGAATTGCACCCCATTTTGAGAGCTAATTCATCCATCATATTGTTATGAAAATGACTACCATGGTCAGTGACAATCTCTTTGGGGATTCCAAAGCAAGAAATGACTTGGTTGAATAGAAACAGGGTTTTTGTCTCACCATCGTTCGCAAAATTAGGCATAGCCACAACCCACTTCGTAAAGTAGTCTACTACTACAATAATGTACTTATGACCCTTAGCCGAAGGTGGGTTACAAGTAGTATAATCAATACCCCACTTTGTGAATGGACCAACCGTGATAACAGGAAAGAGCAGAGCTGGATGAGCATGCATCTTCCGAGTATAAACTTGACAAGGATGACACTTTTTGACCGCCTCAACACAATCTTTGAAAATAGAGGGCTAAAAAGTATCCTTCACGGAAGATTTTTTGGGTTGTAGCAAGCCCAGATAAATGACCACCACAATCTCCACTGTGGCAATAATTCAGCACAACCTCGGCTTCTTCGAGAGTCAAGTAGCATCTAAGGATTGAATCAACCTCATGACGATATAGAGTGACACTGATAATTAAATAATTTTTAGCTAAGTTACGCAACTTTCGACGCTCATCTTTCGAAAAAGCTAAGGGAAAATTCGCACCCTGGAGATAAACAATGAGATCTCCATACCAAGGATTCTGTGAAGAAATGAGGAAAATATGTTCATCAGGGAGCCACTCTTCATAGAAAATCTCTTCTCCACAGGGCAACTCAGAAATCAACTTTGCAAATACCAAAGACTTCCTGGATTTGGCAAACAGGAATTCAAGATCAAACTCTTGCAAAATGAAAATCCATCGATTGTATTTTTCCCCAATCACTCACCTACTAAGAAGAAATTTAAATGGATTAACTGCTGCCAAAACATAAGTTTTGTGAAGAAGGATATAATATCTGAGTCGCTAGACAGCATAGACAACTGCCAAAGCTAGTTTCTCAATTGGAGAATATCGGAGTTCAGGACCAACCAAGCCTCGACTAAGGTAGTATACAACATTCTCATAAAGAGTATCATCTTCTTGAACCAGAACCATACCAATGGTAGATTCTGTTGCAGCGAGATACAAGAGGAAATATCTGCTATAATCAGGTGGACTCAGTAATGGAGCAGAGGTCAATGATTTTTTCAAATAATCGAACGCGCGTTGAGCAAAGTCATGCTAGAAAAATGGAACTCCTTTCTTTAACAACTTCATAAATCCCTTTGAAATCTCGACATAATTCACGATAAATCTCTGTAAGAAATTGGCTTTTCCTTGTAGACTTTGAAGTTAACATATTGAATATGGGGGAGGCAACTGAAGTATTGCCTCAACCTTGAAGGGATCTACCTGAATCCCTTCCGTAGACATGATGAATCCCAACAACCGACCGTATGTGATAGCGAAAATGCACTTATTAGGGTTCAACCGAATTTTATAATAACGACACAGTTCAAAAACTTGACGAAGGTGTGAAGGATGATAAATTATCTTGTGAGAACGAGCAGCTAAATCATCCAAATACGCCTCGATAATATACTTGATGTCGTGGAAGGCATAGGACATAGCCTGCTGAAAGGTAGCTCCATCATTTTTAAGGCCAAAAGGCATCTTTTTGTAAGCAAAGGTACCCTAGGGGCAAATAAAAGTAGTCTTATGCTGGTCTTCAAGACGGATAGTGATCTGGTTATATCCCGAGAAACCATCCATGAAGGAGAAAATTTCATTCCCCATACACTCATCAATAATATGATTTATAAATGGTGTGGGGTAATTAACTTTAGGACATGCTTTATTCAAATACCTGAAATCGATGCAAACTTGGATCGTTCCTTCTATCTTGTCCATAGGAACTGGATTCGAAACCCACTCAGTTAATGGAACTGGGTATATGAAACCCCCCTTTAGCAGTTTCTCAACCTTGGCTTTGATAGCTGCAACCTTCCTAGGGTTGACCGGATGAAGCTTCTACCGAATAGGCTTAGCATTTTCATAGGTCTTGATCTCATGTTGGACAATAGATGGATATATGCCAGGAATTTCCTCATAAGACCAAGCAAACACATCCTGAAATTATTGAAAGAGATTGGTGTAAGTATGAATCTCTTCAGGGGAACATTAAGCTCCAATGAAGACATTCTCAATAATGTTGGGATCTCTTGTAATATTCCTAAATTAGCTTGCAGATAATTGGAATATTAAAGTTTTGTTTTGTCACTTAGGTAGGTGAACAAATGGGTAGGGAGACCCATAAATATTTTAATGAGTAATAAAACCACTTCTCATGTGAAAGTGGATCATCTTTCCAGCTCAATAAAGCACCCTAAGGTGTGAACTGGGGCTAAAACATGTGGACTGGGTCAACTTTGGCCAAATCAACAACGTTGTCATGGAGGAGTGGACGTTAATGAAGGATCATCGTAGTTTTGGATGGAGACACATTGCAAGGAAGTAGTGTCATTAATGGATGGGGCTTAGGGTTTGGAAGCTCATATCTTATAAAAGGAAGAGGATGGCAGCCATATTATTCATCTAGGTATATTTGATATTTTGATATATGGTCTATTTAGACATATAACTTTCTTCAGCTGTTTAGCTAAGATTTCATGTGTTTTTTAGCACAGGGTGTTCCTGATGGGGAATCCCACCTCTTCCATTGAGGAACTCTTAGAGGAGTTTTCACTATACTTCCACATTTAGGCATTTAGCCAAGCTTCAGTCTCATGTTCAACGCAGTTCTATTTAGAGTTGGGTTATGTTGCAAGGGTGTAGCGGTGGAGGAGAGAAATCTCCAATTTCTGAGCTAGTTTTCCATTGGAGGGATCTTCCCTTCATCCGGAGGCTTGTGAGGAAGACTCAGGGCTTCAATACATATTTTGGCACCAAGCCAAGTAGTAGCCATCAACTACAGCATAGTTTCTGGTAGGGACTGCGTTATTTTGGAGAGCAGCTGCAGCAGTGGGTTTATTACCCTATTTGGATTGTTTGGGTTTCCTATGTGGGGAGCAGACCTTCATTTAGGAGATCTATTGGAGGAGGATCATCCATCTTTTATATCAGATCAGCCATCTCCCATCAGTGATTTATTTGCAGAGATTATTCAGCCCTAAGGCCAAATCTGCTATATTTTGTATAGTGTGTATTTCCGGAAACCTTTTCTGGGTTGTCCTGGAATCCTTCTTTGGAGCATGGATCTCTAGCCTTGGCATTTTTGGAGCATTATATAAGAAGCAATATAGTTTTATATCCTTTAGCTACTATTCTCTCTTAGACAACGTCGTTTTATGGGTTCATGTATTAATAGCATTTTAGATCTAGGTGTATGCTTTCATGAGAGGCTTATTTGGCCAACTTGAGTGACATTTTCCTCATGATCTTGTACCTATTTTTCTGTTATAATCATAATGGAATGGATCCACCATTTTCTCATGCTTTGATCTATTATATTTCTTCATATTTCCAGTTTTATGCACTCTATTTCTGCTTTTCCCATTTGGGAATATTACAGTAGTATCGAAGCATAATCTTGGCTCAGCCTGTGTACTTCAGCCATTATGTCATCTAAGGAGGCTTCTCATAGGAAGGAGAAGATATGCAAAAGAGATGAAGGCAAAACCTCATTTTCATGAGGGAAGGAGTTCTCAAAAATTCTTCTTCAAACTATGCATTGCATTAGCAAAGACATCAAAGAGATGAGAATGGAGAGATGTAGAGATTCTCCAAGAGGGCTTGTGGATGAAGAAAGCTCCAGATTTTCACATTATGGGTGTCAGAATTCAACTAAACCATTAGATCTGCAACGTGGCACCATGCCTAGGGTCATGGAAAGAGAGATGGAGGAAGGAGATGTACCAAAGGAGGAGACTCTTGGTGACTATCTTCAAGAGTATGAATAAAAAACTCAGAGATTTAGATATCATCTAAACTTCCAAGGGTTTTGTAAGATCATGGAGGATAGAAAACCTAGCAACCATGATAGAAGCACAGGGTGCAAGCAACATGATGTGGGTAGATTCTTTCTATCTAATTTTGATGGATCACCTAAATGTTCAGCTAGGGCTTGGGTGGAGGAGCTAGACACCTATTTGCAGCAACACCAAGTTTCAGAAGATGAATCGATTAGAGTAGCAGCCTGCACCTTGAAGGTAAGGCTTATGCCTGGTGGTTTTATGAATCTTCTTCATTAAAAGATGCAAATATATCTACTTATGCAAGGTTCACTAGGAAGTTAGTAAAGAGATTTAATGAAAAAAATTCTAAAACTTCCTTGGTTGAGCTAGCCAAGCATACACAAACAAAACCTTTGCATGAAATCCAACTCCATTTCAGAAAACTATTGAGGGGATTAAAAACTTGCATAATACCTTGCTAGAGGCAAGATCCTCACTTCAGAAAGAGCTCTCTTCTCAAAGGGACGACATGGAGGAACTAAACAAAGAACCTCTTAATGATGATGAGGCAACCTCCATTCATGATAAAGGGGAAGGGAAGAAAAGAGGTAACCGTGTTGTCACAACAGTAGTAGATCTAGTACCTCATGAAGAGGAAGATGGATAATTTGCTCCAAAGAGAGAAACTCTTTCACTCTTGCAAAGAGTTCCAAAGAATATCACATATGGAGATCAGGGCACAATCCATGTAACATGTGCCATCATTGGCAGATTGTGAGATCTTGAAGATAGAAGGAGATAAAGGGGAGGAAAATCATCATATGATGAGGAGCACACACCCCTCTCTATTTCAGAATATTGATGCACAGAAGAGGCAGGAGGATTTGTGCAGTGAGGACAAGGACAAATCAGTACACTCACATATACATCATGCTCTAGGCCTTGAAGTTTCATTACATGGAGGCATTCCACCAGGGAGACCCCCTAATTGGAAGATGAATAAAGAGTTCTCTCAACATGTTGTAGCATTGATATATTTGTCTAGGGCAGGACCCTTGGGAGAAGCTAGCACAATGTAGAGAACATTTGATGGGTTCAAAGGAGAGGTGAGAAATTTTCTGATATGGACATTGCTATCTCCCACTCAGCGATTTGCACTGAAAGATGATGATTCAGAAATCTATGATGAAATGAGCATGGTGTCAAAGGGCTACTCCATAACCTTGGGACAACAAATGATACTCCCACACATGAGGAATATTTTTGGATATGACAAGATGTTATTGACACTCTTGTATGCATTGGCCAAACTATGGAAGTTTTGGAGGAGAGATACCTTTTGAGGGGAGGTTTCCCTCCATGTACTCCAATCTTGTCTTGGGTAAGATCAGCTGCAAGAGAGGTAGCAAAAGTGGGGTAACATTACTCCAACATGTGGCTTTGGCATTGAGCATGTCAAAGAGGAAATTTATGATGTGACAGGTACTTCATTTCATATTTCTACAACGTTGTCATTGTTGGGAAGCCTAGATCCATATTGGGGGTCATAACTACTGGTGGAATATTCCAAGGACCTTTTCACATGTAAGGTTCTTGATGGGAAAGTGGAAGATGGTAGGTATAGAGTGGTTGATGGAGTCATTTATTTCCATGATCAGATCTAATTGACTAGATACTCCAAGCTCAAGAAGGAGATTCTACATGCAGCATATAAGGCACTCTCTTCAAGACATGTAGACTTCATTGAGTCTTGCACACCATCATGGAGGGATTCTATTGGGAGGATCTCAAAGAATATTTGCACCAACATATTAGGATATATGTAGCTTGTTTGATGTATGAGGAGGAGAGAAAGCACCTTGCAAGTTTGTTTCAATCACTTCCCCTTTTGATGGAGAGATGGGAAGGCCCATCTATGGACCTCTTCACCAACTTGTCTACAATATATGGTAAAGATTGTGTTTTGATGCTTATTTATCAACTAACAATATATGCGCACTCATTTACCATGCATTTTTAGCACATTGCTCCACAAGAGAGCATGTTGAAGTTTGCAACAAGAAAAAGTGAAGGAGGCATCCTGAAACATCATCCTTGATCCTAGTTGGAAAATAATCACCTAAAATAGGTGGGGCCCACACAGGCTATTTTTAGACTATGTCTATTTTTAGACATGATGATCATATTTCAGAAGTTGTAGGATGCTATTTGTGGATGGTTGATCAAGTTGGAAAAATAGATGAAATTCTTTTTTTAGAATATTGGGTGAAGTCTATTTATAGATCGTTGATCTAAAAATAGATGCATGTCGATTATTATTAGCTCTTAATAATAATCAGACTCTAAATATCAACTTATTCTCTTGGAGAACTTAATTTTAGTATACAGATTTGTTAAATCAGTGGGTTGAAGAAATTACGCAATTCCTAAGGGTTTACTGGAGTTCATGCATGGAGGACTCAGTTAGAACTCAAGTGGCAGAGTTATGACACAGTTGGAAGAAGTAGTTATGGAGTTGTATTCAGTTTAACTCAGTTAGACTCAGTTGAGCTAGTTGTATCTAGTCTAACCCGAATTTGAAATTACCTTGCAGTAGAAATGTTAATGAATTAATTATTTAATTAATTCACTAAATAATAACTCATTAATCAACTGAAGAATACATCAGTTAACTACAGTGCATGGCAGTTTCAGTGGAGACCAGTGGAGAGATGGGTGAAAGGGCAAGATAGACTATCTGTTGTGACTATTAGTGATGCATGAATTGCATCTACATATACATTGGAGTTTCCAATGATAATAACGCAGTCAATGAGAGTGGGATTGCATCGAATTGGTCTTTGTAATTAGCTTGGATTGCGTAGTGGAGGTAGGCTATCAGGAGGCAGAAATCAGTGCATGGATTTGTAGATTTCTTCATGATAGTGTGTGACGATTGTATTGTACTGAGAGCTTGATGTACTAAGCTTTGTATTAGATTGTTACATGATCTCCATGATATACATAATATGATAGTTGGGGTTTTCAGCTTCAGGATTTCCTATTAAACAACTGTGTTATGTGTGTTTTTATTGCTTCATGTTTTTTGCAATTGTTGATTAAATTTCCGCAAGAATTATAGTGGAAGGATTATGTATTTAGCAAGAAGATAAATATTGTTAGATCAGGAGAGTTCGGATATATACATGCATATTGTATATAATTTCTACAGAGAAAACCTCTTTGTGGATTTCATGGTCCTTTTGGGACTACATTCAGTGATGGGGATGACTACTTTATGAAGGAATTTAGGAAAAAGATATGTTTTTCTTGGATCATATTCAGCCAACCCCTAATGTCCTATACTATTTTCAAGCTTTGGAGAAGCTTATAGCAGCAAGAAACTGGTTGGATGGCCACTCATCATATCATAATTTGAGACAACAAGGGAAAGAACAATGTTGGTCTCACTTGAGGGACTGTGATCACCATCCAACATGCTATATAACACATAGTCCATTTTTATTGTGGATCCCATATGGTGATGACACTCTATTCACTATATGTAGGATGGATTGGGCAAGAGTGACTCTTGGAACCAAAAAGTGGGATCATGAGAACCTAAGTGCATTTTGGCTTCTTAATGACCACATTATTATAGCCCAAGATCAACAGTTCCATATCTATCATAAATGGAGAGAGAGAGAACGTGATTTGAAAAACTTTATCTCTCATTTTCAGCCATGTATCCCCTATACATTGCATAAGTAGGGGATTGGGGAGTTTTTCTATGAGCTACCAAGGATGGCTCAGTTTGTTTGGATGGTAGCATGGAGATTGGAGTTTCTCATTGGGGTTGAGGAACCCAAAATTTATCATCTCTCATGCCTTAAGGAGGCCAATGGACATCATATAATTATTTCCATATATCTCCCACTTTTTCATGATGATAGATATTTGGTTTATCCACCAAAGGAAAACTTGTATTCTTGGGAGGAGACATATCCATTGGAGATTTTGCAGTATCCTTGTAGTTGCTTGAGGACGAGAAACATTTTGGAGAGGAGGACTATAATATTCCTAAATTAGCTTGTAGCTAATTGGAATATTAAAGTTTTGTTTTGTCACTTAGGTAGGTGAATAAATGGGTAGGGAGACCCATAAATATTTTGATGAGGAATAAAACCACTTCTCATGTGAAAGTGGATTATCTTTCTAGCTCAATAAAGCACCCTAAGGTGTGAATAGGGGCTAAAACATGTGGATTGTGTCAACTTTGACCAAATCAACAGCATTATCATGGAGGAGTGGACATTAATGAAGGATCAATGCAGTTTTAGATGGGGACACATTACAAGGAAGTAGTGTCATTAATGGATGGGGCTTAGGGTTTGGAAGCTCATATCTTATAAAAGGAAGAGGATGGCAGCCATATTATCCATCTAGGTATATTTGATATTTTGATATATGGTCTGTTTAGACATATATCTTTCTTTAGTTGTTTATCTAAGATTGCATGTAGTGCTTAGAACAAGGTGTTCTTGGTCAAGAATCCAACCTCTTCCATTGAGGAGCTCTTGCAGGATTTTGCACTACACTTCCACATTCAGGCATTTGGCCAAGCTTCATTCTCATGTACAACGCAGTTCTGTTTAGAGTTGGGTTGTGTTGTAGTGGTGTAGGAGTGGAGGAGAGAAATCTCCAATTTCTAAGCCAGTTTTCCATTGGAGGGATCTTCCCTTCATCTAGAGGCTTGTGAGGAAGACTTAGGGCTTCAAGACACATTTTTGCATGAGGCCAAGTAGTAGCCATCAGCTACAGTGCAGTTTCTTGTAGGGACTACGTTATTTTGGAGATCAGCTGCAGTAGTGGGTTTATTACCCTATTTGGAGTGTTTGGGTTTCCCATGTGGGGATCAGCCCTTCATTTAGGATATCTGTTGGATGAGGATCATCCATATTTTATATCATATCAGCCATCTCCCATTAGTGATTTATTTGTAGATATTATTCATCCCTAGGGCCAAGTCTGCTATATTTTGTATAGTGTGTATTTCTGGAAACCTTTTTTGGGTTCTCCTGGAATCCTGATTTGGAGCATGGATCTCTAGCCTTGGAATTTTTGGAGCATTATATCAGCATCAATATATTTTTATAACCTTCAACTTCTATTCTCTCTTAGACATCGTAGTTTTTTGGGTTCATGTATTAACAAAATTTTAGATCTAGGTGTATGCTTTCATGAGAGGCTTATTTGGCCAACTTGAGTGATTGTTTCCTCAATATATTGTACCTATTTTATTGTTATAATAATAATTTAATGGATCCAATATTGTCACATTCTTTGATCTATTATATTTCTTCATACTTCCAATTTTATGAACTCTATTTATACTTTTCCCATTTGGGAATATTACATCTCTAGAGATGTTCACCGGGGTAGTAGCAGAAATGAAAACCATGTTCCCTTCAGCAAATACCTTTGCTGGTGCTAAGGGGTTCAATATTGGGTGAACAGGACCAGAAGACTAAAGGCTAGACAAACTGGTTTCAACTTCTCGTAAGTCTGGTAGAAAATAGGACCGATGATGCAAATCATCCCACTCTCTCTATACACCAGTCATTGCTTCAAGGATGACCTCTTCAGATGGAATATTAGTATCAAGGCAATCCTAAGAAGAAGATGAACTAAGATTCCAAGCCAGAGCCACATCTCCATCCAATTCCTCTAGTGAAAGAGAAACTGGAATGGAGTCTGCAAAGTCAACAACAGATTGATAAGCAATCTCAGTTGCAGACATAGGAAATTCCATTCCACCCACTAGACCTTCCTCTAATGTGGAGGTAGGATAAGGCAAGGTCCAAGGGTAAAAAATTAATGAGTTCGAAAGAACTCTCTTCGAGCAGAAACTTTGGAGGATGAAATAGCATGAATATGAACCGAAGGAGGCAGAAGATCAAAAGTACCCATCAATGATGTAAGCATTCCAACCCCAAAATTCTCAACAGCTTACTTGGTATTATTCACCAAGGGAATAGTCGAGTCAGCGGATGCATTCAGATCTACAGGAGAACAGTCCATCTGGTTAATAGTGACAATCCTCCCTTCGTGAGGGAAACATAAAATGTGAAATAATGATGAAGCAATAACATCCATCTCATAAATCCAGTTTCGCCCCAACAGAAGGTTGTAGTCTAGATTTGGATCAACTATCTCAACCTCAATATTGACAGTTTTACCCCCAACATAGATGGGTAAAGATGGAACAATGTCATGTGCCCTGTGAGAATGACCATCAAATGCAGTCAAAAGAGTAGCAGAAGGGACAACTGGAGGAGATCCAATAGCCTTCCAACATGAGATAGACATCACACACGTGGAAGCATCCTCATCGAATACTTTTCAAAAGATATTGATATTCCGATATGTAGACTTAATCTGAAAATCCATATGATGAGTAAGTATATTTTTGAAAGTCGACATGTCAAATGTGATCATAAGAGAATTTTTTGGATCAATAACCCCAATGGTAGTGAGAAATGCACTCCTTTATGCAAGACACGACTGGAGTACCTCTAACGTAGACATGGCACAAGGAATTTGAGCCAGATCTTCTACAATCAAGTAGTTATGGGTAGCCTTAGAAATAGGATTGATTTCGTATGCTTTGTAGACCCTTTCAGCATTTGAGGTATAGGATCAACTGCAGGCCTCTTGATATGGAGCGTCTCGACATTATTAGGAGCACCTTTAGCTTTCAAAGACTCATCTTCCCCATAATCATGAGATCTCATAGTGATATCTGTGTGAGCACATGTTCGATGAATTTTCCTCTTCCTGGTTGCCCCTAGAGGGAGCTCCAGTATTCGCATTCATGCCAGCAAGCAACTGCTACCCTTGGGCAAAACGGTTTTTCAGTACAACCTGGGAGCTAGAAGGACCTGCTAAGCTAACAAGCACTGAGCATTCAGAATTTTCGAGCAAAGGTGAGTAATATGGTCTCCAGTGCATAACTTGCATGGAAACTTAACCTTCTTTTTATTGTCCCTCTTACCCTCTCCAACATGATCGTTGCATCTGTTCGCATTCCCCTTCCCATCCTTGTCTTTCTTATTATTATTATGTCCCTTCTTCTTCCCATCGGATTGTTGATTTCCTTTGGGGTTAGAATTTTGAACGACATTGATAGTCAAGGGCTGAGAAGGGGTTGACACTGAAGGTGTAGCCTGACCAGAAGGAGAAAATTGTATAGAAAACTACTACAATTGATTTAGCAGGTTAGCTGTACCACTATCGATCGTACCGATAAGTCCGTCACCATGAGGACCAGGCTTCGTTTTGGACCAGGCTTGGAATGAGGAGCATCCGACAAAATTTTATTAAGGACCCTTGACTGAGAATAGATCATTTCTAGCCGTTGAGCCCTAAAAATAGCTTGTTCCTCAGAAAATACCCCTGAAAGGGATACGTCCTTTGAGATTTCTGGCTACAGAGATTTCAGAAACCATTCGAGAAGGAACTCATTCAGAATTTGGGCTTTGATAAGCCTCTTCATTCTCCTCCATTCCTAAATATGATTAGAAATGTGAATTTCTTTATCCTATTGGAAATTGGCCAAGAGATCAGTCCCGACATCATAACATATAGGGAACTGAAAATTGTTTAAGAACATAGTAGCCATCTAACCAAAAGTAGCAAAAGTTCCCCCTGACAACTCAATGTAACATTCCGCTATGTTCCCAGTTAGGTTTCATTGAAATAACCTCAACCCAATCAAATCATAAATAAGGGATTTCGACGAACACCATAAGTGCAAAGTGGTGACATGGTCCATCGGATCCTCACCAGTCTTCCCTTTAAACTTTGGAATGTCTGAGGGTAGTTTAGTGGGGACTGGAGGCCAACCCAAACTCTACCTAATAAGATCATTCATCAAATTCGATAGATCTGGCAAGTTTAAAGTTTCTAGGAAAGGTAAGCGCAAAGGAGCCTAGGAATTCCTTCCCCCATAGGAAGGAATCCCAAAATTATGAAAAGAATAGCCTGGATTTGTTGAGGCACCAGGTTTCCAGATATTTTTCATAGAAAATGTTGAGCCATAAGAGAAGCCTTGTGACCCAATATTTGGAGAAGGCCCCCCTCCCATCGTAGGGTTACTATAAACAGGGATATTCCCTCTAATCGAAGTGTTAAAAGAGGAAGAAACCCTAATGTAAGGGTTCCAAGCATTGGAAAATGGAGAAAAACCCTGAGAATCACCTACCAAAGGCAAAGGAACATTCCCTGCTGACCAGAGAAAAACTAAATCCCATCTCCTAACCATATAAAATCAGGGTTCCATCCTGAAAAAGCATTAGAGCATTGACCTCCGATGAAAGGATTGAATCCTTGATTTTGAGAGGTGAAGGGCAAAGATCCTAAGGAAGGTTTTGAATGAGGGATATGCCCACTTCTAAAGGGGAAACCCTGAAATGAAGTTGATCCACTAGCCATAGAGTTATAGGCACGGAAACAGCTGAAGCAGTGGTAAAGGAGACAAAAGGAATCGCACTAGAAGGAATTCCAAAAGAAAAGGGGCCAGATTGAGAAGCATATTCTTGGGTGCTTCCACTCATAGACGAAATAGAAGTAGAGCCAAACATAGAAACACTAGAATTGATTGTCGAAATGGAAATGGTACCTCATCCTTCAACTGAAGGAGGAGTATGCACACTTGCAGTGCTCATAGCCAAAGTTTTTTTCTCAATTGTGGCCATCGAAAGAAAGGGATATGAAGGACAGGGGCTAGCCGGTCTCTGAGACTCAAGCCCAACGTACAAAAGAATGTCTAGAAAACTTGCAAGGGGAGGAGATTAAGGAATACCAGGAGGTTGAGGAACCTATTCTACTTCAGCTTCTTCTGCTGGAAACAAGACCCTAGAGATGAGTGGAGTACTCATCTCTATAATACCACTAGTACTAGGACCACCAATATAAACAACAACCCCAAACGAAGGATCACTCTCCTTTGTGTTCGAAACCACAAGGTGAAAATTACCCACTGAATTAATCCTACGCGTTCTTGAAGAAGGCTCAGCACTCGCAAGAGAAAGCCCACAAATCCTCCTCGATCGACGAGGTAATCGATCAACCACTTTATGAGATTAATTAGACTAAACAAATATAAGAAGCTAGTAATCTAGGAGCAAGGAGCACACTCTATAAAAATTCCCTAAGATACAGTCAATCAAGCAGCCTTCAGGTATTTCCACTCTAGGTGATTAGGACCGGACACCAAAATACAAGAAAATGAATAAGAGGACCTTCCTAAAATAGTCTGGGGTAATTATGCCCCATGCCTACTAGTGAAGATAACAAAAATAGTTACATTGACCTCCTAACAACAACCTTTTCGGTGCAAGTCCTCGAGCTTCGCAAGGGCACCCTCCATAAATACTGATGAAAGTGATGCAACCTCTACCTCGGGTACCACGGGTATTCTCCCCCGCAGTCACCTATGTGGTCCCTAGGAGAGGCATCTAAGGGCACCAATCTGTATCGGATGTTGGGTAGAACGGTCTTAGGTCAAGATTCAAAAAATAGGAGAGGGGGTATCTCTCTTCTCTGCCTTCACTCTCCCTCGCGCTTAACTCTCTGGAGGTAGATATTTCCCAGTCTACTTAACAGAATTGGATTTTTCTCATTAATCAACTTTCTATGTTTGACAGTTTTGAGCGGCCTTGGAGAGTTAACTCTCCACTCACCTATTCCAAGGCCCTATGGCCTAGCTAGTTGGTGTATGATTAATGAAAATACAAAAAACTTATAGTTCATTTTAATTAGAGCGCTTGATTTTAAATGGTTGTTACTTAAGTCAAAGGTAGATGGAGGTGAAATTGATGGTGTTGTTTGATGCAAAAAATCAATGAAAACCTACTACATGCAAATGCAATATTTTTCTTTCGATTAAAACATATTTCTAAATGGGTTCTACGAAACAAAAACTTGTTTTTTATTTTCAGTTATCACTCTTCACATACTTCATAAAATTATCAAAAATACTAAATGCTTCAGTGCAATAATGCAAAAACTACCAATGATATGCAAATTCTAGGACTACTCACTAAGGAAGCAAAAAGAGTTTCTAGAGCGAATTTGTTCAATCACATTGACAGACAAGGAAGGCAAGTCCCAAAAAGAACTCCTTTGCATGCAAAATTCCAAAATACACTTGATATAAAGGAGAGAGAAATCTAGACAAAGACTCCTTTCAAGATCAATAAAATGAACCAAAAAATGAGAAACTAACAAATTTCTTCAAAATGAATGAAAACCGCAAAAAGGAAACCAAAGCAAAAGCAACAAAAAACAAAAATGTTTTTTGGCTTTTCACTTTTAAGGAAAACAAGAATTTTTTTCAAAGAGACAAGCACAAAACTACTGAAGAACCAAAATCAAGAAAATGAACCATAAAGAGACTTCAAAATGCACAAGTCAACTATGCTACTTTCGTATAAATACTCAAACAATCAATAAGAAGCAATAGACCCAAGAAACTAATTCAGAACAATAGCGCACACTTCCAGCAAACAAAAACTCAAAAAACCAGGACAAGGTTACTTCAAGATTCACTAGAAGGCTAGTCCCAAGAAAACAAGAAAACCAAAGAAGTCAAAGAGGTAAAAACCAAAAGTGAAGCAATGCATCAGGCAAACACGAGAAAAAAAGCAGAGGCTCACTTGTTTGAATGGTTAAAACATCCAATAAATCTAGGAAGAGGTCTTGGTGCTACAACCGCAATTGAGACTTCACAAAAGAAGAAAAGTCGTAAAATGACTAGTTCTTCACCAGAAAAAGAGAGGAACTGATATACAACCACAAGAACCATAGTCTAGACACCTAAAAGGTTCCACAGGAGTGGCCAAATAGAGACAAGAAAGACTTACAGGGCCTTAAAATTCATAGTTTCAAAATTTAATGGGTATACACGGGTTCGTTGTGTGCAACACGTGTTTATATGCAACTATAAGCAAAGAAACATGCATATACGCAGGTTAGTTTGGAGAAAACATAGGGAATATGTGACTGTGTACAAACGAAGTAGCGTATATAAAATGAAATAAGGAAAAAAATAAATACTCAGACCTGATCAGAAGATCATGACTTCTGCCTGATTGGGAAAAAAACCTACTATGTTGCAAATTTGATTAAACTGTCAGGGAACCCACAAGACAGATAAAAGAACCCAAACTAGGAATTACACGGATGTAATCCCCAGTGGAGTCGCCAGTTATGTTACGGGCAAAGCTACCTTAAGAGTGGATGGCATATCATCACAAGAAGGACCCTAATTACCATTTTTTATTCTTTAAACTAGAAAATGAGGATTTTGGACCTTACCTGTTTATCCTTTGTTTGAGGGACGACCTCAATCTCGTAGGGTGAAAACCCTCTGCTACTCCTTGTGCTCTAGAACCTGCAAATCAGTCAAGAATAAGCACAAAAATTAGTTGTACAACATATATTTCCTAAATTTTAGCATATTAGCATATATGATCTCATAAAATTAACATGAAATAAATTATTCAAGATTATTAAGCATGTATAAGAGACACATAACACAAGAACATCAGGAACATGATGGTGCTTCTTTTATTGATAACGTGTACAGAAAATAGTGGAGAAATCACCTGAGATCTTACACGGCCTTGAGCAAAACCGTCCTCTGGATTCGTCTAGCCCTAGCCTTACAAAGCTTCTTCCATAAATGGTGCACAAAGGATGTCACATAGAATGAGGGTGATCATCATAAGGAAATAAGGGTTTCCCTAAAACTTGGGAAGTGCAGGAGGCACAAGGGAAATATCAGACTTGATTAGGGCTATAACAGGCTATAATATCAATAATATTCTCTCTATCCTCCTCTAGGTCATTCCCTTGAGCTACATTTCTACTTCCTTAAATTAGTTTTTCATTTGGGGAACAGTTAGGCCATGGGCAGGGGTAGTTAAGTTACAGGAAAAAACCGTAAACCCCGCCTTAATAATAGGGAAATTATATATTTTTTGATATTTTAAATAGCATACACAGGTCAGCTATGGATGGACCCGCGTGTGCATGCGGAAAAACTGGGCAGAGTCGCATATGGATTTTAAAATATTGTTTTTTGATAAATGTGACAAAGTCTAAATGGAAGGGTTGCCCAAGGACAATGCATAAGTCATCACGTATATAGAGGTGATAAATGATGCTATAACAAGCCCAATTTTTTTTTGTAAATTCTAGATCTTGCACTCATCTCTTAGCAAACAAGTATGAAATTGCAATTTCTTGGGTTTATAAGGCATATGGAAAAATTTAAAGATAAAAAAGACCATTCGTAGAATATAAATCAGATCCACCAAAAAAAATGGGATGCATTCAAGTTGGGGAAAAAGGAAAAATGTCTCACCAAAGAAAGCAAGAATTTAGTCAAAGTCAAATTGATAAGAAGTAATAAATGGAAAGCAAATGTATTTGGAACTTCGGAGTATTTTGGAAAATCTATAGTTGTAAAGGGAATACAATTTTTTTTTATGGAGTTCTTTCATGAGGGTTTTAATTAAGTCACCATGCTCAATACCAAACCCACAAATAATATTGACAACTCATAAGAAATATAATAGTTCTAGGCCATATCCCAACTTTCTTTCTTAATAAAACTCACATATCGATTTCACTAAAAAAAGATAAAAGAAGAAAAAGAAGATTTTTTCTACAAGTTTAAAAAGTATATGTAAAAAAATATAATTTAAAGTGAATATTCTGTAATTGGAAAAAATAAAGTTAATTGCTACATGTTTAAGGGAATTTTCCAAGTGTATTTTTAAGTATAAAAAAATAAAAATAAAATTATGTACTCAAGCAAATATTCCATCATTGACCAGTAAAGTGAATTCCCACCTATATAGTAAAAAGATAAGGGACAATTAAAAAGGAAAGTTTTCCAAGTGCTTTAAATTGCATGTGAAGAAATATAAATCTCCCTTAACGTAAAGGATGATTTTTATCTCTTTATGTGCAGTATTTTTTTGCATCAAGTAATGAAAAGGAAATTTAAATATGTATTTATGTGGAGGATAAGTTGTATAAGTATTCACCTAAAAAAGAATAACATGAAAAGAAAAGGTAAAGGTATTAAAGTAAATAAAGTGTGAAAATATTAAATTCTTACTATACATTCTTAAGAAGGTCAAATATTATTATCAAGCATAACATATTGTTTCACAAAGTTCAACTAAAGGATGATAAAATTAATCCCTTGGTTCCAATTAAAGAACAACAATTGAAGAAAGAAACCTACTGTGTAGATTAAAGTTAAGATATCGAGAAAATATATTTCACAATTGAAGATGTCAAGTTATTTATAAAACAAATGGACTTAGTTTATAAAGCTTGGGTCCATGTTCATCATAACTAAATAAATAAAAACATTACATCACCTGAAATAGATAAATGGAAAATTTGAGGAGTTGAAGAGAGCATATAAATCATAAAAATATCTTCTGATTTTTCTTGGGGCTTTTTATTGTTATATATCTTTAACAGAGATTGACTTAATAATAAGGAACTAAAAAACATTTCCACAATCTCCATGTTAGTGGAAAAGGTGATGGGATAAGAATGTGTGTTTATTCAATAAAGTGAAATAGCTAGTTGGATTCAATATAGAAGCTTACAAAACGATGATGTCTAAATAAATAAATTGTATGAACCAAATCAATCCCTTAATTGAGGTACATATCTTACAATACAAATTAGAATAGGAGATTAGCTGCGAGACAAACAAATTAAAACAAAAATATTAAGTATAATTGAAACAAATTTGTGACTTGAAATAGACGGATTAAGTGTCAAATTATTAAGGTGTTGCAATCCATTGTGAGGGGTCATCATATCAAAGTTATCATATAATTTAGAAGAAAAAATTAGATATTTGCAAAATATCCTAATCAACAAAGACAAATAAATTATGCAAACCCAAAGGAAATTGGGGTACCAAGAAATATAATTTTGCAAATATTAACAATAGATAAAATAACTACTACAACAAAATAAAAACATAAAAAATGCCTAGAAAGAGAGGTTGAATATATTCATACAAAACTATCAGTGTAAGATGATGAAATTATAGTTTCATAAATCATAATAAAACTCTATGAACTCAATTGAAGAAGTTGAAGAATGAGAAGAAGGTGCAATAAAAAGGGGAAAACATGGATAATGATACTAACACGAACAAAAATCAATGAGGGAAAATATAATAATGTTGTCAATGAAGTTAAATAAGTGGAAGAGCCTCCAAAAGTTGAAACTGAAGTGAAAGTGACTTCAATAGAAGGGGTCAAAAATAATGACCAAATTGACATTACTAATGAAGTCTTATTTTTAAAATAACATCTAGAAACTAAGTTCAAGAAACAATTCAAAGATAAAGCAACATCCATAGATTTAGTGAATGTTGAGATACCATTTATTTCTATTAATGAATTCATATGTCAATTGAAGGATGTTTTCACAAAAACAAATATAAAAGCATTAGATATCATCATGATGATTGAAGTAAATAAAGACAATATTAAAACATGGACTAAGAAGGATTAGCTTACTAGGGTACTATATTGACACCCAAATCATAATGTAGTACACAAGAATCAACATACCAATATTCCAAGGTACCTAACTAGACTTAAGGATATTATAACATATCAAAGCATCCAAAGATCTATGCACCTTGAATTAAAAAGAAAACAAGAGAAAATTCAAAAGCTTATCATAAAATAATACCAAAAATAATCCACCTTGGATGGATTGATCCTTTTCAATGCAACAAGTTGTTCAAGGCTTCAAAGGTCACATCACCTCATGTCCTCAACCTTATTAAGTAGGTGAAATCTACAAGAATATCTTTCATTTTTTTTTGTAAGTTTCTTTCATTTCCAATGCTTTGAGAAAAAAACATTTTTAAAAGGGGGAAGACTTGTAAGATAACTAGGGTTATAATATAGTGAATATTATGTAATAAATAATAACCATGTAATAATAGTCATTATACCATTATTATGTAATATTTAATGTGCAATATAATGATGTCATGAAATTTTCAAATACTTGACCTAACACCCAACATGTCTATTTATATGTATGTCCATTGTATTTAGTGAATCATGACTTGGATTATATATATTATTATTACAAAAAAATCTTATTTGATATGGATTACTTTATTTATTCATGATGTTCTCTTGAAGTGAACTACCAAGTTGACATTCATGTAATGAACCATGAATCCAAAACTTTGAGGCATTGGTGAAATTCACACACCAATATCATAACATACCACCATGTTCCATAGTCGGACACTATGCCAACATACCACCTTATTAGCCACTCTAACATTCATACCTCCTTGTAATTAAATCTAGGTTGACGAGCCTTATTGACAGTCATTTTTTAGTTAGAAAAAATCCTTGTCACTGATATCATGACTTGAACCTAAGTGGTTACTCTGATAAAATATGTAATGAACCATTACTCCAAAACCTCAAGGTATTGGTGAAATCCACACATCAAGATCATAAAAATTTCTTTTAAACATGAAAGTGTCAGCTAATTCAATTAATGAATGGGTAGTAACTAGTGATCAAAGGTGCTATGCGTAATTATGAATTACAGATAAAAAATTATTCCCTAAATGTGGTGCTTTGCATTTAGAACAACAGATTAAATACTTTCCAGATACTTTTCCTAACAGTAAATAGACACACATAATATATCAAGAAACCTACTTGGGGTCCAAGCGCTTCCTATTCTCCTTTTGTCACTCTTGTTGTAGCTTCAAATCCAAGCTATATCGCCAAAATATTTCCTGCAAGAATGAAAACTAAATAGCAAAGAGATTGCAATATACAGATGCATATTCAAGTTATTCAGTTAAATCAATGAAAGATGAACCATATACATCAGATAAGAATTCATAATATGAAATATATGGAAGCTTATACAGATACATATGTGGGAAAGTAAGCAACAATCTTTATTAATGGATAGAAGGGGAGGTTACAACCAGCGATTGATTTGCTGTCACCATCTCCAACATCATCCCAGCCTCATCACAATGAACATCTCTCCAACATCATATCACTCAAATCATATCCTTAATTGAAATTCCACCAACATTTCTCTACTCAATTTCTTCCTTATCGAGCACTAGGATCTGTGCTCAATTTGTAGATGAGCTGAAGGTAGTTTCACAATCAATGAATTTCTAATAATAGGCAAGACATGTTCCCAAGCTCAGAGGTATCAAATGAACACATGGATTCCAATTTTGACACATATGCACTCTTCTAGAAGGCACTGGCCAAGTGGAGATTCCGGAACAATGAGAATTTCACTCCCATTTGACCAATGCACCCTTGAGTGTTAGGAAGTGCTTTGCAGAGCACCTTTGAATGGAGGTAACTGCATATGCAACACACTTAGCCCCTTGAGAGACTATATTGGTGAGCTCATAGGTGATATAACATATACTTCAAATCTTGGAAACCTTGCAATGGAAGTCATGGATGATTTATCTTTGTTCTTTGTCTTAGGGCATGTAGCAACTAAAATGATAGGGGATGATAGACCCTATTCATTGGTTCTAGGGATGATTTCCAGTTTAACCAGGTCATTGGGAATGATGCCCAAATTGACCTATAACATATTTCCCCCTAAAGCATGAAGTCAGAATAATAATAACAATATTTTTTGAATGAGATGCTTTACACTGTGATGGGCTAGAGCTGAAGCGGAGTGGTGACCTACATCAATATTATAATACATTACATCATGATATTATATTTATCCTTTTGATCACGAATTGTTGAGGGAAGGCATTCCCATGCTCGACACATAAACTATCTAATAACATGTACATAGTGTAGAAAGTCGTCTACATTGGAATGTTGCCTAATACAGACATGTCTATAGATATAGGCCCATGTTTGGATTATGATATGTATGTAAGGTCACCGTACATATGATGTGTACAACAATCCTGAAATCATAGCTCGGATGGTTGAAACTAGATACGAGGTCTTCTTATCTCGTTCACTCGATCATTTAGGTACAATTCTAGCCATGCGAATATATGATTTGTAGTCAAACATGGTAAGACATCGTTTGATTACCAGCCAATGATGTGACCTGTTAACAAATGCAAGAGAACCATCATTGATGCCAATGGCCCTCAAGTTACTGCATTACATTTTTTAAGGCGTGAATAGATGATTTGATGTCGAACACCAAACAAAATATTTCGATCAAAAGTCCAGAAGCAAGGATCTTGTCGATGCTTTAACAAGCCTCATGGTATTGGAATATGATGTTTCTAAGTAAACTTCCTGACGTCGACAGGAAGCCACTTTATTTCAAAACAAGAGTTACTAATTTCAAAGACAAAGTATGAATTGATATAGCAATGTTCAGGGATGATTGTCGTGAGAATGAAGGTTTAAGAGTATTGCAGAAAGATGATTATTCACTGGATGACTTCCCATGAACATATCGGAGACACTGAGATGAGTTGGAAACATTGACCCAACACCGAAGTGAAGGTATTATGAAACATAGGTATTAATGAACCGTCAAGAAGATTACCCAACCCAAACAGTCATGGTGATGGAGTGAAGTGTCATTTTCAAGAGCGACCTACTACTGTAAAAAGTTCTTTTCACTTTCCCAAATTTTCCCTGGTCATTTGTCAACCAGTACCTCTTCATTTTTTAACAAGCTTTATGAGGATAACATATTCTTGATCTATAATTCAACCCTTCGAGCAAACAATGTATCGCTATTTAATAATTTAACGAGTCTAGCGATGAAAGAAACTTGATTCTTGCCATGATCAACAAGCCCGTCACTATTTTATGTTTTAACGAGCCTAACGGCAATGACAACCCAGTCCTTTTTCATATTTAGAGAGTTTGAAGAAGAGAACAAAAAGAAAACTCCATAAGTACTTTTTCGTAAAGTTGTCGCTCAGATCTGAAAAAGTGTAAAATAATATTTGAGAGAACCTCTTTAGTCATGTTTGACTAAGGTATTCCTTTTTCGTAAATAATCTATCTCAGTTCAGAAAAGGGTTAAATTTATACTGAGTAGATATCAATTCATTTACTTTTACGAGCTCGAAAAGACAAGTGCTCGAAAATATTTTCACATTATCGGAGTCTGAAAAGAGCTAAAAGAAGACTCTAGGGGTTCCTTTTTTGCAGTTATAGAAGCTCGAAAAAGAGATAAAAGTGCGCTTCAAGTCCTTTTTAATTTTTAACAAAGCTTGAAAAATAAGGATAAAAGTATGCTTTGTGGTCAAATCATTCTTGAAATAAATCTGCACTACTAATATGTTCATCAGTTTCAAACCTGTTCAGAACAACATCAAATGGATTAAAAATACATGTTTCATGATAAAAATATAATAAAACCATATTCACAACAATAAATATTATTTGCAAATAATCAAATGACTAATTAAAATAGTTTTACCATTCATTTTTACCATTTTAAAGTTACCATTTGCATTTTGGAGCTCTGAACTTTTTTTTTCCCCCGAACTTCAGCTATTGATTGCGTGCAATTGGTAAGAATGTTTTGAATGCCCCCTGCAAGAGCACATGTCGAATTCCCACTGCAAGAGAAGATGCCCCCCCAAGCTTAATTTCATTTACCTAAGTAGACTACTGGCCACTGATAGCTAGATGGAATGAAGTTTCATTTACGAGATCAAATGGAAGACTCGTCTTAATTAGGAGAGGATTTGTTTCATTTTTAACGAGCTTGACACAGGAAAATAACTATGCTCATGGTTTATTTCATTTTTCAACGAGGTTGACACAATAAAAGAACTTTCATCATAGGCACTTGTTTCATTTTTTAACGAGGTTGACATAGGAAAAAAGAACTATCCTCAAAGGCACTTTTTTCATTTTTTAACGAGGTTGACACAAGAAGAAAGAACTACCCTCAAAACCTGATTCATTTTTTAACGAGGTTGACACAGGGAAAGAACTATCCTCAAAACCTATTTCATTTTTTAACGAGGTTGACACAGTAAAAGAACCATCCTCATTATGTTGTTGGATTAGTGAGTGTGCATTGGAAAAGACGTAGTCTAATGGAGTCATCATTTAAGGAGCTTGATGAGCACCACAAATGATAAGTTATAATATGCGTTGACGGGTCTTCTCCATCATTTTCATTGAATTTTGGAATTTCAGAGGGTAATTTATGTGAAATCACTAGCCACCAAGGGGAATAAATGATGGGACCAGCTTGATATTTCACTGAAGATGTGAATAAATGATCAAGTCATTCAGTACTCATAAGGGAGGAACTAGATAGGATCCCATATGATGACACGGGTGAAGTCAATGGACAAAACATTGAAGATGAAGCAATAGTAGATTTTATCGCAGCTGAAATAGATGGTTCAGTCTGGGATGTTATCTCAGCCATGGTCAAATGACCCAATGTATACCCTATAGAATCTATGGGAAATCAAAGTGAAACAGGATCAATAAAATTAGAGGAAGGTGATTGAGGAAAATACTCATACAAGTAAAGCTTCTACCGAAAATGAGTTGGAGTTAAAGGTGTCTCGTCTTGTGGTATTTCTTCAATCAAAATCAAACCAAGTGGAAGAACTTCGCTGTCAGGCCCGAAGTATAATTTAGGTGGTTGACTGCATGATATGGGAGACTCAATGGCTACAATAGATTGTGGAGTGACCAATAAAAGAACAACTTCCGATTTTTTGACTTCGGGATCGAGGTTTTCTCCACTTAGGGCATATAGAAACTGAAATATAAGGGGATGATAGACACTATTTCATTGGTCCTGGGGATGATGTCCAATTCAACCAATAACAGCTGCCCCCTAAAGCATGATGGGATCTGGATCAACTTCTAGTTGAACAACGTCAGGTTTGGGAGGTATGGTCTCACTGATTGGATGGATCGTGACCACGAGTAGCTGTGAGGAATCTGTCTCGACAACAGTAGATAAACCAAGATTTGTAGAAACAACTTGTGCCAACTCTGGTATATGGGAAGATGATGCTTCACCAGAGGTACTAATAGTACTGGTTTCGATAGAGTGATGTCACCTTTGTCGACTAGGAGTAACTTCCGGTGGTAAAGCTGGTTTCAATGCTAATCTACGTGAACTACGGGGGAAAGGATTTTGTTCTTCCACGATGACTAATTTATTTTAACCAAAAAAAAATAGATAAAATAAAAGGGTAATGTTAGGCAAAAGTTTTACCAAGAAACTGTGAACTGTATAATACCTCCTGGCAAACCAAGAAGTACAGGCAGGAAATATCTCTGAATGTTGTGTTCGGCGTATCACAATTTACAAGGCGGCCAACTCGGTTCACTATGGATGGATAGCAACCTAAATTTGTCCTCCCAAATATACCCGAAGGTACGTGGAGGCCCAAGTCCATATTAGTGTTGTCTGATGCGAAACCGCACAGTGAGAGCACCCCTTTATACTTTTCGTACTGTAACACCACCCGATATACCTGAAAGTACATGGACGAGCTATGATATACTTACGTACATGGAGTGAGCTATCACATTCAGAATGTATTGTAGACAATTAACGACATTTTCTATGTTTTACAATGTCGGAAAACGTCTCTAACCTAGACCTTCTAAATGTTATCGTTATGGTTCCAATGCTTTGTTAGGTAAATTGATGTAAATTTTAAGTTGATCTTGTTTATCAATTTTCCTTTCAAGGTTCACCGCGATGATGTGATGGAAATTCCTAAAATGCAAACTAGAATGATAAGAAGACTTTCAATTTTAGTTTTTTCAATGAAAATCCTAGCTACTAGAGGGAAGGAGCAATCAATTTGAGAGAAAACAACAAAGAGCACAAACTAAAATGGAGCTTTCCTAATTTGTTCCTATGCAAAACACACAATCCACTACATGCAAATGTAGTTTTTTCTTTTTAGTCCCTTTAATGTGAATGCAAAAAAGGAAACTAAATGCATCAAATCAATAAAAAAAAATGCCTTTTACTTTGAGAAATGACGAATTTAACAACAATTTCTCTTTTTAGGAAAAATGAAAATTTTAACTACAATTTCTCCTATAGGAAACGAAGAATTTAACGAAAAATTCCTTTTCAAAATCAAATGGATCTAATGCAGTAATGAAAATACTTCGAAATTAATTTGTCATTGATAAAGAAAAACACTTTAAATAAACATTGAACAAAATTTTCTTTCAAAGGAGGAATATTTAGGTAAAGTCATTGGTCTCTATGAGGCATCCGGCTCTTGAAAATACAGCAAAAAAAAGGCTAAAATAAAATGCAATGACAAATTCAATGGGAATTTGGTTGGCTCTAGGGGGAAACACAATCTCTAAGGGGAGACAGTGCATTGCAATGCACCCCTGAGTGGGAGACAGTGCTATGCAAAGCACTATGTCCTGTTCAACGGTGCGTTGGGTGCAGTAGAGAACAAAAACTCACGCTGTTTAACACACTTCTAATAAAAAAATTATTTCAAAAGGCCTAATATTTAAGATTAAATGCTACTGGGTAGATAAACATAGGAAAACACACCAAGGATGAAGGTTGTAACTTCCCCAGTGGAGTTGCCAATTTGTTATGCAAAATTATGAATTACGGATAAAACATTCTTCCCTAAATGTGGTGCTATGTATTTAGAACAACAGATTAAAGACTTTGTAGATACTTTTCCTAACAATAAATAGACACGCAAAATAGATCAAGAAACCTACTTGGGGTCCAAGCGCTTCCTATTCTCCTTCTGTCACTCTTGTTGTAGCTTAAAACCCAAGCTAGATTGCCAAAATATTTCCTGCAAGAATGAACACTAAACAAAAAATAGATTGCAATATACAGATGCATATTCAATTTATTCAATTAAATCAATGAAACATGAACCATATACATCGGATAAGAATTCATAATATGAAAGATAGAAGCTTATACATATACATATGTGGGAAAGTAAGCAGCAATATTTATTAATGGATAGAAGGGGAGGTTACAACCAGCGATTGATTTGATGTCACCATCTCCAGCATCATCCCAGCCTCATCACAATGAAAATCTCTCCAGCAGCATATCACTGAAATCAAATCCTCAATTTAAATTCCACTAGCATTTCTCTACTCAATTTCTTCCTTCTCAAGCACTAGGATATGTACTCAATTTATAGATGAGCTGAAGGTAGTTTCAATCAATGACTTTCTAATAATAGGCAAGACACGTTCCCAAGCTCAAAGTATCAAATGGACACATGGATTAGAAGTTTGACACATATGCACTCTTCTAGAAGGCATTGGCCAAGTGGAGATTCTGGAACAATGATAATTTCACTCCCATTTGACAAACGAACCCTTGAGTGTCGGGAAGAGCTTTACAAAGCACCTTTGAAATGAGGTAGCTACATATGCAATGCACTTAGCCCCTTGAGAGACTGTGTTGGTGAGCTCATAGGTGATATAACATATACTTCAAATCTTGGAAACCTTGCAATGGAAGTCATGGATGATTTATCTTTGTTCTTTGTCTTAGGGAATGTAGCAAATGAAATGATAGGGGATGATAGACCCTATTCATTGGTTCTGGGGATGATATCTAGTTTTGTTGAGATTCAACAAGATTATGAGCTTAGTGAAAAGAGTCGCCTTCACTAAGTGGGCCCGCAGGCTATTTTTGGCGCAAAGTATATTTTTAGACATGTCGATCATATTCTATGAGTTGCAGGATGCTATTTGTGGATGGTTGGTCAAGTTGGAAAAATAGATGGACTTCTATTTTTATACATATTGGGTGGAATCTATTTTTAGATTGCCAGTCTAAAAATAGATATGTCGAATATTATTATATCTTAATAATATTTGGACTCTAAACATTATCTTATTCTCTTGGAGCACTTTAGTTAAGTGCACAGATGTGGCAAAGGAGATGACAGAAGGAATTACACTACTCCTGAGGGTTTAGTGGAGCTATTTCATGGAGAATTCAGTTAAAACTCATGTGACAGAGTTTGGTGGAGTTGTAGAAGTAGTTGGTGGAGTTGTGTTCAGTTTAACTCAGTTAGACACAGTTGAGCTAGTTGTATCTAGTCTAACTGATTGATACACTAGTGAGAGTGGTATGAATTAATTAATAATTAATTCACTAAATATTAACTCATTAATCAACTGAAGAATACATCAGTTAACTACAGTGCATGGACAGTTTCAGTGGAGACCATTGGAGAGGTAGGTGAAAGAGCAAGTGTGACTATCAGTTGTGACTATAGTGATGCATTGATTGCATCCAACACTCAGTAGAGATTCCAATGAGGATTTCACAGTGAAAGCCAGGTGTATTCGAGTTCATTCCGAGCCATTCTTCAGCAGGGATTACGCCGTAGAGGTAGGCTAGCAGGTGGCAGAGATCGGTGCATGGATTTGCTAGATTAGGGCCTAATTAGTGTGTAGCGATTGTATCGTACTGAGAGTTTGATATGATCAGCTTTGTATGAGGATTGTTACATGATCTCTATGACATATATTATACATATAGTTGGGCTTTTTAGCTTTAGGCTTTCCCATTAAAACATTGTTCTCATATGTGTGAATTTTTATGGTTTCAAGTGTGCTTTGCAATTGATTTAATTTCTGCATGTGATGATCAATAGTGGAACAGATTATGTATTGTGCATGAAGTCAAATAGTGTGTGATCAGGAGAATATTGGATATATAACGCATTAGTTATATAATTTCTACATGGTATTAGAGCGATATTGATCAGAGCAATTGCAATTATTGAAGCATTTGAGTTTTGTGCTGGTGGAATTCGAATTTGCTGCAGTGTTTTCTTAGTGTCGAAGTTGACATGTCTTTCAACGGATTGCAATTGGAGTATGCCCTTGAGGGAAGATTGAATTATATTGCATGGAAGGACAGGATGGAGGTGGTGTTGGAGGATAATTATTTGAAGGAGTTCATAGATGCAGAAATTCCAAAACCTCCTTCTAGCGATGGTGCCGCACTTGACGCATGGCAAAAGAAGAAAGCTAAATGTCGAAGGATTCTGTTGGAAGGTGTGAAGGATCACATAGTGTCTAGCCTTCATCGTAAAGCTTCTCCATTATTTATGTGGAAAGCTTTGACAGACTTGTTCCAAAGCAAAAGCGACCAGAGGAAGTTGGCGCTTAAAGATAAACTTAGGAAAATAAAAATGAAGAAAGGCGACAGTATACCCAAGTACCTCACAAAGTTTTTCCAGTGTAGGGATGAGCTGGGAAGTGTGGGGGTTACTGTAGATGAAGAGGATTTGGTGAGCTTGGCTCTCCTTTGGCTTCTGAAGAGTTGGCATTCCTATGAGGACTCTGTCAATGGTCGGGAGAAACTGCCAAGATGGGAGCGACTTTGGTCGGATCTTGTGCAGGAGGAGATAAGGCAGAGTACCAGGGATGGATATTCATTGAAGAATGAAGATGAAGAAAATTTTTCTTTGGCTGCCAAAGCAAGGAAGGGGAAGGGAAAGAAAAATCCTTCTCAATCTGGTGCAAAAGGCAAGAAGCAGGACTTGTCCAAGGTGAAGTGCTTTCACTGTCACCAACACGGACATTACGCCACTAATTGTCCACAGAAGAAGAAAAATAAGCAAGTTGTTGGATCTGCAGCTGGAGAGGCCTTAGCCTTGCAGTTTGAGCTGTATTTTTCACTGATCGCATGCTTGGTTTCAAGTGTGATGGGATCAGTGTGGTTTCTTTACAGTGGTGCATCTTTCTATATGACCGGAGACAAATATTTGTTCAGTGATCTGGATGAGAAGGATCTTGGAGTGCACATCGAGATGGGCGATGATGGTAGATACAGTGCGACTGGTATCGGGACCATTTCCTATGAGAGGGAGTCTAGTAAACCCTTCATATTAAAGGATGTCATGCATGTTCCAGGATTGAAGAGGAATCTAATCTTTGTGGCTATGTTGGAAGACAAGGGATATGATGTTGTCTTTAGCGAGGGAAAGGCTTTCCTGCACAGTAAGGAAACTGGTGAAACCTAGAGGATAGGGGTTTGAGTTAAGAACCTTTATCAATTGCAGGTAGATGGCTGTGCAGCAATGGCAGGAAAAGCAGAAGCAGTGGTGAGTTGGGATGAGGGCGAATTGTGGCACAGGAGATTGGGCCATCTTCACCATGGCACTTTGAAAATTTTGCAGCAGATTTCTACCGAGCTTCCCAAGGGTACACTTGCGCAGTCAGATCAGTGTAATGGATGTACTTTGGGAAAATTTGTGAAAGCCACCTTTCATGAGAAGGATAGTCGTGCCACGATGATCCTTGAGAGAATTCACACAGTCGTGTGTGGACCTTTCTCAGTAGCTTCGACAGCAAAGCACAGGTATTATGTGATATTTGTTGATGATTTTTCTCGTAATTTTTGGATCTTCTTCATGCAGAAGAAGAGCGAGACATACTCAAAGTTATGTGAGTTCAAGGCACTGGTTGAGAAAGAATCGGGGAAGTAGGTGAAGGCTCTTAGGATTGATAATGGTGGTGAATTCATCTCTGGTGAATTCGAAGACTTTTGCAGCGCAGAAGGAATTCAAAGACAGCTCATAGTGCCTCATAACCCACAGCATAATGTGGTCACGGAGCGAAAGAACAAAACAATCGTGGGTGCTGCACGAGCGATGTTGCATGATCAGGGCCTTCCCATACACTTGTGGGCAGAATCATGCAACACTGTGGTTTATGTGAAAAACCATTGTCCTCGTAGAGTACTTGGCATGAGTACACCCGAAGAGGCATTTTCTGGTAAGAAGCCTGATATTTCTCATTTGAAGATTTTTGGCTCACCTGTTTACATTCATGTGATGAAGGATGCCAAGAAGAAGTTGGAGCTGACCGCAGAGGTTGGGATATTTTTGGGGTACACAGAAACACCCCACAACTATCGTGTGTATTTTCCAGACAGTCGAAATATTGTTGTGCGATGGGATATCAAATTTCATGAGGAGAAATCCATGAATTTGTCACTTGAGAGGGAGCTACACTTGCATGCAGATGAGGAGCTACTAGTTCCTAAAGATGAGCCTCAGGATGTTGATCAGCCACAAGAGGAGGTTCATGGAGTGGAAGAAACCACTCATGCAGTGCCAAACATCAGAGGGCGGAAGCGCACTACAAAAGCTGAGCGACTAAATCTTGATGCAGTGCAGAATGTAGGAGCACCTACATCACAACGTAGACAGAGATAGTCACCTGACCGATTTACTGGATACATGGCTCTGATGAAAAAGTGTATCGTGACAGAGCCATCCTCTTTCAAGGAAGCTGTGGAGGACCCTGCATGGGTAGATTCCATGGTGGAAGAGTATGATTCGATTGTCAGAAACAGTGCATGGGGATTGTCCCAAGGTTGGAAGGGAAATCAATGGTAGGTTCTAGATGGATCTACAAAGTTAAGCAAGCTGCTGACGGGAGTGTCGAGAAGTACAAGGCAAGATTTTTTTCCTATGGATTCTCACAGATTGAGGGGATCGACTATGAAGAAACCTTTGCACCTATCGCAAGGTATTCTTCCATACGGAGCATCCTTGCTCTCTCAGCACAGATGGGTTGGCACATTCATCAGATGGATGTGAAGACTGTGTTCCTCAACGGAGTCATTGAGGAGGAGGTGTACATAGAGCAGCCTAAATGTTTCGAGATCTTCAGCAGCGAGTCGCATGTGTGCAGGCTCAAAAGAGCGATGTATGGGCTGAAACAAGCACCTCATGCTTGGTACACATGGATAGACAGTTATTTCACCAGACTTGGATTCTCCAAGAGTGAGGTGGATCCGAACCTATACCGGATTGTGGTGGAGGGTAAGTTGCTTATCATTGTACTTTATGTAGATGATTTGATACTGACAGGTGATGAGCTGTTGATACACTCATGCAAGGAATATCTTGCAAAGGAGTCTGAGATGAAGGACTTGGGCCTCCTTCATTATTTCTTGGGATTGGAAATTTGGCAGCAGAAGGGTGGACTCTTTGTGTCTCAAGGAAAGTATGCCCGGGAGATACTGGAGAAGTTCAACATGCAAGGCTGCAAGCCTATCGACACTCCTCTTCCTGGTGGTTAGAGGAAAGAGGATGCTACATCGGCAGAGGTAGTGGATGCCATTTTTTATCGACAGTTGGTTGGTTCACTCATGTATCTAGTCAATACACGACCAAACATATGCTATGTTGTTAACCAGCTTTCACAAGCTATGGTTAAACCTACCAAGCTCTTTTGGAAGGTATGCAAGCATGTATTGAGATATCTCAGAGGCACATCAGGATATGGATTATGGTACAGACAGTCGGATGAGGTGAAGCTGCATGGCTTCACGGATGTAGATTGGGTAGGGAGCCCAACAGACAGAAAGAGCACATCTGGAGGGCTATTCAGTATCGGGTCTACAGCAGTTTCTTGGTACAGCAGGAAATAGAGATCCGTGGCACTCAGTTCAATGGAGGTCGAGTACATGGCAGCAAGTTTGGCTGCATGCGAGGCTATATGGATGAGGAAGATCCTGGTCAGGTTGTTCAGTTCACAATTAGATCCTACTGTGATATATTGTGATAATTAGAGTTTCATTAAACTCTCGGTTAATCCATTATTTCATGATAGATCTAAATATATTGACATCTGGTATCATCATATCAGAGATTGTGTGCAGCAGAAGATCATGTTGCTTTCTTACATTCCTACAGAGGATCAGGATGTAGATTTTCTGACGAAGGCGCTCACCAGGAGAAAATTCGAATACCATAGAGACAGGATCAGGGTGGCAGATAATCCCTATCTTGTTGAGAGGGAGTGTTGAGATTCAACAAGATTATGAGCTTAGTGAAAAGAGTCGCCTTCACTAAGTGGGCCCGCAGGCTATTTTTGGCGCAAAGTCTATTTTTAGACATGTCGATCATATTCTATGAGTTGCAGAATGCTATTTGTGGATGGTTGGTCAAGTTGGAAAAATAGATGGACTTCTATTTTTAGACATATTAGGCGGAATCTATTTTTAGATTGCCAGTCTAAAAATAGATATGTCGAATATTCTTAGCTCTTAATAATATTTGGACTATAAACATTATCTTATTCTCTTGGAGCACTTCAGTTAAGTGCACAGATGTGGCACAGGAGCTGACAGAAGGAATTACGCTATTCCTGATGGTTAAGTGGAGCTATTGCATGGATACTTCAGTTAGAACTCTTGTGACAGAGTTTGGTGGAGTTGTGTTGATTTAACTCGGTTAGACATAGTTGAGCTAGTTATGTTAACTAATTGATACACTAGTGAGAGTGGTGTGAATTAACTAATAATTAATTCACTAAATATTAACTCATTAATCAACTAAAGAATACATCGAGTTAACTACAGTGCATGGACAGTTTCAGTGGAGACCAGTGGAGAGGTAGGTGAAAGAGAAAGTGTGACTATCAGTTGTGACTATAGTGATGCATTGATTGCATCCAACACTCAGTAGAGATGCCAATGAGGATTGCGCAGTGCAAGCCAGGTGGATTCAAGTTCATTCCGAGCCATTCTTCAGCAGGGATTGCACAATAGAGGCAGGCTAGCAGGTGGCAGAGATCGGTGCATGGATTTGCTAGATCAGGGCCTAATTAGTGTGTAGCGATTGTATTGTACTGAGAGCTTGATATGATCAACTTTGTATGAGGATTGTTACATGATCTCTATGGCATATATTATACAGATAGTTGGGGTTTTTAGCTTCAGGCTTTCTGTTAAAACACTGTGTTCATATGTGTGAATTTTTATGGTTTAGTGTGTGCTTTGCAATTGATTTAATTTCCGCATGTGATGATCAAGAGTGGAATAGATTCTGTATTGTGCATGAATTCAAATAGTGTGTGATCAGGAGAATATTGGATATATAACGCATTAGTTATATAATTTCTACATGGTATTAGAGCGATATTGATCAGAGCAATTTCAATTATTGAAGCAGTTGAGTTTTGTGCTGGTGGAATTCGAATTTGTTGCAGTGTTTTCTTAGTGTCGAAGTTGAGATGTCTTTCAACGGATTGCGATTGGAGTATGCCCTTGAGGGCATATTGAATTATATTGCATGGAAGGACAGGATGGAGGTGGTGTTGGAGGATAATGAGTTGAAGGATTTCATAGATGCAGAAATTCCAAAACCTGCTTCTAGCGATGCTGCCGCACTTGACGCATGGCAAAAGAAGAAAGCTAAATGTCGAAGGATTCTGTTGGAAGGTGTGAAGGATCACATAGTGTCCAGACTTCATCATAAAGCTTCTCCATTATTGATGTGGAAAGCTTTGACATGACTTGTTCCAAAGCAAAAGCGACCAGAGGAATTTGGCGCTTAAAGATAAACTCTGGAAAATAAAAATGAAGAAAGGCGACAGTATACCCAAGTACCTCACAAAGTTTTTCCAGTGTAGGGATGAGCTGGGAAGTGTGGGGGTTACTGTAGATGAAGAGGACTTGGTGAGCTTGGCTCTCCTTTGGCTTCCGAAGAGTTGGCATTCCTATGAGGACTCTGTCAATTTTCGGGAGAAACTGCCAAGATGGGATCGAATTTGGTCAGATCTTGTGCAGGAGGAGATAAGGCAGAGTACCAGGGATGGATCTTCATTGAAGAATGAAGATGAAGAAAATTTTTCTTTGGCTGCCAAAGCAAGGAAGGGGAAGGGAAAGAAAAATCCTTCTCAATATGGTGCAAAAGGCAAGAAGCAGGACTTGTCCAAGGTGAAGTGCTTTCACTGTCACCAACATGGACATTACGCCACTAATTGTCCACAGAAGAAGAAAAATAAGCAAGTTGCTGGATCTGCAGTTGGAGAGGCCTTAGCCTTGCAGTTTGAGCTGGATTTTTCGCTGATCGCATGCTTGGTTTCAAGTGTGATGGGATCAGTGTGGTTTCTTTACAGTGGTGCATCTTTCCATATGACCGGAGACAAATATTTGTTCAGTGATCTGGATGAGAAGGATCTTGGAGTGCACATCGAGATGGGAGATGATGGTAGATACAGTGCGACTGGTATCGGGACCATTTCCTTTGAGAGGGAGTCTAGTAAACCCTTCATATTAAAGGATGTCATGCATGTTCCAGGATTGAAGAAGAATCTGATCTTTGTGGCTATGTTGGAAGACAAGGGATATGATGTTTTCTTTAGCGAGAGAAAGGCCTTCCTGCACAGTAAGGAAACTGGTGAAACCTAGAGGATAGGGGTTTGAGTTAAGAACCTTTATCAATTGCAGGTAGATGGCTATGCAGCAATGGCAGGAAAAGCAGAAGCAGTGGTGAGCCGGGATGAGGGCGAATTTTGGCACAGGAGATTGGGCCATCTTCACCATGGTGCTTTGAAAATTTTGCAGCAGATTTCTACCGGGCTTCCCAAGGGTACACTTGCGCAGTCACATCAGTGTAATGGATGTACTTTGGGAAAATTTGTGAAAGCCACCTTTCATGAGAAGGATAGTCGTGCCATGATGATCCTTGAGAGAATTCACGCAGACGTGTGTGGACATTTCTCAGTAGCTTCGACAGCAAAGCACAGGTATTATGTGATATTTGTTGATGATTTTTCTCGTAAGTGTTGGATCTTCTTCATTCAGAAGAAGAGCGAGACATACTCAAAGTTCTGTGAGTTCAAGGCACTGGTTGAGAAAGAATCGGGGAAGTAGGCGAAGGCTCTTACGATTGATAATGGTGGTGAATTCATCTCTGGTGAATTCGAAGACTTTTGCAGTGCAGAAGGAATTCAAAGACAGCTCATAGTGCCTCATAACCCACAGCATAATGTGGTCGCGGAGCGAAAGAACAGAACGATCGTGGGTGCTGCACGGGCGATGTTGCATGATCAGGGCCTTCCCATACACTTGTGGGCAGAAGCATGCAACACTGTGGTTTATGTGAAAAACCATTGTCCTCATAGAGTACTTGGCATGAGTACACCCGAAGAGGCATTTTCTGGTAAGAAGCCTGATATTTCTCATTTGAAGATTTTTGGCTCACTTGTTTACATTCATGTGATGAAGGATGCCAAGAAGAAGTTGGAGCCAACTGCAGAAGTTGGGATATTTGTGGGGTACACAGAAACACCCCATAATTATCGTGTGTATTTTCCGGACGATTCGAAATACGACGTGGCCGTGAGGTTCTCCAAATTTATGAGGAGAAAGCCGCAAGTTGTCGCTTGAAGGGAGCTACACTTGCATGCAGATGAGGAGCTACTAGTTCCTAAAGATGAGCCTCAGGATGTGGATCAGCCACAAGAGGAGGTTCATGGAGTGGAATAAACCACTCATGCAGTGCCAAACATCAGAGGGCGGAAGCGCACTACAAAAGTTGAGCGACTAAATCTTGATGCAGTGCAGAATGTAGGAGCACCTACATCACAACGTAGACAGAAATAGTCACCTAACCGATTTACTGGATACATGGCTCTGATGAGAAAGTGTATCGTGACAGAGCCATCCTCTTTCGAGGAAGCTGTGGAGGACCCTGCATGGGTAGATGCCATGGTGGAAGAGTATGATTCGATTGTCAGAAACAGTGCATGGGGATTGTCCCAAGGCCGGAAGGGAAATCAATGGTAGGTTTGAGATGGATCTACAAAGTGAAGCAAGCTGCTGACGGGAGCGTCGAGAAGTACAAGGCAATATTTGTTGCTTGGGGATTCTCACAGATTGAGGGGATTGACTATGAAGAAACCTTTGCACCTATCGCAAGGTATTCTTCCATACGGAGCATCCTTGTTCTCTCAGCGCAGATGGGTTGGCACATTCATCAGATGGATGTGAAGACTGTGTTCCTCAACGGAGTCATTGAGGAGGAGGTGTACATAGAGCAGCCTAAAGGTTTCGAGATCTTCAGCAGCGAGTCGCATGTGTGCAGGCTCAAAAGAGAGATGTATGGGCTGAAACAAGCACCTCATGCTTGGTATACACGGATAGACAGTTATTTCACCGGACTTGGATTCTCCAAGAGTGAGGCGGATCCAAACCTATTCCGGATTGTAGTGGAGGGTAAGTTGCTTATCATTGTACTTTATGTAGATGATTTGATACTGACAGGTGATGAACTGTTGATACAATCATGCAAGGAAGATCTTGCAAAGGAGTCTGAGATGAAGGACTTGGGCCTCCTTCATTATTTCTTGGGATTGGAAATTTGGCAGCGGAAGGGTGGACTCTTTGTGTCTCAAGGAAAGTATGCCCGAGAGATACTGGAGAAGTTCAACATGCAAGGCTGCAAGCCTATCGACACTCCTCTTCCTGGTGGTTAGAGGAAAGAGGATGCTACATCGGCAGAGGTAGTGGATGCCATTGTTTATCGACAGTTGGTTGGTTCACTCATGTATCTAGTCAATACACGACCGGACATATGCTATGTTGTTAACCGACTTTCCGTATGGATTAAAACTGCAAGCTCTTTGGGCAGAGCCCGAGCATGTATTGAGATATCCTCGAGGAGGCACATCGGGGATGGATATAGTACGGACGGTCGGATGGCTTGAAGTTTCATAGCTTCACGGATGTAGATTAGGTATGGAACTCAACAGACAGAAAGAGCACATCTGGAGGGATATTTAGTATCGGGTTTACAGCAGTTTCTTGGTATAGCAGGAAACAGAGATCCATGACACTCAGTTCAGCGGAGGCCGAGTACATGGCGACAAGTTTGGTACATCTTGAGCTATATGGATAAAGGGAAGATCCGATCGGGTTGTTCGGTTCACAATTAGATCTACGCGATATATTGTGATAATCAGAGTTGCATTAAACTCTCGGTTAATCCAGTATTTCATGATAGATCTAAACATATTGACATCTGGTACCATCATATCAGAGATTGTGTGCAGCGGAAGATCATGTTGCTTTCTTACATTCCTACGGAGGATCGGGATGTAGATATTCTGATGAAGGTGCTCACCAGGAGCAAATTCGAATACCATAGAGACAGGATCGGGGTGGCAGATAATCCCTATCTTGTTGAGAGGGAGTGTTGAGATTCAACAAGATGATGAGCTTAGTGAAAAGAGTCGCCTTCACTAAGTGGGCCCGCAGGCTATTTTTGGCGCAAAGTCTATTTTTAGACTATTTCTATTTTTAGACATGTCGATCATATTCTATGAGTTGCAGGATGCTATTTATGGATGGTTGGTCAAGTTGGAAAAATAGATGGACTTGTATTTTTAGACATATTGGGCAGAATCTATTTTTAGATTTAGGTCTAAAAATAGATATGTCAAATATTATTAGCTCTTAATAATATTTGGACTACAAACATTATCTTATTCTCTTGGAGCACTTCAGTTAAGTGCATAGATGTGGCACAGGAGCTGACAGAAGGAATTACGCTATTCCTAAGGGTTAAGTGGACCTATTGCATGGAGACTTCAGTTAGAACTCATGTGACAGAGTTTGGTGGAGTTATTGAGGTAGTTGGTGGAGTTGTGTTCAGTTTAACTCAGTTAGACACAATTGAGCTAGTTGTATCTAGTCTAGCTGATTGATACACTAGTGAGAGTGGTGTGAATTAATTATTAATTAATTCACTAATTAATAACTCATTAATCAACTGAAGAATACATCAGTTAACTACAGTGCATGGACAGTTTCAGTGGAGACCAGTGGAGAGGTAGGTGAAAGAGCAAGTGTGACTATCAGTTGTGACTATAGTGATGCATTGATTGCATAAAACACTCAGTAGAGATTCCAATGAGGATTTCACAGTGAAAGCCAGGTGGATTCGAGTTCAATCTGAGCCATTCTTCAGCAGGGATTACGTAGTAGAGGTAGGCTAGCAGGTGGCAGAGATCGGTGCATGGATTTGCTAGATCAGGGCCTGATTAGTGTGTAGCGATTGTATCGTACTGAGAGTTTGATATGATCAGCTTTGTATGAGGATTGTTACATGATCTCTATGACATATATTATACATATAGTTGGGCTTTTTAGCTTTAGGCTTTCCCATTAAAACATTGTGTTCATATGTGTGAATTTTTATGGTTTCAAGTGTGCTTTGCAATTGATTTAATTTCCGCATGTGATGATCAATAGTGGAACAGATTATGTATTGTGCATGAAGTCAAATAGTGTGTGATCAGGAGAATATTGGATATATAACGCATTAGTTATATAATTTCTACAAGTTTAACCAAGTCATTAGGAATGATGCCCAAATTGACCTATAACAAAAGGTATAGACCTTCGTCATACTTCTTTCCAGATTATACAAATTATCAAATTGTGTGTATGAGCATATCTTTCTAAGACTCCTTTCCATCCATATCTTAAACATCCCATTTAGCATATAATTCATTGGTGTAAATACATATTTTTACGATTCGTATCCCACCTATATTCTTGGAATCCAACGCAATATCTATTTTGTAGAAATTTGCTGAATAATGATTAATTATCCACTGAGACTATCATGATCGCATACAATTCGAATTTATATGCAACACATAATCTCTTCCACTCAGATCATCAAACATGCGGAAATAAAATCAAGCGATAACACATCAAATCATCATACACATTAACACAGTATGTATGGGGAAAGCTTATAGCTGGAAACCCCGCAGCTATTGTGTATATTATAATGGAGAAATCATGTAACAAACTCAGTACAATACTCCTCACAAGTACTCAGTACTGTCTCATAAAGTTACACACAAACTAGCTCAGTTTTGAACAGGTTACTGGTTCAAAACTCACCACTAATTGCCTTTCCTCTATTACGCAATCATGGCTTGTCTATATAGAGATCCAAGGTTCGAATCTCCTTGTCTTGACAGCGCAATCATCATGGGAAATTCCTCCAAGTTTGGTGCAAATCTCATGCACAACTGATGTCGCCACTGATAGCTAACTCCACCCTTTCATCTACCTCTTTCAATGGTCTCCATTGAACTGATCATGCACTGTAGTGAACTGATGTGTTCTTGAGTTGAATAATGAGTTACTAATTAATGAATTAAATAATATTTAATTCACTCCACTCATAACTAATTGATTACCTAGTTAAACTAATCTCAACTAGTTCAACTAAAATAAACAGAACACAACTCCACTAGCTGTCTCATTAACTCCACCAAACTTCTGCCACTGAAGTCCTAACTGAAGTCAACCATGCATGATGCATCAAACCCTTGGGAACCACGTGATTCCTCTGTCAGATGCATGAGCCACTTCTGTAGCTCGAACTAAAGTGCTCCAAGAGAGTAAACTGTTGTTTATAGTCTAAATATTATTAGGGGTAAATAATATTTGACTTCCCTGTTTTAAGGAGAGGCAGTCTAAAAATAGACTTCGACCTCTTTGACCTCAAAAATAGAGTCTCATCTATTTTTACCAACATGACACATACTCCAAGAATCTCAAACTGGAATCCCCGAACCATGCTCCATATGTCTAAAAATAGACATAGTCTAAAAATAGACTTTGCGCCAGAATTTGCCTGCGGGCCCACTTAGTGAAGGCGACTTCATTTCACTAAGCTCCATCATCTTGCTGCATTTTCAACACTCCCTCTCGGCAAGATATGGATTATCTGCAACCCCTATCCTGCCTCTGTGGAATTCGAACTTGCTCCTGGTGAGCGCCTTCGTCAGGATGTCGGCATCCTGATCCTCCGTGGGAACATATGAAAGCATCATGATTCTCCGCTGAACACAATCTCTGATATGATAGTACCTGATGTCGATGTGTTTGGACCTATCATGAAATATTGGATTAGCCGAGAGCTTGATGCAGCTCTGGTTATCACAGTAGATCATTGTAGGCTCCAAATGCAACCTGAACAATCCTGCGAGGATCTTCCTCATCCAAATAGCCTCGCATGCAGCCAAACTTGCTGCCATGTACTCGGCCTCTGCTGAACTGAGTGCCACGGATCTCTGCTTCCTGCTGTACCAGGAAAATGCTGTCGACCCAATGCTGAAAACTCCTCCAGAAGTGCTCTTTCGGTCCGTTGGACTCCCTGCCCAATCTGCATCAGTGAAGCCAGAAAGCTTCGCTCCATCCTCCTGTCTGTACCATAGACCATATCCCGATTTGCCTCTAATATAGCGCAATACATGCTTGCCTGCCTTCCAAAAGAGCTTGGTAGGCTTAACCATAGCTTGCGAAAGCTGGTTAACTGCATAGCATATATCGGGTCGTGTATTGACCGGATACATAAGCGACCCCACCAACTGTCGATAGACAGTGGCATCCACTACCTCCGCTGAAGTAGCATCCTCCTTCCTCCAACCACCAGGAAGAGGAGTGTCAACAGGCTTGCAGCCTTGCATGTTGAACCTCTCCAGAATCTCCAGGGCATACTTGCCCTGAGAAACAAACAGTCCTCCACTGCGCTGCCAAATCTCCAATCCCAGGAAATAATGAAGGATGCCCAGGTCCTTCATCTCAAACTCTCGTGCAAGATCCTCCTTGCATGAAAGTATCAGCTGCTCGTCGCCAGTCAAAATCAGATCATCTACATACAGTACGATGATCAACAGCTTCCCCTCCACCACAATCTGGTACAGGTTTGGATACGCCTCACTCTTGGAGAATCCAAGCCCGGTGAAGTAGCTGTCTATCCGAGTGTACCAAGCACGAGGTGCTTGCTTCAGCCCATACAGTGCTCTCTTGAGTCGGCACACATGCGACTCACTGTTGAAGATCTCAAAACCTTCAGGCTGCTCTGTGTACACCTCTTCCTCAATAACTCCATTGAGGAACGCAGTCTTCACATCCATCTGATGAATGTGCCACCCCATCTGCGCTGAGAGAGCAAGGATCGTCCGTATGGAAGAGTACCTTGCGACGGGTGCAAAAGTCTCCTCATAGTCAATCCCCTCGATCTGTGAGAAGCCACGGGCGACAAATCTCGCCTTGTACTTCTCCACACTCCCGTCAGCCGCCTGCTTCACTTTGTAGATCCATCGCGAACCTACAACTGATTTCCCAACCGGTCTTAGGACAATCTCCCATGCACTGTTCCTGATGATCGAATCATATTCTTCGATCATGGCATCAACCCATGCGGGTTCCTCCACAGCTTCCTCAAAAGAGGATGGCTCTGTCACAACACATTGACTCACAAGAGCCATGTATCGAGTGTACCGATCCGGTGACTGTCTCTGTCTGCGCTGTGCTGTAGGTGGTCCTACAACCTTCTCTGCATCCCGAGCCAGTCGCTCAGCTTCTGTAGTGCGCATGCGCCCTCTGATGGTTGGCGCTGCCTGGGTGGTTTCTTCCACCTCCTGAACCTCCTCTTGTGGCTGATCCACATCCGGAAGCTCCTCCTTGGGAACTAACAGCTCCTCATCTGCATGCAAGTGTGGCTCCCTCTCAAGCGAACACTGCATGGCTTTCTCCTCCTGAAATTTTATATCCCGTCGCACAACAGTCTTGCGACTGTCTGGCACATACACCCGATAGTTGTGAGGTGTATCAGTTTACCCCACAAATATTCCAACTTCAGCAGTTGGATCCAGCTTCCTTCTTGCATCCTTCGTCACATGCATGTAGACAGGAGATCCGAAAATCCGCAAATGGGAAATATCGGGCCTCTTGCCAGAATAAGCCTCCTCTGGTGTACTCATGCCAAGAACCTTGTGAGGACAACGGTTCTGCACATACACTGCTGTATTGCATGCCTCAGCCCACAAGTGAAGGGGTAGGCCCTGATCATGCAACATTGCCCGTGCAGCACCCACGATCGTTCTGTTCTTCCGCTCAACCACCCCGTTCTACTGTGGGTTATGGGGTGCGATGAGCTCTCTCCGAATCCCTTCTGCGCTGCAGAACTCCTTGAATTCAGCCGAGATGAATTCACCACCGTTATCACTCCTTAGAGCGATCACCTTCTTCCCCGACTCCTTCTCGACCAGTGCTTTAAACTCACAGAACTTCGCGAATGTATCGCTCTTCTTCTGCATGAAGAAGATCCAGCACTTTCGAGAGAAATCATCAACAAAGATCACATAATACTTGTGTTTTGTTGTCGAAGCAACTGAGAAAGGACCACACACGTCTGTGTGAACTCTCTCAAGGATCGTCGTGGCGCGACTATCCTTCTCGTGAAAGGTGGCTTTCACATACTTCCCTAAAGTACACCCCTTGCACTGATCTGACTGCGCAAGAGTGCCCTTAGGAAGCCCAGTAGAAATCTGTTGCAGAATCTTCAAAGCTCCATGGTGAAGGTGGCCCAATCTCTTGTGCCACAATTCGCCCTCATCATCCCGGCTCACCACTTCTCCCGCCTTGCATGCCATAGCTGCGCAGCCATCTACCTGCAACTGATAAAGGTTCTTGGTCCGAACCCCTATCTTCCGGGTCTCTCCAGTAGTCTTACTGCGCAGGAAGGCTTTTCCTTCGCTGAAGACCACATCATACCCTTATCTTCCAACATCGCCACAGAGATCAAGTTCTTCTTCAATCCAGGTACATGCATGACATCCTTCAATACAAAGGGTTTACCAGACTCCCTCTGAAAGGATATGGTACCGATACCAGTCGCACTGTATCTACCATCATCGCCCATCTCGATGTGCACACCCAAATATTTGTCCTCCAGATCTGAGAACAAATCTCGATCTCTCGTCATATGAAATGATGCACCGCTGTCCAAGAACCATACCGATCCCATCACACTTGAAACCAAGCATGTGATCAGTGAAAAGTCAAGCTCGAACTGTGAAGCCAAAGCTTCTCCATCTGCAGATCTTCCCGCTTGCTTGTTCTTCTTCTTCTTTGGACAATTTGTAGCATAATGTTCGTGATCATGGCAGTGAAAACATTTCACTTTCGCCATATCCTGCTTCTTGCCCTTAGCTCCAGAATGAGAGGTTTTCTTACCCTTCCCTTTCTTAGCTTTGGACACCAAAGCGCAGTTTTCTTCATCGGCTCCCTTTGATGAAGATCCATCTCGAGTAGTCCTCCTTATCTCCTCCTGCATGAGATCCGCCCAAAGGCGCTCCCATCCTGGCAGCTTCTCCCGACCATTGACACTATCTTGATATGAGTGCCAAGCCTTCGAAAGACCAAGGAGAGCCAGGTCGACCATGTCCTCTTCATCGACAGTCACCCTCACACTTCCCAGCTCATCTCTGCACTAAGTGAACTTCGTGAGGTATTTGGCGATACTGTCGCCTTTCTCCATCTTGATGTTCCTGAGCTTATCTTTGAGCGCCAGCTTCCTTTGGTCACTCTTACTTTGGAATAGATCCGTCAAAGCTTTCCACATTAGAAATGGGGAAGCCTTTCCATGCAGGCTGGATACAATATGATCCTTGACGCCCTCCAACAGGATCCTTCGACATTTCGCCATCTTCTTTTGCCATGCATCGACTTCAGCAGGATCAGTGGGCTTTTGGACATCCGTATCTATGAACTCCTTGAGACCATTATCTTCTAATACTGCTTCCATGCGATCCTTCCATGCAACATAATTCGAACTGCCTTCAAGAGCATATTCGAGTCGCAAACCGTTGAAAGACATTTTCAACACTGGCACCAAGAAAACAAAACTGCTGCAAAATTTCGAATTCCACCTCAAAGCTCAGCCGCTCTAGATCTGTGAGAACAAATTATTTCTAGCACGGAGATTGACTGCAAGGGGCATTTACCAGACCTTTCACTTTCCGAAGAAAGATGAATCCGGAGGCTACCTGGCCCGCATGCAGACTCTGTCTACCGAAATAAGTTTGTAATCACTGTGATGATCAATCTCTGCTTCAATAGCTCCGATACCATGTAGAAATTTTCTGAATAATGATTAATTATCCACCGAGACTATCATGATCACATACAATTCGAATTTATATGCAACACATAATCTCTTCCACTCAAATCATCAAACATGCGGAAATAAAATCAAGCGATAACACATGAAATCATCATACACATTAGCACAGTATGTATGGGGAAAGCTTATAGCTGAAAACCCCGCAGCTATTGTGTATATTATAATGGATAAATCAAGTAACAAACTCAGTACAATACTCCTCACAAGTACTCAGTACTTTCTCATACAGTTACTCACAATCTAGCTCAGTTTTGAACAGGTTACTGGTTCAAAACTCACCGCCAATTTCCTTGCCTCTATTGCGTGTTTCAATGCTATGGGATGGCCTCTTTATATAGATAAAACACCAGCCTGAACTGCGCAATCCTCATGGGCTTACTCCACCTATCTGTGTGTTGCAAATAGCAACAGTATAGTCACAACTGATAGCTAACTCCACCTTTCATCTACCTCTTTCACTGGTCTCCACTGAACTGATCATGCACTGTAGTGAACTGATGTGTTCTTGAGTTGAATAATGAGTTACTAATTAATGAATTAAATAATATTTAATTCACTCCACTCATAACTAATTGATTAGCTAGTTAAACTAATCTCAACCAGCTCAACTAAAATAAACAGAACACAACTCCACTAGCTGTCTCATTAACTCCACCAAACTTCTGCCACTGAAGTCCTAACTGAAGTCAACCATGCATGATGCCATCAAACCCTTAGGAATAGCGTAATTCCTCTATCAGATGCATGAGCCACTTCTGTAGCTCGAACTGAAGTGCTCCAAGAGAGTAAACTGCTGTTTAGAGTCCAAATATTATTAAGGGTAAATAATATTTGACTTCCCTATTTTTAGGAGAGGCAGTCTAAAAATAGCCTTCGACCTCTTCGACCTAAAAAAATAGAGTCTCATCTATTTTTACCAACATGACCAATGCTCCAAGAATCTCAAACTGGAATCCCCGAACCATGCTCCATATGTCTAAAAATAGACATAGTCTAAAAATAGATTTTGCGCCAGAATTTGCCTGCGGGCCCACTTAGTGAAGGCGACTTCATTTCACTAAGCTCCATCATCTTGCTGCATTTTCAACATATTTAGCTTCATGAAATCCATTGTCCCAAGATTCATTGGCCCATAAAAAATTATTACGAACATTCTCCAGCATTTACTCACGGGGCTTCACTCAATGAACCTCTGACATATCATGTGTGTCCGTGGCATACTAAATAATATCCCTATTTTGACTACATATTGGAAAATGCCTCTAAAAATCACATTGTTTAACACCCTACCAATATGAACCAATACAACTTCCCAATTTAAAATACCCCTACTTTCACTAGATATTGTAGGTATCCATTTTATCATTAACATTTTTTTTATCCCTTTATATGTTTTCATTAACTTTGAGCTCCATTTTTTATAACTGTCAATATAAAAACTCTTAACCCACTAATATATTCTCAATATATTATTTCATGTTTTCCTCAACATATATCCCCCAAAATGAATGCACATGGTATGTTATTGCTCCTTAAGTGAAGCCCCCATGCCTTTAATATGCCCTTCTTTGAAGGAACCTAATAATATGTACAGTATATGTGGTTAGCAACCGACACCTTAATATAAAAACAAAACTTGGTTGTGAAGGACAAAGGATTTATTATCCATTTATCTATATTTTCTCAACCTCATTCACCACCACTTCCTAAAATTATATAGGAGGAGAATTGAAAGCAAAGCATATTCCTAGGAATTTGAGAACCTCATCAAGATAAATCCATAACTAGTGTTGGTATACTAATTAGATAAGGATTGTGGGTCGGCGCTATTGATAATATTGTGTTTTAATCCACTAGATATTAGAACCAGAGGTTGCATAAAAGGTATCCAAAGAGTACATTGTATTTTTCCATGAGGATTGGACTTCCAGAATTTCAAAGTAAAATTCATCTACAAAACGTTATTCATTAGTCTCCCTACAACAAGGTCAAAAAGGAACTATAACTAAACATTTAACTACTTTTATTTAAATAGAAATTAAAATATATTTTTATTAACTTTTAACACATTGACTAAGTTAATGAAAGAAACAGTGAAACACATAAAATTCCTTGAATGGTATTTTGATGATGTCACAATAAATGAAAACACGTAGGGGTATACTAGGAAAGTGTAACTGAACATTGAAAAGTTGAAATAGATAGATGTATAGATATATTATATTCAATTTCCAATGAAACTGAATTTTGAATTGAGAAAACATAGTTTATGTTTTATGTAGTGTTTTCTAGCATAGTAAAGCAAGAGATTATGATAAGTAGAGATGGAAATGTAATGGTAGGACCCAAATCATGGGATTATTATACTCTATTAAATGTGATCCTTTTTGGTCCACATCAAGTGTTATTTTCATCATTGATTCTACTCTCAATTATTTTCTTCTTACCCACACCATTTCCTCAACTGGCCTTGATATACCTCTCACCAAATCTCCTTGAAAAGTTGATCTCCAATATCTAGTAGGAAAATTTGACCTCTATCATATTTGTGAAGATGTTTCACAACTAGGATAAAGTGTTTCATATTAATTACTACCTTCCCATTTCTACATATTTGACATAAGCTTTCCACGCACGCCTCCTGAGTTTGATCTAATCTCAAATTATGTGAAAAGGTTCTTAGTTGTGATATTATTTGCTTATCATGCCACGGGATGTTAAGCTTCAATTAGTGTTATGTTGGTATCTTCTCTTGTATGTTAAAGTTGCTTTTATAGCATTTTTTAAAGTGTTCTTTCTCCATTTTCCCTTCATCTAGCACTAAGATGAACATGATATTTTAAAGATTTTTAATCCAATGGGTATGTTTTATTCTATATGCCGCTTTTCAAACCATTTTTTCATCATTGGTTCCATATTTTGCTACTCCTTTTCAACTCATCTTAACTGATTTGAACTAGAGCCATGTCTATGTCCATGGTTCCCAATGTCTATATGTATGAAATCAATTTTCCTTGTGCCTCTAGTGCTCTTAGTAACTATAATCATATTTTAAATAAGATCATTTCATTATGTGTGTTATTTTTAATTCTTAGGAACATTGTTATTAGGTAATTTTTCGCTCACTCACACCAATTCCATTTTTTTTCTAAAATACAATTTAATCCTCTTATTTCACATCCATAAAGGAGTACTGGGTTACAAGCATTTGAAAGAAAAATGATGAAATTTTCCAATGCTAAACCTATATTATTATGAATCTATTTTATAGTAGGGAGATTTATTTCCACTCTCCTTAAAGTATTTTCCTCCTCCTAACTTAGTTGATTAAATTTAATCTAGTACTAGATGTTTATTATATTGTTTGGTTAATATCTCTAGTGATTTCCCTAAAAAGTTTATTTACCTATTTTGATGCAGGAGCATCGGAGCACCCTTAAATAAAATTGGAATCCAATGTTGCAGAAGGAGAAAGCATGGCATGAGGATGAGATTTACTCACGTTTATTTGAGTTGTTAATTGTTTACTAATGAAATTATTATTTTAAGTGATTGTAAGCCACCTCAATAAGTAGATATGGTCAACCTATTATAAAAATAGGGAATTTAATGATTTTAGGAAATTGTTACGAGATCCTAAGAGAAACGAATGGATCTAAAATGATCCATTCGAATTATTGTATTCTTTATAACTATAGTGTTCACGATAGTGAAGAGGAGAGGCCAGACATCATGTAACATCAAGCGCCGAGGGGGCGACCTGGCTCATATAAGCTGTGTTGTAATTTTAATTCGAAAATAATTGAAATATTGTGTTTGTTAGTGTGAAATTATGTCGTCGTGTACAGGTTTGAATCTGTATGGAATTGTGTATTCCAAAAAATAAGTAATCAACCATCGATCACAGAATGGATCGACGGTGACCCATTAAAAAAATGTGGCCATTCGAATGGATATCTAGCGTGCACTGCGTAGGGAAGTTGGACAGTGATCCATAAAATAGATAATGTGACGGTACGATGATCTAGGTGAGATGGATGGCTCATATCCATTCAGAGAAGAAATGAGTACGAGGGTTAACGGTTGTAGGTAGGCCCGAAATACATGAAAATGAATGTGGAATGTTATTTAAGATCCGAACATTCTGAGATATAGTCGATGGATCTCAGGCTTGAAGTGTGTATTCCTCTTTATGTATTTTAAGAGTGTTGTCATGTGCATGATCAATAGTTAGTATCAGGGTGCATTGAGAATAATTTTGTTGCTCCATAGTGAACTAATTCGTTCAAATCCTTGGCCCATAACCCACAGATCCATGAATTGGGAAAAATCGTAGTTTTGTTGCATCAAAGTGGTATCAGAGCAGGGAAAGATTTCCTGCGAGAAATATTTTGCATGCAAAAGAAGGAGGTACAAATATGTTGAAAGCTTGTGGTATTTTTATTGTTGTACGGGTAGCGGTAGAAGAAGGTGAGAAGATTGCAGTAGCCTAGATCAAGGAGTGCTCAAATGGTTCCAGAGAAGAGAGAACCAGAGAGATGTTGAAAGACTAAGCTCAGAGGAGAGAAGCTTGGTGAGGTACCATGTAGTAGGGAGGACTTCTTACTGTAGAGGTTTTGTTGAAGCTCACGGAAAGATCATAAAGGAAATTCCACAGAGGATGTGGGTATAATTTCTAAGGGATGAAGGAGGCATATAACCAAGAGGTCATAGAAAGTTTTGTACCTTGGGAGTCTGATGCAGGAGCATCGGAGCACCCTAAATTAAAATTGGAATCCAATGCTTCGGAAGGAGAGAGCATGGCATGAGGACAAGATTTACTCACGCTTGTTTGATTTGTTAATTGTTTATTAATGAAATTCTTATTTTAAGAGATTGTAAGCCACCTCACTAAGTAGATATGGTCAACCTATTATAAAATAGGGAAGTGCATGATTTTAGGAAATTGTTACGTGATCCTAAGAGAAAATAATGGATCTGAAATGATTCATTTGAGGTATTTTATTCTTGATTCATTTGAGGTATTTTATTCTTTATAACTATAGAGTTCAGAATAGTGAAGAGGAGAGGCCAGAAATCATGTAACATCAAGCGCTGAGAGGGCGACCTGGCTCATATACGCTGTGTTGTAATTCAAATTCGAAAATAATTGAAATCTTGTGTTTGTTAGTGTGAAATTCTGTCGTTGTGTATAAGTTTGAATCCGTATGACATTGTGTATTCCAAAGAATAAGTAATCAACCATCGATCAAAGAATGGATCAACGGTGACCCATTAAAAAAACGTGGCCATTTGAATGGATATCTATCGTGCACTAATTAGGGGAGTTGGATGGTGATCTATAAAATAGATAATGTGACGGTAGGATGATCCAGGTGAGATGGATGGCTCATATCCATTCAGAGAATAAATGAGTACGAGGGTTAACGTCTGTAGGCAAGCTTGAAATACTTGAAAATGGATGTGGAATCTTATTTAAGGTCTGAACATTCTGAGATATAGTCGATGGATATCGAGCTCGAAGTGTGTATTCCTCTTTATGTATTTTAAGAGCGTTTTCATGTGCATGATCAAGAGTTAGTATCAGTGTGCATTGAGAAGATTTTTTTTGCTAGATAGTGAACTATTTTGTTCAGATCGTGGGCCCATAACCCATAGATCCACTAGTTGGGAAAAATCGCAGTTTTGCTGCATCATATTTAAATTCATTTTGTCAATGAGAAGACTGCTATCATATTTTTTTGTATATTGATGCTTAAAGTATTTTCCTCCTCCTAACTTAGTTGATTAAATTTAATTTACTACTAGATGTTTATATTGTTTGGTTAATATATCTAGTGATTTCCCCAAAAAGTTTATTTAACTATTTAAATTCATTTTGTCAATGAGAATACTGATATCATAGATTTGTGTATATTGATGCTTATTAACGTTAAACACTAAAATAATATAGTGTTATTTTTCAATTATATTGTTTATTATTTTGAAATTAATAGGCTAACATATAGGTATAATTATGTCTTTAAGGTTATATTATTTAATTCATGTCAAAATAATGATTAATAAAATATTTTGTATAGAGAATTTTTCAATGATAATCACATATGAATCTATTTTGTCGACGCATTTTGAACCGACCAATGTGGTTCATCTTCAAGATGGGATGATATGCTAGATCATAGCAAGGATTTAAATAAATGAAAAGAAAATCTAACTAGTTGTTATAATATAACGACTAGTTTGACCTAGAAAAGGAAAATAAATCATTTAATTGACTTCTAAAGAATAATCTAATAATTTATTTATTATTATTTGTATATAATATAATTTTATTATTATTATATTTTATTTTAATACTATTAAATAAATATACTATTGACATTTATTTAATAATTTTAAAATAAAATATAATAATAGTAAATTTATATTATATAAAAATAATAATAAATAAATTATTAGATTATTTTTTAGAATTCAATTAAATTATTTATTTTCCTTTTCTAGGTCAAACTAGTCATTATATTATAGCAGCTATTAAGATTTTATTTTCATCTATTTAAATCCTTTGATATCAAATGATTTATCGTCCTGTCATGAAGATGAACCACACTAGATCTTCTCTTTATCTATTTAAATCCTTGTTATGATCTAATTTATCATCTTGTCCCCAAGATGAACTGTACTGTTTGGTTCGAAAAGCATCCACAAAATAGGTACATATGTGATTATCACCAAAAGTTTCTCTATACAAATTATAGATAACAAAGCCAAATTTCAAAAATAATAATATGTTATTTATATAAATATTAAAATTATTTATAGAATTCTTTCGGTAATAATCACATTCAAATGAACATTGTCGACGCGTTTCGAACCAACTAGTATGATTCATCATCAAAACTAGGTGAGAGATCAGATCGAGACGTTGAGTTTAAATAGATGCAAAAAAGACTAAACTAGTCGTTAGAATAACAACTAGTTTGACTTTGAAAATTCAAATTGATTAATAACTACTAATTTTATTTAATAAATTATTTAATTATTTAATTATTTAATAATAGTGATAATATATATAGATATTTTTACTTTATTTTATTTAATTAATTAATTCATTTATTTTATTATATATATTATTTAAATTTTTATTATTTTTTTACTATATTATATTTATTCATTTATATTTTTATTTATATTTTTATTATATTTCTTTTTTAGTTTTTTCAAGAGACTAAAAAAACTGAAAACACAATACCATTAAAAATATAGAGTAGAGATCCAATAATTATATTTTTAAAATAAAATTATAAAAATAATATAAAACATATAAATACCTAATTATTTAAACAATAATCTATCGTTTAGGTTTATGAATCCAATAATTATAATTTTAAAATGAAATTATAAATACAATATAAAATATATAAATACGTAATTATTTAAACAATAATCTATGGTTTATGTTTATGAATCCAATTTAAAGTTGAGTAGCATCTTATTGTAGGAAAAATAGAGTACCTATAGGAAAAGTAATACCAATTTAAACAATCAATGACTAAAAAATTTAATGACGTAAGAAGAAAAACGCGATATTTTACAAGTTAAATTTACAAGAGGGTAGATAAACCTTTTTAAATTTAAATTGGGATAGGTGCTATTATATTTATTTGAATGCAAATTAAAATTAATTTTAAATTTAAGATTTTTGTGATTTTTAATGTAAATAAAATGTGATGATGATGATGATGATGGTTAACGTCCACTGAGACCAAGCTTTGGTTTGTCGGACCTATAATTTTCTTAGTTCTTAATTGTCTGGCTTCTCGTCTTTCTTGGCGAGATTGGTGTTGTAGCTTTCTTTTTCTTCTCCACCGTCTTCCAACTTCCTTTATCTTGCCCCTCCTTCATCTCTTCTGATTCTTGGGACACTAGTGTCTTAACTTCGGAATCTGGGAGATCTGCTTTGCTGCTAAGTGAAGATTTCTTTTGCGTGGTATTTGAATCCTCATAATTGTTGATGCTTGAGGGGTTGTCGAGTTCTTTTTTGTTGTTGGGCGGGGCTTCCCCCCTGCTTGTCTTGAGGGTTGTTTCTTTCTTGCCCGATTTCTTGTGATTCAGAGTTTTCTGGAGAGCATTCTTCCTTGTTGACAGTGTAATGTTCCTTTTGTACTCCTTCCCACCATGTAGATCTATGGTGATTTTGTCTAGCATAATTTTTCTGGGAGACTTTTGGGCAATTTTTGGCTAGATGGCCTATCTCAAAGCAGGAACGACATCTAAAGAGGACACTTTCATAGTCGAGTTTCTGGTTCCATGCATAGTCTTTGCTTGTTAGGATTATTTCAGCTGGGAATCTGACACTAAAACAATCTAAAAATATTTGAAGCCCTTTTACATTATTATAATTTTAGTCTGCGACTGCGGATCATTCCATCATTAGTCTGCGACATCATTCTTCTGCAATTGCGAATCATTCTTCTCTGTGGTGCAACTATGGCATCTTAGTCTGCGGCATCCACCAAAATCAGCACTAAATCAGGGCCAGCATTGCTGAAAATTAGTGTTCATCGGTGTCTTCCGTGGGTGCCAGTTGGGCAACGAAGAAATTTTTGAATTCCAAAAACTGCTCGTCTGCCTTGACGTACAGGTTTCAGAAACAAACTTCAACATCTATCCCCTCGCTCTGGCATAGAATGGCCTTTTAAAAGACAACTAAATTACCTTGGGCTCTTTTTGTTCTTGCCTTCGGATCCCTCCTAATTTGGCAATGCAGTGTTGTGCAGGGTCTATAATTATTCTTTGGAAGACCAGCGATAAAGATTTTTTGGAAGGGTGATTCTCTGGAAGACCAGCGAAGGAACAATCTGAAGTCTGAGGAGCCATCCGAATTGGGGAGAACATATTTTAGTACTCTGTGGATCCGAGATCACTCTGGATTGAATGCAAGGTCAAAGAAGGTTTCGTCTGAGGTGAATATTCTTACATAGGTCTTTACCCTTCCATGAAAGGAACATCCCCTTGTGCACAAGCGGAAGCATCTCTGTGGTTAAAACCTGAAGCTTGGGTCCTATCAACAGAGCCGAATCTCAGAGAGTTGAATGAGTCTCTTCCAGTAGTCAAATGTCAGTCTCCTTATCAAGATCGAAGTGAAAATCGAAAGGCTTAGGGTCACTAAGATGGTTTGAAGGTTTCGGGTCATCAGATCAGAAGTATATTTTATTTTTTGTTGGACATTGATATATCGTATGAACTATAGTAGTTGGGTATTGAGTTATAAAACTGTTGAACTGACCATTCTCAATTGAACCATGGATAGTCTTGATTATAATTTTTGGATTGGGTTCGGACTATATAATGATGAACTGTTGAGTTACATAGTGGGAAGTCATATAGCACTGTTGTCTCACTAATGCAATTGAAACTGTATTGGATGGACTGTAGAATTATATTGTGAGTGATAATTGCAGTATTGATTATTACAATTTATATATTATCATTACCTGGTGGCATATTGTACATGGTTTACTTCCGCAGTATGGCTCCCAGTTTCGCGAAGATAATTGTCGGGCCAGTTCCGTCCGCCTCTAAGAGTCAAGCTCCTGCCCATATTGTCAGTGAAGCCCCAGCTCCCATTGTGTAGGTGGTCAAGGCCTCACTCGATGAGGCCTTGAATTTTTTTTAAAGTGCCTTAATCTGCTGGTTTAATGGCTTTTGGTCGTGGTTGACAGCTCTCCACAGTTGGATCTCGGAGGTATGGAAGCCTATCATTTCTGATGAAATTAATATCTACCCCTGTGCTAAGGGTTTCTTTATAGTCGATTTTGAAAACTCTGAAAGCAAACAATGCATTTTAGATTCCGGCCCTTGGTTTTGGGAAAACTCGGGCCTATTCATGAAGCCATAGAACCCATCATTCGATCGCTCAACAACAGTCATAACCTCATCACCAGTTTGGGTTAGATTACGTATTATGGATTAATCTCATCATTATAATTTGGTTGATGTTGGAAACCAATTAATATGATTCATATTTATCACCAATTAATGTAGTTCATGCATATCATTATTCATTAAATTATTTATCATAGAATTATATTTTATGCTTTATCATTTATATTATACTTAATTATACTAAGTTATATTTATAAAGTGCATTAATTTCGAGTAATCTTTAAGGATGTGTGGGTTTTCATTTTTGTTCAGTGGTTATTTTAATATATATATATATATATATATATATATATATATATAAGTTAAAGTCAATATATAATATTATAAATTATTTTTATTTTATTATGTATAATTTATTTATTTTATTTTTAAAATATAAATATATTTAAAAAAATTATTAATTATTTATGTTTATGTTGATGGTCGTATATATTTAAAGTGTTTGTGGGATTCTGTTTTACAGGGAAGACCATTGCTCTATGTGGTTGCGTTTAGTAATACAATACAAAATCTAATTAGCAATCAGGGAAGCAAAGAAGAGCCATTATTTGTAACTGGATTTATTTGTGCTCAAGGTGAGAAAAGTTGAACGAGTAGTACTGAATCCTGATTGAACAAGATTTGTTCAACGACCTATGTAAGAATATTCACCTCAAACGAAACCTTCTTTGACCTTGCATTCAATCCAGTGTTAGGATCAGATTCTGCGTTGTGGCAGGAGCAGCATGGGAAGGATAGCAGCCTTCCAACTTGCATCTTTGGCATGGGAGATGAAAAAGATGAGGACAGCCATATGACAGATGTTCTTTGTGATAGATCATCAGCGCTGTCACTATGGAGGATATATCCATATTGGAAGTCCTAGCTATTAGTGGATTATTCCAAGGATCTTTCTACTTGTATGATATTGGATGAGTAGTTGCATGAGGAGGGATATTCAGTCAGAGATGGGGTCATTTACTATCATGGTAGGATATTCTTATCTAGAGCTTCCAATCTCAAGGAAAAGTTACTACAAGCATCTCATGAGGATTTTCTCTTCAGCCACACTTATTCTATGAGAGCATACCACACCATCATGGAGGGGTACACTTGGGAAGGCTTTGAGGAGGAGATATATCAACATTTGAGGAGATGCATGGATCATGTTGAGATGGAGGAGATACATAACTCTTTGGAAGAGTTAACACAGGAACCTCTTTCCTCTTTGAGGATGAGAGGAGATTTATCTATGAGCCACTCCATTTGCATGGGAAAATTATATGGTAAGGATACTGTTTGGTTGCGTAATGATTTGTATAATGAATATGTGCATTCCTTAACCGTATATGTGCAGGACATTGCTCCAAGGAGGAGCATTCTTTCTAGACTTCATGGTCTACTTGAGGCCATAAGCAGTTTTGATGATGGCCACTCCCTAGGAGGACTTGGGGAGATAATATCTTATGCAGAGCATCCTCACTTTGCACTATACACCATACACTTTCTCCTAACTTGTGAGGAGATTGCGGCAGCAAGCAAGTGGTTGAGAAGCCACACATCATGCCATTTTCTGATGTAGTTAAGAGTAAAACTACGTTGGTTTAATTTGAGGGACCATTGTCCTTATTCCCTATTACATAGGGCAGCTAGCATGATGCTAATCATAATTTCCTTTGTTGATGTTGTTCTTAATTTTATTGGGAGCATGATTGGGGGAGAGACACATTGGTTGGATGTGTCCTTGGGGGAAGAGATTTCCCACACTTTTTGCATTACATGTTCCAAGGGGAGCATGGGAGATGATATGGCCACTACAGTAAAACATTTTCTTCTTTATGAGGTGGGCTATGGGATTGATTGGACGCCATATGGTGATGATTCCCTATCCATCACATATGGGATGGTTTGGGCCAGCATGATTCATAACGTTGGAGGGAAGATATTTGGAGATCTATTATTTTTCTTTCCACTTGAGGGCAACCTTATTACAGCCCAAGATCATAAGATACTATACACTTATCATAAGTGGAGAGGATGACAGTGTGGAGTAGGCTATTTTTTCTACCGTGTTCAATTATTCAGCCCACCTACATTGTAGGAGCCAAAGGCGGAGGAGAATTTTCAGGAGTTGCCATCTTGGGAGGTAACTCATTTTGTATGGATGATAGCTTGGGGATGGGAGATTGATATGGGGATGGTAGATCCCAATATATATCAGACCTCATGCCTCAAGAAGGCCTTTAGACATCCCATTGTTTCCTCCATGGATATTTTACCTTTACATGATGATAACTATTTTGGATGCTCACCAAAAGATAGCTTGCATACTTGGGAGGGGCAACTTGGAGATGTATTAATGAGACAACATCTTGATCCTTGGAGGATTTTATCATATGAGAATGCTGCAGGGGGAGAAGAGGAAACTCTTCAGTTCTATCCTTGCAGTTGCTTGAGGACAAGCAACATTTGGGAGGGGAGGACTGTAATATTCCAAAATTAGCATACAGCTAATTGGAATATAGATTTTTGTTTTTATCACCTAGCAGTTGAATAAATGGGTAAGGAGGCCCATGAATATTAAAAATATGAATAAAATCCCTCATAATGTGAAAATGGATCATCATAGGAGCTGGATTTCACACCCTCATTTGTGAAAAGGGACATTTGCATGTGGACAAGGTCAATTTTGACCAAGTCAACAACGTTGGGATAAGAGGTGGAGATCATCTTTGGAGAAAGCGCAGTGATAGTGGGAGGAAGATTCCTTGGTGAAGGAAACCCTAACGAGTGGGACCTAAGGTGAGAGGGCTTCCATTTGTATAAAAGGAGGGTAAGGCATCCATAGCAAGATATGAAATTGAGTATTGAAATTGTGGTCTGTATGACTTTTGTGCTTTCTTCAATTGTTTGGTTGAGATTGTTGTGTTGCTTAGCACAAGGCATTCCTGTTTAGGAATTCCTTCTCCTTTATTGAGAGGCCTCTTGAGGGAGCTTGTACTTAATTTCTCCACATCTAGGCTTGAGGCCAAGCTACCTCCTTCAGCTACAACGTTATTTCTGCAGAATCATAACGTTGTGTTGCAGGGTGTTGCAGTGGAGGGTTCACAACACCACTTCTGGAGCTTATTTTTCAGGGGAGGAAGCTTTCTTTCCTTTGGGAGATCAATAAGAAATACTTTTGAGCTGATTCTAGATCTTGGCACTTGGCCAACCTATTTTCTTTCACCTACAGCGCAGTATCCCTCAGTGACTGCGTTATTTCTGTGACCATTTGCAGTGAGGGGTTGCAGTGTTTGTTTAGAGGGTGAGATCTTCAGTGTTAGGATCAGTATTTCACTTGGGAGATATATTTTAGGAGGTCTATTCATCTTGTATAGCATATTCAGCCATCTCCATCCAGTTCTTGAGTTGTAGCTGCTACTCAGCCCTAGGGCTGCACTCCGGCATTTTGTAATTTTTGGATATTTCAGGAAATCATTTCCGGATTGTCTTGAAATTGTGTTTGGGAGTCTAGATCTTTACTCCCAACATTATATGAGCCATATATTTGTATATTTGTGTATTGACACTTCCCAGCAGTAGTTATTCCTAATAAAACTGAAATTTCATAGCCTTGGGCATTATTTTTGTAGCAGTGTTCTTCATGTTTCATGTACATGTTTTCTTGAGGCTTTTTGTGCCTAACTTGAGTGATTTTTCCTCAAGATATTGTATATATTTGCTGCTATGACTTTGATATAATGGATATTTGATATTCTTACATTTTATGTGTTGATTTATCACTGCTACTTCCAGTATTGCGTTCATATATTGTTCCATCCCCATTTTGGGATATCACGGTTATTTGGTTTCTTTGGTCTTAGTTCGGGATATAGTTTCCAACAGTGAGCTTCATCATGCCCCTCTTTGGAAAAATGTTTGCATGTGATTTTCTCCCCTTCTTGCTTCACACTTGCATTCTTCTTTCCTTCCATTTTCCTCCTTTCTCTTTTCCCTTACCCTTGAATGGCTTCTTCTTACTACCCTCTTAAGAAATGCTTTTACCCCTTGCTTCAAGATGTGTGGCTTGCACACATACCTCATCTAAGTTATTTGGGTTAAACATGAGAATAGTGTGTTTTAAGTAGGAATGTAGACCTCCTATATACTTCAAGGGTGTATCTTGTGAATTTAAGTCTACTCCAAGTAATAAAGCCCTTTTCCTAATCTCTTGTGTATACTCTTGGACACTTTGACCTTTTAGTTGTCTAAAGTTTTGCCAACTCATTATTTCTTTCTGCATATAGGCTAATGGATAGAATTTCCTTTTAACGGAAGAAATGAATTCGAACCAAGAAATGGAAATCTTACCATGGATGCAAATTTCCTCTTGTGTCTTTGCCTCCCACCAAACTAATGCTGCTCCTTCTAGCCTTAATGAAGCCAATTGGATTTTAATATTGTCTTCTTGCAGATTTTGAATTCTACAGTAAGATTCTAATTGACGAATCCAATTATCTAGTTTTTTAGCTTTAACTTCTCCATTATATGTAGGAAGTTCAAATTTCTCATGTCCAACCTGAGTAATGAAGTCTTTCCTTTTGGGATCTTGGAATGAGTATGGGTAAGAGTTTTTGTAGTGGATTTGGAAGATGAAGATGTGAATGAGGATGATGATGGTGGTGGTGGTGGAGAAGGAGGTGGTTTTCCACCACTGGATTTTGAGCTCCTCTCTTCCTCCTTTTTGCTATTTGAAGATTCTTATTTATGAGGGTGTTTTGTACCTTCTCTAGCTTCCTTTGTCATAAAAGCTTCATACATAAGTTTCACCATATTTTTAATTTCTTTGAACTCCTTCTTGACATCCTCTTCCTCAGAATGTTCATGAGCTCCTTCATGGCCTGAAATTTTGGTTGTTGATTCAAGCTCTATCTCTGCAGCTTGTATCTCTTCAACCACTTCAACCTCTTGTGCAATTAATTCCTCTTGTTCTTCAAGTGTTGCCTTGAGTGGTCCTTTGGGTAAGGATGCTGCTATCTCAGCCTTCTTCCTTCTTGTCCTAACTTTTGGACTAGATATCAATAGCTTCCCTTCTCCTCTCTGCAATCTCAATCTTGTAAGCATCAGTAATTTTAAACTATCAAAAACTCTTCAAGTAAAAAAATCAAGCAACCTTGTGCTCTGATACCAACTTGATCTGAAATTACTTGCTAGTTAATGATGTGCTAGTTTCATTTGAGATATAAACATTTTTTTGCATTGTTTTACTTATCCTTCATGAGTGTTTGGTCCATATATTACTAGTTTATTCCCTTATTATTATTATTAGTGTAGCCCCCTTATTTTTAGTGTTGTACCCCTGTAACCGCAATATTGTTATTATTGTGCCCTTACATTATTATTGTTAGGTCGGCTAGGATTATATTGTGGCCCCATGGACTCCTATATATAGAAGGAGGTTTTGTTCATTTGTATCATCCAAGAATTGTTTATTTATGTAATGTATTGGAGGTTTCCCCCTCGAAGTGGCTGATTTCTAAGGCGTTGATCTCTCTTTTATTCTATTTTTGGAGTTGTTTTCATAATATTTTGTATCAGAGCTTTGGATTCTAGGGTTTTTCTGCTCCAAAAATGTCATCGTGCCATTTTCGCTATAATTTTTTTTCTACAAATTTTCGGAAGCTGAAATTTTTACAAATCGAAGTTGCAATCCTGAGGAACGTCATGGAAAATTTTCAAATCTTGGTTCACAATATTTTCAGATATATAATCTATGCAAGTTAGGGATTTTTGCAAGCTCCTGAATTTAACCTAAACATTTCATCGTGGAATTTTTGCTATAACTTATTTTCTACGATGGTTCAGAAGCTGAAATGTTTACGAAGCGAAGCCGCAATCCTGAGGAACGTCGTGGAAAATTTTCAGAGCTTGATTCGCAATATTTTTGGAGGTAAGCTCTGTGGATGTTGGGGATTTTTCAGGCTCCTAAATTTCATCTCAAAGAGGTGAACGTGGGAAAATCGTCATAACTCTCCTTCTGAGAATTGGATTGGAATTATGTAAGTAGTGGTCGCAATCAAACGAGCTATAGTTTCCTCTGTATCAATTTCAGAGCTGAAGGAGGAAAAAGTGACATGTGGCATTTCGAACAAGGTCGCTCTACTAAACCAGTCCATAATTAGGTCATTGTGGGAGATTGGGCATAACTTTGCCTTGAAGAATCCAAATCAAGTGAGACCTATGGAAATTTAAAGAAGCTTTCAGAGGGCTACTATAGGGCTGAATTTCAGATGATGAAGACCTGAAATAACAGATATAATTCAGTTTCAATATCAAGCTCCTCAAAATCAATAAAAAGGTGTGTATTTTTTTCGAATTGCATAAGTCTTGTGTGAAAAATTAGTTTGAATTGATTCCAATAGAATATTGTAGAATAGATATCAGTATTTGGTTATAAAATTACCCCTAAAAAGAATTCAACACCCATTAAGCCTTTAGAAGGCTCTACTATGACTCATGAAGGCGAAGAATTGCAACATGACATATCAAAATTACAAGAGCAAGTGCACAAAATTTTGCTCTCACAAAGAGCAACAAAAAATGAAATGGAAGTTTTGAAGAAAGGCGTGGAAGCTAAGATGGATGATTTGAAGAAAGGAATGGAAGCTAAAATGGATGGCATGGAAGCTGGCATGGAAGCTAAATTGGATGACATGAAATAAAACATGGAAAACATGAAATACAACATGGAAAACATGACGAATGATCTAAATGCACACATTGAAGGTTTGACAAAGTTGATACAAGAAATGTTTCCTAATGCTGAAAAGATAGTAGAGGAAACTAATGATGAGAACAAAATAAATGTTAATTTCAATTTCATAAACTCTAATGTTGGATGGAAGAACCACCATATTCCAAAGATGGATATGAGGAATTTTGATGGCAAGGATCCCGTAACATGGATAGTACAGATGGAGCAATATTTTGATCTCAATAATGTGAAAAACACACAAAAGGAAATCATTGAAAATTTACATTTAGAAAAAAATACATTTGTATGGTATAGATGGCTTTTCTCCCGTAAAAAAAAAATCACTTTCTCAATTTTTACGGAGGAAATGATAGCACATTATGAGGATACAAAAAGCAACACCTTCTTTAAACAATTGATAAATCTCAAACAAAAGGGTTTAGTTGTGGAGTACATTGAGGACTTCCAAAAATTGAATATAAGGTTAACTGATATTCCAGAGGAACACCAGATTGATGTCTTCATAGGGACTTTAAAGGATAGCCTCGAACATGAAGCTCGCGTTTGGGAACCTGATTCATTGGAAAAGGCATTTAGGTTGGCAAGAAAAATTTAATGTAAAATCACGGCGACAAGGAATCCTACCACTCACATATATAAAGATGGAAGTGTTGCTACTCCTAGACTTCCACAACCTACAAGGTTGACACCACAACAATTGGAAGAAAAAAGAGCAAAAGGGCTTTGCTACAGTTGTGATAGCAAGTACACTAAAGGTCATAAGTGTGCTGAGAAGAAATTATTTTACATAGATTGTGAAGAGGAAGAAGAAAATGAACAAGAAGAGGATATACACCAGGAACCAGCCCTAGAAGAGGAAGAAATGAGTCTTACCATATTCTATAATGTATTGGCAGGAATTACCACTCCTCAAACTCTCAAGATAGAAGGACATATCAAGAAGAAAAAGGTAATAGTGTTGATTGATTCAGGTAGCACCCATAATTTTATTCATTGTAAGGTAGCCAAGGAATTGAATTGTTTCCCATACCCAACACGAGAATGTCAAGTGATGGTTGCAAATGGAGGAACTATAAATTGCTTTGGAAAATGCCATAATATCAAGCTAACCATGGGGGAATATGTATTGAATATTCTAATGCTTTCCATTCCTATGGGAGGTGTTGATGTTGTACTAGGAGTACAATGGTTACAATCTTTGGGGATGGTAGCTTTTAATTTTCAAGAACTTTTCTTGAATTTTTTTTCAGAAGGAAAGGAAGTCGAATTACGGGGTATTGCAAGGAAGCCAGGAAAGATAATAAGCTCTAATGTCATGACAAAGCTTCTAAAGAAAGAACAATGAGGCGTAATTACACAATTATGCTCACTAGAAGTTCCAACATCAAAATCATCTATTTCTGCAGATCTCCAACAAGTCTTGGACAATCATTCCAAGGTGTTTGAAACTCCCAAAGGACTCCCACCTATTCGTGATCATGATCATGTTATTCATTTGATTCCAGAAAGTGTTCCTCCAAACATCAGGCCTTATAGATATCCTTATGTCCAAAAGAGCGAAATTGAACGTATGATTGCAGAAATGTTAGAGGCTGGTATAATTCAACCTAGTCAAAGTTCTTTCTCTGCTCCTGTAGTATTGGTACACAAGAAGGATGAATCATGGCGCATGTGTCCAGATTATAGGGAGCTCAATAAGCTCACCATTAAAGATAAATTTCCCATTCCTGTGATTGATGAATTATTGGATGAATTACATGGAGAAATTTATTTTACCAAGTTGGATCTCCGTTCAGGATATCATCAAATTAGAATGAATATTGAAGATATTCCAAAAACAGCATTTCGAACTCATGAGGGTCATTATGAATTTTTGGTCATGCCTTTTGGCCTTACCAATGCACCTTCTACATTTCAAGGGTTGATGAATTCCATTTTCAAACCCTTCCTTAGAAAATTTGTGCTAGTATTTTTTTATGATATACTAATCTACAGCAGGTCTTGGAAGGATCATGTTGAACATGTTGACAGGGTGCTCAAACTATTGCAGGAGAAACAATTATATGCAAAAACATCCAAATGTTTCTTTGGAGTACAAGTGGTGGAATATCTGGGTCATATTGTATTTCTCGAGTTAACAAGGTATTATCGCAAGGTTGTTAAGAATTATGGGAGAATAGCAGCACCTCTAACAACGTTATTGAAGAAAGATGAATTTTCATGGACTTTTGAAGCAACTAATGTCTTTGAACATCTTAAAGAGGTAATGTGCCTAGAACCGGTCTTAGCTACGCCATACTTCACAAAAACCCTTATTGTGGAATGTGATGCCTCATGAAATGGAATTAGTGTTTTTTTAATGCAAGAAGGAAGACCTATTGCTTTTGAAAGTCGTCCAATCAAAGAAAAGTATTTAATAAAAGCTATTTATGAGAAGGAAATGTTGGCAATACTACATGCACTAAAGAAATGGCGACCTTACCTAATGGGAACGCACTTCAAGGTAAAAACTGATCATGATAGTCTTAAACACTTTTTGGAACAAATAATATCTTCAAAAGAGCAACGAAAATGGGTCACAAAGATGTTGGGTTATGACTTTGAAATAATCTACAAAAAAGGGAAGCTATTCATGGTTGTGGCACTCTCAAGAAATAATGAAGAGGTGGAAGCATTTCTTTGTGCCATTTCTATTATCCAACCAGATTGGATAACTGAAGCAAGGGATGAATGGAAGAAGGATGAAGAAGTGTGAACACTCATTCAAAAGTGGCAGCAAGATCCTAGTACATCTGATACATTTATTTGGAAAAATTATTCCTTATGGTACAAAGATCGTGCATATCTTTGTAAGAATTCCCAACTAAAACAAAAGATTCTTTTGGAATTGCACACTTCTCCTTTAGGAGGACACTTAGGATTTTTAAAAACTTACCACAGGGTGAAGAAAGAATTTTTTTGGGATGGCCTTAAATCTGATATTCAAAAGTTTGTGGCGGAATGTTTGGTTTGCCAACTAAAATAAAGTTGAGACAATTAAGACCCCGGGTCTTCTACAACCTTTATCCATTCCAAGTCAATGCCGGGAGGAAGATTTCAATGTATTTTATCACAAGTTTACCTAAGTCCGAAGGAAAGAGTGTCATCATGGTGGTAGTTGATAGATTCACTAAGTATGCACACTTTGTGCATTATCTCATCCATTTAAAGAAAGCATGCTTGCTAATGCATTTATGGGAACACTTCAAAAGCTGCATGGAAACCCAAATATTATTGTAATTGAGAGAGATCCCATTTTTATTGGAAATATTTGGACGGAATTATTTTCTTGTTTGGGTACTCATCTAGCTCATAGCTCATCTTACCATCCTCAATCTGGTGGCCAAACTGAGATAGTGAATAAATGTTTGGAACGATATCTTCATTGTTTTTCTTGTGATAAGAAAAAAAAATGGGTCAAGTGGTTACCTCTCAGTGAAGGGTGGTATAACACCTCCTTCCATACTACAGTAGAAATGAACCCATTTATGGCATGTTATGGATATCATCCACTATCCATAAAATCATCTTTGAGAGAAAATTCTAAGGTTAAAGCAGTGGAAGATCACATGAATCATCAATAAGAAGTTCTCCAACTCTTAAACGATAACCTAAATTTGTCACAAAATCGAATGAAACAATAGGAAGATCAATATTATAGCGAGATAAGTTTTGATGTATGAGAATAGGTATTTTTACTGCTACAACCATAAAAAAAAATATCCCTCAAGAAAGCTAAGAAAGATAATAAAATATCACCAAAGTACTATGGTCCTTACAAGGTGTTGCAAATATTGGTACTATGGCATAAATTGGAGCTTCCGCTCGCGAGTGCATCCAAATTTTCCATATTTCATGCTTAAATAAGGTTATAGGTGAAAATCTTCCAGTTCAAGCAATATTTCCAGAACTTGATGAGGAAGGAAAAATCATATTGGAACCTGAAGCAGTCATAGAAACAATAACTTGACGACTATGAAATCGATCAATTTCAGAGTATCTCATCAAGTGGAAGAACTTAACCACTTGACCCACATGGGAGGATGAGAATTTTATACGGAAGAACCCATAGCTACTCAAGTGTTGAGGGCAACACTTTTTTGAAGGAGAGGGGCATGTTAGGTCCCTATATTACTATTTAGTCCCTTATTGTTATTAGTGTAGCCCCCTTATTGTTATTGTTGCACCGTTGTAACCCCAATATTGTTATTATTGTGCCCTTACATTGTTATTGTTAGGTCGGCTAGGATTATATTATGGCCCCATGGACTCCTATATATAGAAGGAGGTTTTTGTCATTTATATCATCCAAGAATTGTTCATTTATGTAATGTATTGGAGGTTTCCCCCTCGAAGTGGTTGATTTCTAAGGCATTGATCTCTCTTTTCTTCTATTTTACTTATGCTTCATGAGTTTGTTTAAGGGCATGTGATTGGAAAACATTGTACTTAGTCAGATTATGAGTTTTTCATAAGCTTAAAAAGCACAATTTAAAATGACAAAACATAAGCAATAGTAAACACAGCAATCACATATAACATAGCTTAACACATAGAATTTTGATAAAGGAGTTCACCCCTCCTGGGCTACATCTCCTTGGTCGAACTTCATAGTGTGACCTTTGTATTAGATTCAAGTGTGCTGAAATTGATGTTACAAGCTTCATAACCTCTTGGAACCTGTTCCAATGAGTTTATAACATCATAATCTCTCAAAAATGACTATTTTTTGTTGTATTTGGACTATGGATGCTCTGGAAATGACCCCAACACCTGTTGGCACTAGCCTTCAAAAATATTCAGATGTACTAAAACACCTGCAGATCACCATTTCTGCCCCTGCAACCTGCTCCATTAAGTTCCTAGCATGCAAATTAGCCAGGAATTACTTTTACTGAGCTTAGTTTGGCCAAAAATTGAGTGAGTTATGACAAAATTGTTTTTGCCCCAATTTGTCCTCCAAAATTGGGATTAATTAGCGCTAATCATGCTTACAAGCGGATAAGTGTGGTTTAATTAGTGTAAGCATGCCTTGCACAAATATTGTTTTAATGTAACTAAACCACATTAAAATTTAATTAATTTTCATTAACAACACTTGCCGTTTGTTTTGGATTAGCACCTGTTTCGTTGCGGAGTGGCCACATAGGGAGGGGGCTAGCCCCCCTTTGACCCCCAAATTTCAGGCATATATAACTTAAATTCACGCAGAGAGAAATAGGTGTAAGAAACACCTGGCAGTAGAGATGGTTAGGCGTGCAGTGTGTCAGCGAGAGGTCAGGGGTTCGAGCCCTAAACCCGCCATAAAATTTTGTGTCATTTGGTAACTTAGCCTTCCGCCAACTTGTCACTTACCTCCAGACTTAGCTCGTTACCAGATTTAGTTAATGCCTCCTCTATAGTTGGTGAGATCCGCCGAGTTTGATTTGAACTATATATATATATATATATATATATATATATATATATATATATATATATATATATATATATATATATATATATATATATATATATATATGATTTCAATCATATATTCCAATGTTTCAAACCTTGATATAACAATAATTCAACCTTCCAACCTACCTGCCATTGGGGGGGGGGAGGGTACGTGGAATGCCACATGGCCCTTCCCCATTGGCCACCATATAATGAAATGTCAACTTAAATAAAATTCCACTTAGACTTAGGAATAAAAAATTTCACTTCCTAGTCATCATCGGCGAATCAAGTGGTGCCACTTGGCACAATATCATTATTTGTTTCTATAGGATATACCTGCAACTACTGACTATACCTGCCACATTAACATTGTACATGTTCTCCTGATTTTTTGCCTATTTTTGAAAACAAACAATAGATGATAACTCATCCATACGAACTCAGATTTTGATGAAATGAGTTGCGCAAGAATCCTGGTGACAAACTCTATCAGGTCATTCAGGTTTGAAGCAATTTCGATCACTTTAAATTTTTAGCTAAAACTCGAGCTTTAGATCACTCTCAAAAGTAGTATTTTATTTAGTTAAAAAAAGGGGTCTTGACTTTGGAGGAAAAGTCATATTTTTCTTGAAAATATATATATATATATATATATATATATATATATATATATATATTGTATTTTTAAATGGAAATATGTTGTGGAAGTGAGTCATAGTTAGAAGGTTTAATTTAGACATGAATTATTTGGTTTGGTATGTAATCAGATATGCAATTATGAACAGAATTTGAATTAGGATTTGGTTGAGGAAATGAAGGATTTTAGGATATTTTAGGAGTCATATTAAGATCTTACCAAAAACTCAGTCAATTGGGTTATGTATTTATGTTTTTGTAAATCTTTGAGTGAAGGAGGGATAATAGAAAAGAATGATAAATTAATGTAGAATATGGACGAGGTAGAATGGCCAACCAAATGAAGATCATGCCATGAAGAAGTAAGAGTCAGAAGTTTATTATATATGTACAGATTATGAAACGAATAGAATCTCATATTTTGTTGTGTGTAATTGTCTCTATGTGATCCTGTTGGAGTATTTTAGCATTTAAGTGTAAATGTGTGAGGGATTTTATAAGTCTTTGAGTAACCCTCATTAGAAAGCAAAGTAAATGTCTCTGTATGTGCAATATGTAATTAATTATCTATTGTATTGATCCTCCATTTTTGGAAGTTGATTCCTTGTGAGAAAGACATCTATGAGCTAATGTTAGATTAGGTTTTTGTACATGTACGACAATTCTCTATTACAAGAGTGGAGAGGAATGATAGATGAAAATTTAAGATTGGGAGTTTCAAGTACAAGGAATGACCTTCATTCATGAAGTCAAAGATAAAACACGCAAAAATAATTGGCATCATCACATGTTGAAGATTGGCATTGAGGTTATGTGTGCTTGAGAAAAAAAATCGTCATTGGAATTGTGGATCCATTTCTGAGCAAACTAAGATGAATTCAAAGATTTCACGATCTCGGTTTTGTGCAGAATGGGGTCTATTAGGAAACTCACGAGCTTTTTCTTGACAAAGTTCTTGGTTGAATAGATTTGAAATATTCTCTGAACCATGTTTTAAAGGAGTGCATGAACAATATTTGGTATCTATGTGTTCCCATTGAAGATCGATCAAGCATGAAAGGTAATTTCTTGTGATATCATGTATGACTGAAGGATTCAAAAAAAATTATATTTTGGAGACGAGGTATGAAATAGATATTTGAATGATCTATGGTGTTGGTAATTAAATTTCTCTATTTAATTTTTGAAATTGCAATCACAGAGGTTTTCATACTTAATGCATATGTTATAGATGGTGGTTCCACCTCTGAGTGGAATTTTTGGGTTGAAGTTTATGAGAATTTGGGAACTGCCATTAAGTAGAAACGTGCCGGAATTGTAAACTATTATCATTGGTGGGGAATAGTTCAAAGATAGAAGTATATCACCCTGCAAGTTTTGCAAGTGAATTAAAAATCCCAAATACATCCATTTGAATATGAAGTTAAATATAGCCAGAACATATCTGACCCAAATGTAATTAATATTCTTGTGGTGAGGAAGCATTGAGTCGTTACCTAATTTAAGGAAAGGAAATAACCCAAGACTGAAACCTTGTCTTAGTAAAGTAAAGCTAATATATGGGTTTTGCATTGAAAATAGATCATGAATGCTTTCAAAAGAGTAGTGTCGGATAAATGGAATTGGTGACAAGGTGCCTTGGTCACATCATTTTTGGTATCAGAGCTGGTTAACTCTTAGAGAAACAAATCTAAACAGATCTAGTACAGAAACAAATTTGGGAAAACCTTGGTGAAGCAAACATATTCTGCTTGAGGAGAAACAACCAAAGGAATTTTATGATGTCTGTCATAAAATTGTAGTGCAAATATTGTTATGTTCATATTGTTGCGAAGTATTTTTGAAGAGTAGAGACTAGACCTTGACTGATCTCAAAGTTGGATTGAATCTTGGTTGTATTTCAAGAAGTGTCTATTAAGAATGTTGAAATAAGAGTTCAATTGTTGATCGTGTGAAAAGTTATTTTGAATGAGACATGAAAGTATTTTTGAGGAGCTCTGGATTAGTTCTAAAGACATATTGGAACACAGTTTCGCAGGGTTTGAAAAGTTAGCTTGATACATCCTTGAGACAGAGCAGCAACACATCAAAAGAGCTGAATAGAGTAAGGTATTTTGAGTCATTGAAGTGGCCTTGGAAGACTTTAGGAAGAGAAGACAAATGAAGTATTAAATTTTTTAAACAGGGCAGTGATAATTTGGAGTTTGCAGAACTTACAAAATATAAGGTTTGGTGAAATATTATTGGTGAATTTTTTTATTTTTTCATTGATTTGAGCAGGGAATAAATATTTACAAGTTGATCTTTTGAGGAGAAGAAAGAACCTTGCAGCAGAAGGAGGACGATTAAAAGTACTCAAAGAGAAAATGAGATGATTATAGAAGGTTGGAAGATTTGGCGCGCTCTTGAGAGGGAATGTTGTGAAGAAGTATAGAGTAAGTGTGTCTTTGAAAAGGGATTGGACCATTGAAAAGGATCAAAGGAAGACTATTGAAAGATAAATATATTGGTGCAAATCCTATAGAGTTTTTTATGATATTTTTGTGAGAAATCTGGTTTAATAGGTAGCCGATAAAAAGAAATATTAATAGAAGCCATTATAGTAGAAAATCTATGAAAGAGGAAGAGGTACAAGAAGATCTCTAAGGAAAAGGAATTATGACAAATCCCAATATCAATATGAGATTTTTGAAGAGAGGACACCATAATTCTAAAGAGAATAAAGAAGTGAGCAACTGAAGATGTAGAACCCAGACAACTTTTAAAACTCAGGAGAAAAAGTACTCTAGAGAAAGAGAGAAAAGGAGGTTCTACTACAAAAAACTAGATGAAGAGGACAACTTCCAACAAGCAGAAGTTCAGTAAAATTTTTTGAATGCGGTTCCACAAATAGTGTGGGTAGAATTTCTATGAGAAAGAAAAGGATACCAAGAAGAGAACTTGGTACTGATAGCAAGTAGCAGACTTGTTATAGAGATGGAGAAGGCTTGTTGCAACTCTCTAGTGAACAAGGAGAGTTCACAGAAAGGAAGAATGACTACTGGTAGTTATTTCAAGGGTTCAAAAAGGAAAAGTCACAATCAGAGGGAAAAGGATTCCAAGGCAAATGGCATAAAAAAAAAATATGAGTCAAGAGGAGTTTGACAGGGAAATTTCTAATATAAAAGAAAGTATGAATGCATTGATGAAGCTGCTAGAAGAACAAGAAGAGGACCAATTGTATGGTTGGATAATGAAGAAGAAGAAAATTAAATGGCCTTCACTACAAAGGAGGTTGAGGCAAAAGGTGTATGCCAAGTTGAAGAAAGAACTCAGGGCAGTTGAGTATAAATTTTTTGAACAAATTTTTTTCTTGGATGAATAGGAAACCGGAAATATTGAGAAGGAATTTGTAGATAGTCTAAAGGACTATGAAATTAGTTCGGCTCTGCATGAAGGTGTGATAGCTGAATCGTTTGAAGAAGAGCCTTATTTTTTTAAATATAACACTTTGTGTGTGGTTTCAGATTTGACAGGTGCAGATCGGCAAATTGGAAATGTTCTTGTGCATTTTGATGAGGAAATAAATATTTTTGAAGAAATGGCTGAGATGGTGAATTATTTTGAACATGTTTTTAGTGATTTTGAAGATGGTGGATTTGGCAGGAAAATTTACACAAAATATAAATTTGAAAACAATTAAACTTGTGGTAGTGACCAGAATGACATAATACCTTTGATGACAAAGGAATCTTCAACAAAATACCAATATGGATATATTATGCAGCTTGTTTAAAAGTGCAAATTAATGTTGACATTATAAAAATCTCAGAAATTTCATGATTTTAAAACTCATAATTGTTATATGTATTAAAAATATGAAGAAGCCATAGAAGAACAAAATTTAATTTATGTTTTAAAAGAGGATGGAACAACATTGTGTCACAATAATTATACGAGAATAGAGGACGAGGAAATACCTAACGAAGAAATGATCAAAGAGATTCTAGTTATTGAAATAATAAAGAACAATTTTACACCAGGGAAGGCAAGCACAGATGTGGATATGGAACTTTTGGAGGAATCGCTGGTCAAAAATCCAAATGGTAAATGTTATATGGAATTTATAGATACAACTCAAAATAGTTTTATTAAATTGTATGAAGAGATGGAGATTTTGGGAAACTGGATGGCAAGAGATCAAGATGATGGATATTGCATGGAGAATTTCATGGAGAATTTCAATACAACTCCAAGTGATTTTGTTAAACTATATGAGGGGCTGGATTTCTTGGAAGAGAGGATATTGAGCCAAAGATTTCATATTCGGTATGAAAAATTATAATTGGAAAGAGAAGGGATTGTCTTGGACGACAATGAAGATGAAGCTGAAAAATACAACCAACAGGTTTTAAGGGAGAGATGTAATCAAAAATAAATGAAAATTATATACATTTTATAACAAGAGGAGGTATGGAACATCCTAAAGATAGTAAAGTTCAGCCAAGGGAATTTAGAAATTGAAATTAATGGATTGTGGATGTTAACGAGGAAAACATTTAGGGAAAATGCAATAGAAAAATGAAATCAACCAGAAAAGAAGATTAGCTAACAGAAGTACTTTGGATCAGCAAAGAAAATTGGCGAAAGCAATATAATATTTGGAAGTCTGGAAAGACAAAAGAAATTGTAGCAGAGGAAGTGGTGCAACAACATAATGAGATGGATGAGAAATTACAAATTAAAGTGTGGGATCCAGGAGGACTTGGTGGAGGAAAACACTGGACTGCTACAATATTACAAAAAAGTAGCAATCTAGTTCAAACACATGGCCAGGGGGCCATGAAACTTTTCAACTTTGGGAGTCTGATGTCGGAGCATTAGCTCTCAAAAGTAGTATTTTATTTAATTAAAAAAAGGGGTTCTTGACTGTGGAGGAAAAGTCATATTTTCCTGAATTATAAATATATATATCTATATATATATATATATATATATATAGATATATTTTAAATCGAAATATTTTGTGGAAGTGAGTCATAGTTATAAGGTTTAATTTGGGCATGAATTATTTGGTTTGGTATGTAATCGGATATTCAATAATGAACAAAATTCGAATTAGGATTTGGTTGAGGAAATGAAGGATTTTAGGAGTTAGATTAGGATCTTACCAAAAACTCAGTCAATTGGGTTATGTATATATGTTTTTGTAAATCTTTGAGCGAAGGAGGGATGTTAGAAAAATTAATGTAGAATATGGACGAGGAAGAATGGCCAACCAAATGAAGATCATGCCATGAAGAAGTAAGAGTCAAAATTTTATTATATATGTACAGATTATGAAATGAATATAATCTCATATTTTGTTGTGTGTAACTATATCTGTGTGATCCTGTTAGAGAATTTTAGCATTTAAGTGTAAATGTGTGAGGGATTTTATAAGTCTTTGAGTAACCCTGATTACCAAGTAGATTAGATGTCTTTGTATGTGCAATATGGAATTAATGATCTATTGTATTGATCCTCCATTTGTGGAAGTTGATTCTTTGTGAGAAATACATCTCTGAGCTAATGTTAGATGATGTTTTTGTACATGTACGACAATTCTCTATTACAAGCGTGGAGAGTAATGACCTTCATTCATGTACAAGGAATGAAAATTTAATATCCATAGTTTCATGTACAAGGAATGACCTTCATTCATGAAGTCAAATATAGCACACGCAACAAGAATTGGCATCATCACATGTTGAAGATTGGCATTGTCGTTATGTGTGATTGAGAAAAAAAATCGGCATTGGAATTATGGATCAATTTCTGAGCAAACAAAGACAAATTCGAAGATTTCACGATATGGGTTTTGTGCAGAATGGGGTCTATTGGGCGACTAATGAGATTTTTCTTGAGAATGGTTGATGCAGGAGCATCATGGTTCCAAAAATTTGTACATTTATTAGAATCTAGGGGGTCTTGTGTTTTTCAAAAGAGTTGGTTTTCCTAAGTATTTAATTAATAAATTTTCAATATTTTGGGTGATTTAGGTGAGACATTTAGAATAGGATTTAATTAAATATTGAGAGGCATATTTTTAAATGTTCTCGAATGTAGGAGAACATGAGTGATTGATGAGTGATCGGTGTGGATTGAGATATTGTAAATCTTAGTTAGAAAGTAGTTCATGATTTATGGAGGATCCTTAGGATTTAGTTGAAAGTTGAGATCCTCAAGGGATAAAGAAGATATTTTAGGAACCAATCGAGGAATTAGAGGGTTTTTAGGATTTTGTTGAGTAACCCATGGATCTGAACCAAAATTGGTTACAGAGCCTTTTGTATATAATTGTAAAGCCTCAAAGGCACAAACAGTGAAAAGATGAATATTCTTAGATAGGATATTCGATTTTGTAAGCCTGCGGGCATATAGAGAGAGAGAGTAAGAGAAAGGGTTATGTAAAGACAGATCAGGCCAAAGTTAGCTTGTAAAACAGGTTTTTATTTGTATCTGTACATTTGTTTAATGAATGAGGAAATTGAATTCATTGTGAATGTGTGTGTTATTCCTTTTATGTGCTAAGTGATCCATAATTGTGAATTTATGGTTTCTATGTGATAAACAATGATGAATGAATTAAAATTGAATGTTTAAAGTCTTTTGAGTGATAAAGGACTTATGGTTGAGTAGAAACCGTGTGATTCCAGTTTGGATCTAATAAATGTGTGTACAAGTCAAGTAAAGGACAAATTACGAAATCTGGAAGAAAAGGAATAATATAGATAGTATTTTGTATTCAAGTTAGAGACAGTGTAATGAATACTAAACAAAGATAAGCTCAGGAGAGATATACTTGAAGTAGTCTGAATGAGAAAAGGAGAAGCAGTGTGGAGAAGACTATGTTGCAAAGTAATGACAATATAAAGAGAAAAATTTGACCAAAGACCGAAGAACGGAGAATAATTCAAAAAGATATTAATGCCTTTAAGGATAGAGTAAAAGTGGAGGAGAAATTCAAATTGAAGAAACCAGAATAAGCTAAGGAGGAGTTTTGGAACAAGACAAATCAACAGAGCGACATAAAGCAGAGGAAGTAATGAAGGCAGAGAACACTTAGAAATTCCAGAGAGGTGAATGGACAAAAAATATTAAATCGCAAAACCGAAGATTTAGGAATCAAGGGCGGAGATCAAGTGCGGGTAGAAATGAAGGCAAACAATTAAATGACAAAGATTACACAAAAGATAAAGTTGGAGAGTTGCAGACGAGGACGCGTGTCAGTGTGGTGCAACATCACACATCGGTGATTTTAGAAGTTAAGTTGAGGGCTTTGAAAAGTAAATAAAATAAGTTGTCATGCGATGAGGTGGAGGCGAACGTGAGGACCATTAGATCATGTAGTAGATCAACGACGGACGGGGAAATCACTGTTAGGTAAACATGACTCGGGGTAGAGTCAATGTTAACTAGGGTAAATAGTAGTGGTTTTGGGGCACATGGTATTGTGCACCCATGGTTTTAGCCCATGGTATTTCATGTAATGGAGCCTATAAGAGGCTGGGAATACTTCATTGTAATGTAGGTCTGGAGGTGAGCAGTGAAGGCTCACTTGGCCAGATTGGCCAGGGTTTTGGCCAATGGTTAATGAAATTTCATTGGTTGGGTTTTTCCCCAGATTTGGGGTTTTCTCGGATAAACATATGTGTTTATGTTAATGATTTGTTGCTGGTTCTTTTTCATGATTACTATTCCTCTCGGTAAACATTTTATTTCTGCGATAAATTCTTAACAAATGGTATCAGAGACATGGTCCAGGTTTTGGCTTCAAAGGGACGCTTTTTTTGCCAAGGGTTTTATTGGGCTATGAAAGGAGACATGATTTGTTATGGAGATATGCAGATCTGGATTCTTCTCACTGAAGGTGAGTTCAAAGCATACATCAAAATTGTTTCCCATGGTGAATATTGGAAGCATCGGATTGGTCGGGAAAACAAGCAGCGAAGTTGAGAAGGGATTCTCCTAACGTTCAGATCTGCGCCAAAGAAATCGATGTCAGGCTTGAGCTACACAGATTTTAGATCCCATAAACAGTTCTGCATTCTTGATGAAGCGTTCTCCAGACTGCGTGGAGCCTGTCATGTGTAGATCTGCATGATATCGACAAACGATGTGAAGTTGTCGATGGTGAGCACTCTACTGCAGACAGAATTAGCAAACCCTTTTGTAGCCATGACAATTCACTGGTTTGACCTCGTCACCTGGGTGTGAGAGCAGTGTGGTCTCAAACAGAGGGGCGATGGCATGAATGCCAAGAAATCGAGCTCACACAAAGAAGATGATGCTTGGGACATAACGCGATTGGAATGGTGAGATTTGGCAAGTTCCATGAGGATCAAGGTAGGGCCGAGCTAGGTTGCAGGTCTTGGGGAAGGCACCAAGACAGCCCCGACGACCTCCATCTCACAGCTAAATATTGTGTCCCGGTTCGATGTTAGACAGTGCTCAACCACTTTCGCATGCAAGCGGCAGCGAGGAGTCTGCATTCTGAGCGAGAGCGAGAATAAGCCATGAATGGCTAAAACCTGGCTGGTCAATGCAGTTGCCCCAAATGTTGCTCGGTGATGGTGCAACGAGATTTCATCATGTCAATGAGAATTTGATGCAGAGCGACCGTGAGAAGAGCCCGATAACAGTTGCAACAGAGGTAGTGTCTCTATGTTGCAGTGCTCAAGAACAAGCTGAGCATCCAACATGTGAGATGGCTGGAGAATAACTTTGACTATAATAGTGTGAAAATGTTGAAAAAGCGTAGCCAATGTTTGGGTGGATGAGAACATTGCACAAAGGTTTATGTGGAGAATGACAGGTAGGAAGATCGATTCTCCTGTAATCATGATGGCCCTCTTGTGATCATGTTGGCCTCATGGAGAAATTTGTGTAGGAGGAAATGCAGCGTATGGAATTATATTGCTGGATATTTTCATGGCAAAGATCAGAGTTGTGGAAGAGGACATGGATGGTGATGAGGGTCACGAGGTCCGTAGTTCCAAGTTGTTCGAAAGAAAATGCTGCCAACAGCAGCAAGTTACTATTTGGTGGTGCAACGCAGTACCGGGAACATAAAAGGCCAAATAAATTTCGTATCTTCCACCTGGGAACCAATATATTGTTTGCAGTTATTCTCTCTACATGAATTCATTATGTTGTGCTATATTTTAATGGTCGTTGTTACCTTTGAAGGAGCGCAATGCTACAGTGGTGGCAGGTGTCGACAACAAACCTTATTATGAAGGAGATAGTTCGTTATAAGGGAGGAGAGCATTGGGCACATAATGTGTCAAGAGAGGAGGAGAGAGGATATGTGCACATGGATTGATTTAATGAACCATGTATCTGAAGAGAACTCCTAGAGGACTAGCAGTTACAGTGGCTGGAAACCCATGTAATCCGGTAGATGGGTTCTTTTTATATGGACATTCATTTCATATGTACAAAGAATAGCAACAATGAAACAAAATATATATATATATATATTATTATAATGGAGTTAATTACATGTAAATGGGCATACTGCTGTAAGACCTGGTATGGCATGTGTACCCCTGGGTAATCACTGGTAAATTCTAGGTTAGACCTAGGTGATAGGGGGGATGTCAAGTTAACAATTACCACAGGTAGTGAAGGGGAAGAGCTAGAATTAAGCTAGGGTTAATGTTTATGAGGTTTGTTAATTTAGTCAATAATCCCCAAGTCAAGTTTAAGGGGGGAATTGTTAGGTAAACATGACTCGGGGTAGAGTCAATGTTGACTAGGGTAAATAGTAGTGGTTTTGGAGCACATGGTATTGTGCACCCATGGTTTTAGCCCATGGTATTGCATGTAATGGAGCATATAAGAGGCTGGGAATACTTCATTGCAATGTAGGCCTGGAGGTGAGCGGTGAAGGCTGACTTGGCCATATTTACCAGGGTTTTGGCCAATGGTTAATGAAATTTCATTGGTTGGGTTTTTCCTCGGATTTGGGGTTTTCCCGGATAAACATATGTGTTTATGTTAATGATTTGTTGCTGGTTCTTTTTCATGATTATTATTCCTCTCGGTAAATATCTTATTTCTGCGGTAAATTCTTAACAATCACACATCGGAAATTTTAAGGTTTAACTTTAAGACATTGCAGGTATGTTGTTTTAGTTGCGATGCAGTAAAGAATGAAATGTGCAATGTGGCGTGGGAGACCACGTGTCATCATAGCGCAAGAGTGCATACCCCAATTTTTATGGTTTGGTGTTATCGGTAAGGAGTTAAGTTTGTTGGGATGCGATGAGCCCTAATTGGTTGAAGGTTGTGGGGCCCAAGAACCTGTTCCGTGCATATGTAAAGTGATTTGGGTATGTGGAACCTGTTTAAAGTGAAGCATTGTTGATTGCATAAAGTATGTATGTTTGATCAATATGAAATATATTTAATCCGACTCGAATGTATAAAGGAGTTGTGTGGGCCATAACCCGCAAGTATGAAGTATTTATATAAAGTGAAGTCATGCACGTGATAAGGTAAGGTGAAGGCACGGTAATGCATAATGGTAAAGTGTAAAAAATTCTACATGTATTTGATTTAAATTGATAAAGAGGTCAAGTTAAGGTGAGAACATGTGGGGTTAATTCCGCTAACCTGGCATGAGGAGATGTTTTGGTTAATTGTGACCTTATGGTTGCATCAATTTGGTATCATAGGAGAGTAAAAGCTCTTTTGGGGAAAAATCAGAATTAGCATAGTTTTTATGATGATGACAGATTTAAACTGCACAGAAGACATTGGTAGTAGAACATAGTGAGATTCAATGTAATTGTGAATCAGAGGAGAAGAAGTCAGATTATAAATTTGAAAAGGAGGAGACAAATGCAAGGGAAAAGTCAGATAGTGAAAGCTGACAAAGGGATGGTTTTTTTCTTGAGGAGAATGGAAATCCATTCGAATGTGAAGAGTGGAAGTAGTCTACTTGTGAAATCATGCAGGTATTGTTTTATTTTAACGCTGCTTTAAGTTTTGCAGGTTGCAGACAAACGAGAAATATCTCAGCAAAAATAGCAAGAGGAAAGTTGTAAATAAAAGAAGAACCAGTTATGTTCTTGAAGGTAGATTAAAGGGGATACTCTGAAGAATGTGGCAAAGAAACTGAACGTTCCAATTGAAGGTTGGAAAGAGAGAACAAGAGTGTTCTTAGAAGAAAGTAGAATTCCAGAAGCCAAGGAGCAAAGGAGTTTCTCAAATAGAGGTTCCATAGATAGAGAACCAGTGTTACCAAAAGACCAAGGAGAGAAGGCTTGGTGAGGTACTTGCAGCAGGAATGGAGAATTGCTGAGAAGGAGACGGCTTAGTGTAGTTCACAAGTGAAAAGATGTTGTTCACAAGAGACAGAAGAATGACTACTAATATTCATAGCAGGGGTTCAGAGAGAAGCCACAACAGAAGAAGGGAGAATAAATATGCCAAAGAAAATGGCATGGAAAGGAAGATAAGTCAAGAAGAGATTGATAGAGAGAAAGTTGAAATAAATTTCCAAATTTCATTGTTGATGGATATGTTGCAAAGAAATAAGGTAGAACAGAGGTGTGGTTGGACTATGAGAAAGAAAGTGGAGTGGCATAGGCTACACAGGTGAATATGCAGCTAATAGAGGAGCTGAGGAAGCTTGAGAAAATAATGAATATTCAATTGAGGGTAGAGAAGCTCGAAGGAGTTGAGCTACAAAAGAGCAAAGTTGTTGGAGATGAACAAGTTTCTTTTGAACTTGAAGATGGAGCAATGATGTCTGAAACCTCAGTTGAGGCTACTAAGCCTTATGATTTTGAAATTAACAATTTGTGTGTGCTTGAAGGTGTAAGACAGGATGATGGACAACCTTTGAATATTTTCAAAGAAGAAGCAGAGAGACAAAATCTGAATTCTATTTTAAAAAAGAAGGATGAGATAGTCAGGTCTTAGGAGGAAGCTTGTATACATTTGAGAGAAGGTAGTGTTTTTCAGCATACTGATAGAGTTTTAAGCAGAGGAAGGTTGGCTTATATTGGTAGCCAAAAGAAAGCAAAATAATTTTACTTTTGTAAACCTTAAAAATGTATTTTCATTGATGAAGAAAATGAAGATGTGAAAGAATGACAAGATGAATATATTGTGAAATGTTTGAATGTCATGAGCAGCCAAAAAGAAGAATAGTTGTTGGAGACTTTTATGGGAGAGGCCAATGATGAATTTATACTTTTTAAGTGTAAGGAAGAGATTAGAGTACTAGAAGAGTTGTTGAGAGAGTCTAAAAGTGAAGAGTAAATTACAGCCAAAGGAGAAGAGATGTTTATAACATCTAAGGAGACTGAAGTGAGTTTAAATTGTCAAGTATATAATGTATTTGCAGGTGATGAAGAAGATACAAACAAAGCTGTAATAAAGGAGATGGAGGACATCTTATATTTTTAAGGTAAGAATAAAGTTCAAAGGCAGTATGAGGAGGAACAAGTTTTTGTCTTCAAAGACAATAACAATGGAATTATAATCAACAGTTGGAAGAAAATGTTATTGCATTCAGGGAGTTGAAAAGAAGTTTACTGTGTGAAAATAAATTTGTAGATATTAAACATAGGTTTTTTGGAGATGAGATAGAAGTTCAGAATCAACAAGAGGGTAAGGATGTAAGTGCGGTAGTGAGAATCCAACAACTTCAAAGAGAAGATAAAAAACAAAAGTTTGAAGATGAGTGGACAGAGTGCAACAACAATGGGCAGAGAGAGTATCAGTCAGAAGATAAATTGGACATAGAGATTGAAAGAATAATAAGATTGATGATGAAGATGTCTTAGAAGAAGACAACAACAGATTGTGAAAGCATAGCTAGTGGGGCAATGCAACATAAAGTATGGAAACTAGGAGAAGCAAGGAAAGACAATAGAGTACGTGGACAACAGTTAAAAGTAGCATGGAAATCGCTGAAGAATAAAGTATGGGATCCAGGAGGACAAAGATTGGAAGCACATGATCTGGAGATAATGAATATTTTCTACCTTGGGAGTCTGATGCAAGAGCATCATCATTCCGAAAATTTTTACATTTAGTGGAATCTAGGGGGTCTTGTGTTTTTCAAAATAGTTGGTTTTCCTAAGTATTTAATTAATATAATTTTTAATATTTGGGCGATTTAGGCGAGACACTTAGAATAGGATTTAATTAAATATTGAGAGGAATATTTGTAAATGTTCTTGAATGTAAGAGAACATGAGCAATTGATGAGTGATTGGTGTGGATTGAGATATTGTAAATCTTAGATTAGAAAGTAGTTCATGATTTATGGAGGATCCTTAGGATTTAGTTGAAATTTGAGATCCTCAAGGGATAAAGAAGATGTTAGGTCCCTATATTACTAGTATAGTCCCTTATTGTTGTTAGTGTAACCCCTTTATTGTTATTTTTGTACCCCTGTAACCCCCATATTGTTATTATTGTGCCCTTACATTATTATTGTTAGGTCGATTAGGATTACATGTGGCCCCATGGACTCTTATATATAGAAAGGAGGTTTTGTCATTTGTATCATCCAAGAATTGTTCATTTATGTAATGTATTGTAGGTTTCCCCCTCAAAGTGGCTTATTTCTAAGTGTTGATCTCTCTTTTCTTCTATTTTTGGAGCTGGTTTCATAACATTTGGTATCAAAGCTTTCGATTCTAGTGCTTCGATGCTCAAAAAAGGTCATCGTGGAATTTTTTATATAACCATTTTTCTACGAAGATTCAAAAGCTGAAATTTTTACAAAGCAAAGCATAAATCCTGAGGAACATTGTGTAATAATTTCATATCTTGGTTCGCAATATTATCGGAGATATGATCTGTGGAAGTTAGGCTTTTTTAGGCTCCTGAATTTCACCTAAAACATGTCATCGTGGAATTTGTGCTATAATTTTTTTTCTGTGAAGGTTCAGAAGCTGAAATTTTTAAAGAGTGAAGCCAGAATCCTGTGGAGCCTCCTATACAAATTTCAGATCTTGGTGTGCAAAATTTTCAGAGATATGATATGTGGAAGTAATGGTGTTTTCAGGCTCCTGAATTTCATCTCAAAGAGGTGACCGTGGGAAAATCGTCATAACTCTCTCTCTGAGCGTCGGATTGGAATTCTGTAAAAAGTGGCCACAATCACACAGACTGTAGTTTTCTGTGCATCAATTTTAGAGTCAAAGGATGAAACAGTGACATGTGGCATGTCATACAACTTCGCTCTACTGAACCAGTCCATAATTAGGTCATTGTGGGAGATTGGGCATAAATTTTCCTTGAAGAATCCAAATCAGGTCAGACTTGTGGCATTCAAAATAAGATTTAGAGTGCTACTATAGGGCCTAATTTTAGATATTGAAGATCTTAAATCATAGAGATAATTCAATTTCAATATCAAGATCCTCAAAAGCAAGAAAAAGGTGTGTATTTTTTTTCCGAATTACATAAGTCTTGTTTGAAGAATCAATTTGAATTGATTCCAAGGGAATATTGTAGAATAGATAGTAGTATTGGGTTTTAAAATGCCTCCTAAAAAGAATTCAACACCAATTAAGCCTTCAGAAGGCTCTACTATGGATCATGAATATGAAGAAATGCAACATGACATATCAAAATTACAAGAGCAAGTGCACCAAATCTCGCTCTCGCAAAGAGCAACAAAAAATGAAATGGATGTTTTGAAGAAAAGTGTGGAAGCTACGATGGATGCTTTGAAGAATGGTGTGGAAGAAAAAATGGATGGTTTGAAGAATGGTATGGAAGAAAAAATGGAAGGTTTGAAGGAAGGTTTTTCAAATTTGATACAAGAAATCATTCCTAATTGCGAAAAGATAGTAGAGGAAACTCATGATGAGAAAAAAATAAATGTTAATCGTGATTTCATAAACTCTAATGTTGGATTGAAGAACCACCATATTCCAAAGATGGATATGAGGAATTTTGATGGCAAGGATCCTGTAACATGGATACTACAGATGGAATGTGAAAAACACACAAAAGGTATTCATCGCAACTTTACATTTAGAAAAAAAAATACATTTGTATGGTATTGATGCCTATGCTCTCGTAAAAAAATTGTCACTTGGTCAATTTTTACGGAGGAAATGATAGCACATTATGAGGATACAAAGAGCAACGCCTTATTTAGCCAATTGATAAATCTCAAACAAAAGAGTTCAGTGGTGGAGCACATTGAGGACTTCCAAAAACTGAATATAAGGGTAACTGATATTCCAGAGGAACACAGGATTGATGTCTTCATAGGGACTTTAAAGGATAAAATCCAACATGAAGTTTTCGTTTGGGAACCTGATTTATTGGAGAAGGCATTTAGGTTGGAAAGAAAAATTGAATCTAAAATTATGGTGACAAGGAAGCCTACCACTCACATCTATAAATATGGAAGTGATGCTACTCTTATACTTCCACAACCTACAAGGTTGACACCACAACAATTGGAAGAAAAAAGAGCAAAAGGGCTTTGCTACAGTTGTGATAGCAAATACACTAAAGGTCATAAGTGTGCTGAGAAGAAATTATTTTACATGATTTAATGAAGAGGAGGAAGAAAATGAAAAGGAAAATTCAAAAGAAGAGGATATACACGAGGAACCAACCCTAGAAGAAGAAGAAATGAGTCCGACCATATCATGTAATGCATTGGCAGGAATTACCACTCCTCAAACTCTCAAGATAGAAGGACATATCAAGAAGAAAAAGGTAATAGTGTTGATTGATTCGGGTAGTGCCCATAATTTTATTCATTGTAAGGTAGCCAAGGAATTGAATTGTTTCCTATACCCAGCACTAGAATGTCAAGTGATGTTTGCAAATGGAGGAACTATAAATTGCTATGGAAAATGCCATAATATCAAGCTAGCCATGGGATAATATGTATTGAATAGTCCAATGCTTTCCATCCCAATGGAGGGTGTTGATGTTTTACTAGGAGTACAATGGTTACAATATTTGTGGATAGTAGCTTTTAATTTTCAAGAACTTTTCTTGAAATTGTTTTCGGAAGGAAAGGAAATGTAATATCCCAAAATGGAATAATGCATTGATACACAAGAAAAATATTTGTAACACAGAAAATGTACATATAAGTTTATGATCAAAACAGATAAAGACATAATAAATGAGTCATTTTATTCATCGGATAAGATCCAGTTACAACAGTGTACAAAATATGAGGTAATCTAGCTAAAGAGATGGCCTAGAATGACCCTACAAACATGCTACAACTAGCACTGCATAACTGGTAAGCTTACAGGAAACAATATTGCACTGTCCTTTTTTTTGTTGATGTACATGAAGCTAATAAAAAATGAAATGTATATCTATGGAGCTCAGGAGCTCTGATGATGCCAATATTCAAGATCTGGCCAATGTGATGGGAACCCAGGATAACCCAGAAAGGATTTTCCAGATCTACAACTTTGGAAAATCACCCTCCTAGGGTTTGATCCTTTGATTGCTAGGTTATATAGATCTAAAGATATATCTGATCCAAATATGGCTACAATATGTTATACAAACATATCTGAGCTTTGAGGGTTGATCCCTCTTTCAAACCTACAAGCTAGAAGCTTGAGATCTTGTCTCCTCTTCTTCCTCCTTCATGTTGCAGCAACTGAATATGCAGTTGCCACAGAAAATGCATTGTACAAGAGGGAGAGGCTCTATTCCTAATTAAATGTGCTGCAATAAGCTCCAGGCTAGTGGAAATGGTGATGGCAAGGTGAGGGGATTGTCCCTCACAGGATTACTAGCTGAAATACTAGTAACTTTCTTCCTCCTTTGGATCTGCAATGATGGACTGTGCAATCCTTGATGGGACTGATGTTGATAGGAGGTAAATAATGTTTGGTCTGATTCCAGATCTTAAATGAAGCCCTAGTAATTCTTATCTATAAGCCCAAGGTGATAGGAATAATCTTACACTGGTTCTCCAGCTGAAATACTAAAGATAACCTCCACCTCCCAACTAATCTTCAGAAATTGCATAATTCCTGAAGATAGGTGTTCTGCAGAGAATGGAAATAATGTGGCACCAATTTCTATTGATGAATTAAGCACAACACTCTTCCAAGAGCTACTCAATGAAAGAGGTGGGATTCCTGACCAGGAACACCCAGTGCTAAACAACACTCGCAATCTTAGCTAAATAGCCAAAGAAAGCATGGAATGTCAAATGAAAATTCTAGATAAAAACAGGCTTTTACATGAATAATAAAAAGCATGCATCCATTGTTTCCTTCATCTCCTTTATATATTTTATGAGCCTTCCCATGCCTTGGCCTACCTCTAAACTGCGCTATGCATGCGGACATAATCCTCCATGTTTGACTGCATTGTCTCTCCAAGTCCTCCATCATGTCTACATACAATGTACACCCTCTCCATCATGTGTGCATTAAATGCACTAATTCCTCCATCACTTCATCATGAATTCTCTATGATATTACATTAGATGCCCTCCATGATCTTAGTTGACTACTTCAACCACCATGATCTATCTCATTAATGAGACATGATCTCCACTCCATTCACATTAGTAGTTTCTCCACTACCCCATTATGTAGATCTGGGCTTAATCAATCCATATTCACACATAAATATTATTCATCTTGAGGATTATGGGTCCCTCCACCCTTTTATTTACTTAATTCATTAAGAAAAATAAGAACTATAATATTCCAAATATCATGTGAAAATTTGGGAATATTACAGTCCTCCCCAGAAAAATGTTGCTTGTCCTCAAGCAACTGCAAAAGTAGATGCAAATCCATCTATTGCCCTCCAAATGGCATCCACATAAGTAAGGCCTCCTCCATTTGCTGCAATGTTTCATGCATGTTTGGTTCCAAAGTTGTCTCTCAAAAATGCATAGAATGACTTCCAACTGTATATTTAGATGCCTTCCTTCCACCATTAAGTATCAAGTGACAACCATATGATGTCCAACATCATCAACAATACATGAGATACATAAAATAAATTGGTTCTTTCCACAAAGGAAAAGCTCCATCTCACAATACATTTCTTCATTCCATGCTTTATGAAGTAGATTGAGCATTTCCATGCCCTCATTCTTAGCCCTGTTGACCTTGTTGGATCCATGCATAATTCCAGCATTATGCAAAAGAAGGAATATAGATATATGGGTAGACATGGATTTCAATCCATATTCTCTGAATAGTAACCACCAGAGTAAGGTCCTTTATTTCCATCTTCCATCTCCCCCATGCAAGATCGATAAGCCAAACTCCCCCAAAGGCAACCAAAGCAACAAGAGATCTCGCTGCCTTCTCTCCTTCTCATGTGCATTATGGAGTAAAGTCATACTAATAGACATGTGGAATGTCACATCATCCCAATACAAGTAAGCACCATTACTACACATCATGAGAGTACCATGCCAAGTTTTACACAATTCAAAACACATAGACATAGGGGATGTCATGTGATGGAAAAACTCTCTCATGGTCAACCAAAGTGAACATGCCTTATTTTGTTGCATTCTATCATTGGTACACAAGGCATGAATCATAAAAATATGAGCTATTGGGTGGTAACCATGCTCACCCAAGAGCAGCCAACGCAGCCATGCCTCCTTCATTACATGATTGTTTTTAAAGGCATGGATAAAAGGAATAGGAGCCTTTGGGTAATAACCAAACTCACCCAAGAGAAACCAATGTAACCAAGATTCTTGTTGGCCCATGTCATATCTCTGCAAGTGGTCATGCAACCCCTTGCTTATCATCCTCACTCACTCATCCCAATGTGGAGGATGGATGATGTACTGCATAAACATGGTATCCTCCCTATGTAGAATACCATTCTCCTCAAACTGATGAATAACTTTGCACCCCATGATATGTTGAAGTGCACCTCTAATGAGATCTCTTAATGAGACCTTCTTCTCATCAATGGACCTCCAAAACTAGTGAGTTTCTGGATCTGCTGTAGGTAGAATTTTCTCTTTGAGCTATGAGATGCTCATTGAGAAAGTGTCATCTAGAAAGGAGAAAAGATTCCTCATCTCAATATGTCTACCATTTATCATCTTAACCTCCATTGCTTCATGAGTGAAGCTACCTTCAGAAAGCTCCAAGAATAATGGGGCCCCTTCATTATCACTGCTACTAAGTGACAGTGATATAGATTTGCATGGTAATACATATGATGTCTCAAAGCAAGGCACAATGTTGATCTCATAACCAATCATTATACATAGGATCATGCTCACCCCATTTTCTGAAACTCTACACTTTGTTAGAGTCGGTATCTTCATCCCTCCGTCAGAGATCAAATTTCTCTTGTTGCATTTCATTTTAGGTGTCTCATTCAGTTTAGTCAGCTGCATTCCATTAGGAGCATGGATCATCTGACGGTAGGGTCTTGTCACTCATATCCCTCATGTCATGTACCTGCTGGTCTGTGTCTATTCATAAAAATCATTTACAGTCATTTACAGTCATGTTTGGTCTCTTGGTTAGCAAAGAGTCATTTTAGGGTTTTTAGTCTCATTAGGTCTAGGGTTTCGTTAATTTAGTCTTCAAAATGACTAATAATGTCAGCAGGCACATGAGGGAGGTTCAAAATAGGTTTTCATTGCAAAAAATTTCATCCTCATAATGCTTGATAATGATTTTTCTTCAAAACTCTGTTTTGAAGAAAAATCGTCTATTTCATCTTTTGTAATAAATGCAATGTAATTTTCAAAGTTTTTTCAGTTGTAAAGTACTTCAAGCGCAACCCTAGTTGCCTTTTCCAAATCTCCATGCCAACCACTCCCTGCAAAAGAGACAGAAGCTCATCATCAGTCCAAAAAATCAAAAGGAAGCAAAACAGAGTTTATTTAAAAAGTGTCAAAGTTCAAACATTACAAAAGTGGGTTTTCAAGAAGCAAAAATTAAAATCTTTGCCATAAAAGATATTTTCATTGTTTCAAAAATCCATTTGCATGCCAAGAGATAGCAAGGAGCTAAGTAAAATCGTGGAGGAGCAAATAAATCGTGGAGGAGCGAAGACTGTGTGTCATTTGCAGAGCGCGGCGCACTGGGCAAGTGTCACGACACATAGGCTGAGCGCGGCGCACTGGGAAAGTGTCACGACGCATAGGCTGAGCGTGGTGCATAGAGTCGTGCCCTTGTGTGTTAAATTTCTCCAGCGTGGCGCATAAGAAGGGCGCGGTACATTTGGTTTTTTGCGCGGCGCATTGGGTTTGCTGCGCGGCGCACTGGGCCGAAACACAAAATTTTTTGCCATCTCTCTCAATCATCAAAAAGATTCGGTCTCCTTGCTCCAAGTAAGTTAAAGTGATCTTGTAATTTCCATTAACCCATGTTTGGTGTTGTTTGAGTTTGAATATGAGATTTTGAATGCCAAAACTTAAACCCTATCATCTTATTGAGAATTACTTCCTTAGGGTTTTGAAGTTGGTGTTATAAAAAATAATTTTGTGCCAAATTACTCAATTCCCCACCTTGTTTTTCCCATCTCCCATAATTTTTATCTCATCACTACACCATCCTCTTACATCTCTAAAATTCATTCACTCCTAAGCCTCATTTCCCTATCACAAGTCATTTAATCTCACTCTCATTCTCCCTTTCCCATCTCACTTGTAAAAAATTCCCAAACCCCAAGTTTCCCAAACAGTCAATTGGCTGTCCCTACACTTCATTTATCACTTGATTAAACCCCATTATCCCCACTGCCCTATTTCCTCACAGTCCCTCCCATGCTACCATATATTTGGAAACTAAAACAAAAGCACCAAATTCTCATCTTCATCTCATACAAGCCAACATACACCTTGCATGGACATCATGGAGACAGACACTGATACATCATATGACACAGATAGTGATTCTACCACTGACCTACATGCACCTAGAAGGCCTCGTAAAGGTGGCAGACATGTGAGAGAAGAGCCCACCTCATTGACTCAATTGCAGGCTTGCCCACTTTCCATGGCATGTTTTCGAGAGCAGTCATGCTATCAGTTTTGTGAAATGATTGCTAGGATTAATTATCATCAGGAGTTGGCTCGTTTGTTTGTATTGCATTTACATGATGGTCAGGTAACTCTTGCTGGTGTAAATTTCACTTTGACACCGGAAACTATTTCTCAAGCAACTGGAATACCGAATGTGGGTGAACAGTGGAAAAAAAGACAGCAGGTGGACAGAGTGCATTATGAACCATATATCAAGCCTAGCTTTGTGAGACAGCTTAGTAGAGTGTTCCCATTCCGATTTCTAAAGGAATCCTATGCGCCCCTGATGAAACTCATTATCAGATACTTCAGTTGTGAGGGCCAGTTTTCACGCCTCTATGCCTACCATATCAGGTTATTGATGCATTTCACAAGGGTGAGGATGATGAACATTCCTTATTTCATGTGCCGGAACATCGAGAGAATGACCACTCTTGTGCAGAGGAAAACTCCCGAGCAGAAGTACAATAGTATTTATCACTATGCACTCATCAAGATCGTGGTTGTACATCAGCTTGGATTGCAGGGTATTTCATGGGAGAATTTCATTTCCCATGACTTCTTCACAGCTCCTCAAGTTCCTCCGGAGGTTTTCCATGATGCAGGTGAACCTTCACATCAGTATGGAGGTCAGGAGGCAGAGACTACTAGTGTGCCGACATATGTCACTTATCAGAGAGGCACTAGAGGATTATTTGCAGCAGCCCAGCGAGTACTATCTCCACTTGGGGTGGAAGGGGTCTCGTTGTCGTCATCAGCAGCACAGGTGCAGGTACAGGATAGAGGTAAGAGGCCTATGCAGGATGAGGGCCCTTCAGGAGGCCAAGACATAGGTTTCATACTGATTGATGAGGATTTGAGCTCTCCAAGCTCAAAGTTGAGAGAGACCATTCAGGAGAAGAAAACGGAGATAGACACATTGACCGTCAAATTGCAGAGAGACAAATGGATCATAAACTACCTGGAGCAGTGAAACAAACAGTTGGAAGATCAGCAAACAATCATGGAGTTGCAAAACATCTGTGAGAACCGGCAAGCTGCCCAAAGAAACCAAACCGAGATGACATCCATTGAGCGGGAGATTGAGGCTGATAGAGAGACTTGGCTTGAGAGGTTCAATATTCATATTGAGAAGCTGTTGGAGAAGGCAAACAAGGAAAATAACATGCTCAGGCACATGAAGAACAATTATTGGGCGTGAAATCATGTTTGCAAAGCGAGGATCAAAATCCTGAAAGCAAAGCTAAGGAGGGCACTAAAGCGTCGCAAAAGGCATGATAGACTCGAAATTTTGGTTGAAGCTTCTTTGGCCCAGCATAGCACTTGATGATGGACCTTCAGCCCAAATTTCAAGAAATTTGGGAAACTTTTTGTCAATTTTGAATTTTTTGGCCTTAAAACAGATTTTCCTGCCCGACGCGTAGTGACACTTGGCGCGCGCTTATAATTGGCAGCTCCTTTTGAGGAAAAATTTGTATTTCAAGATTTTTCATCAAAATTTATGCATTCCTAACCATTACCTAAGGATTTTGACAAGTTTTGGGTTGCCTGAAGGGTCAAAAACACCTCAAAAATGGCCTTTCTGCCACTTTTTGGACACATAGGAAGAAGTGTTGGGGGATTTGATTTTTGGAGGGGGAAATGGAAACCAAATTCAGAAATTCCACTTGGGTTGGAAAGTAGACAAGTAGAGATTTCCAACGAGATATCCTGCGCTCAATTTGGACTCCAGGAAGACCCTCAAAATCAGCTTCAAAGTGGCACGACGCATAGAGTTTTCAGGCGCGACGCATTGGGAATTTTGGCCTAGTTTTCACTCAGCAGCTCAGATTTTCGCCTATTTTTGGCTATTTTGACTTTTTCATGTAACTCTTGATGTAATTTCATGTAATTTCATGACTTTGATGTAATTTTGGCACTTTTTACTCATCCTAGTAGATTCATTCACCAAAAAGTGAAATGTAAGTGAATGAATCAACTTCCTATCATATAGAGGCAAGTTGTTTCATTGCCTATTTTCCAGTTCTTAGTTTAGATATGGTTGAAACAGCTCCTAGAATGGTGAGCTCGACCCCTAGAGGCATGGGGATGAGTTAGGCTTGTCTATATCATGTAATTCATCAGTCATTTCAGGGTTGGACACTTGGGATTGCTTGGCACTTCATTGTACATTTCATCTCTGCATTTTGGCAAAGGAAAGACCAGGGTTTGCAGCACTCTTTGGGATCCATGTGGCTCTATGTTTTTATGGTGTATTTCTCTCTGTGATTGTAATTTCACTGATGTTTTATGTGTATCATTTCCCTTCTCTTTTCTTCTTAAATTAAGAAAATGAGTGATAAAGGTGGAATTCATTAGATTGCTTTGCTCTGCCTTGAGTTTTGTTTAATTTTCCATGTTTTCATTTGTTTGAAGAGAATTCTTGAAATCCTATTTCCCTCTTCAGCTCCTCACCATTCTGAAATATCCATTCATTCAACCCAAAGCATCAAAACAATTGCCTTCCTTGCCCCATTCAGAACTCTGCAAAAACTAGGCCTCATTCCCGGACCCAAAATCAGACTTCTCCTTTGATCCAACAAAACCTTCAAAATCAAATAAAACTCTTTTACATATATACCTAGCCTAAAATCAGCCTTTATTTCAAGTCAACTCAAGCCTTATTGATTATCTTTGCTGAGATTGACCCGGAGAGAGCCCTCTCCTGATCTGGTAGGGCTAGCTACCAGACTGAGCGTGGTTTGATGTTACCCTAGACTTTGCCTTCCTTCAGCCTGGGGTATATTTAGGCAATAACACACTTCAACTCAAAGGTTTGAATGTAGTTCATCAATAACAAACTGGGATATCTTTTCATCTCCTCCTTGATTAGATCAAGGGTCCTCTGCGCTGTGATATGTTGTTGCTTCAAATCAGAATTTTTTTCTAACCCTTGGTTATGCATTGGCCCTGATGGAATGTCCTCATAAGTTTCAATAATATCTACTGAAACAATATGTGATGAATATGTATCCATACCTTGGATCAATTGATGTGTGGGAACCTCTTTCAAGAACACAAGAGTTCCTCCAACCGGGACAATGGTGTCTCCAACTGCTGGTAAGAGTGATGGCTGCTCTTCTCCAAGTGTACCAGCGCTGGAATCTACCTCCTCTTCCTCATTCATCTACTGAATCATGCATGGGAATATATGTGTCAAGAGCTCAAGACTATCTTGCAAAAGTGAAATTGTCTCTTCTCCAGATGAAAGTACTTTTGCAGCTGGTGGTGAATGTAGTAACTTTTTGTCTAGAGTGACAAGAATGACATCCTCCATCGCTTCCTTAGGAAGTATCTCTTTGGGACTCCCCTCTGATTTTCTCCCATCAAACTTCTTCCTCAACTTGTGAAAAAAATCTGAATATTTAGTCACATTTCCATGCTCCATGTGTCCAAACCACCAATCATTGGCTTCATCATAAAGATGAAGTGCTACAATCTGGATAGCCTCTCCTTCAGCTACAGGATGTAGCCTGAAAAATGTATCTAACTCTTTCCTATAAGTCTTAACAGTGCTTGAGGAAGATCCATCAAATGTAGGCAAATAAAATCTATTGTGCCTCTTTCTTCTATTGCTGCTATAGAATATTCTTTCTTCTTTGAGGTCGAAGAATTCTTGGAGATTTAGACTCTCTAATTTGAATGCTCTAGACTGTGATTTGTACTCTTCAAGATACAGACTGAGAGTCTCATGAGTCTCAGATTTTCTTCTTTCTTCATTGCTATACCATTAACCTTCTTCAAAGAAAGTGGGCATAGTAGATCTATGAGGAGATCTATGATTCTCTGGTTTTCTTTTTTGCTGATAGGAAGTGCTTGGACCTTCCTCATAAAATATTCTTCTTGGATCCTCCTTTTTCCTTTCCCTCTTCATTGGATTAACCTCTTTGGAGAGATATTGCATGGATATAAAGAAAGGAGTGCAAAAACTACAATCCTCCTTCATGATAGATCTCATCTATATGCTTCCTATTTTGATGCAAAAGATAAAGGGTCCAGAAGTTGAGCCAAAGATCGTGCTCTGATACCACTGTAATATCCCAAAATGGAATAATGCATTGATACACAGACACAATATTTGTAACACAAAAAATGTACGTGTAATTTTATGATCAACACAGATATAGATAGAATATATGAGCCATTTTATTCATAGGAGAAGATTAAGTTACAATAGTGTACAAAATATAGGTAATCTAGCCAAAGAGATGTCATAGAATTACCCTGCAAACATGCTACAACTAGCACTTCGTAACTGGTGAGCTTATAGGAAGAAATATTGCACTGTCCCTTTTGATGTTGATGTACATGAAGCTGCTGCAAAAGGAAATGCAAATATATGGAGCTCAGGAGTTCTGATGAGGCCAAGATTCAAGATCTGGCCAATGTGATGGGAACCCAAGATAACCCAGAAAGGATTTTCCAGATCTACAACTTTAGAAAATCACCCTCCTAGGGTTTGATCCTTTTACTGTTGGGTTATACAAATCTGAAGCTAGATCTGATCCAAAGATGGCTGCAATATTTTATACAAACAGATCTGAGCTTTGAGGGTTGATCCCTCTTTCAGATCTACAAGCTAGGAGCTTGAGATCTTGTCTCCTCTTCTTCCTCCTTCAAGTTTCAGCTACTGAATATGCAGCTGCTACAAAAATTGCATTGTACAAGAAGGAGAGGATCTATGCCTGCTGAAATGTGTTGCAATAAGCTCCAGGCTGAAATAGTGATGGAAAGGTGAGGGGATGGTCCCTCACAGGATTACTAGCTGAAATACTAGTAACTTCCTTCCTCCTTTGGATCTGCAATGATGGACTGCGCAATCCTTGATGGGACTGCTACTAATAGTAGGTCAACAATGTTTGGCCTAATTCCAGATCTGAAATGAAGCCCTGAGAATGCTGATCTATAATCCCAAGGTGATAGGAATAATCCTACACTAGTTCTCCAGCTGAAATAGTGAAGACAGCCTCCACCTCCCAACTGATCTTCGGAAATTGCATAATTATTGAAGGTAGGTGTTTTACAGAGAATGGAAATAGTGTGGCACCAATTCCTAATGATGAATGAAGTACAACCCTCTTCCAAGAGCTACTCAATGAAAGAGGTGGGATTCCCAACCAGGAACACCTAGTGCTAAACAACACTTGAAATCTTACCTAAACAGCCAAAGAAAGCATGGAATGTGAAATGAAAATTCCATATCTAAATAGACCTTTACATTAATAATCAAAATAATTCCTCCATTTTTGCCTTCATCTCCTTTATATAGTTTATGAGCCTTCCCATGCCTTCGCTGACCTCTAAACTGCATTGTGTATGTGGACATAATCCTCCATGTTTGACTGCGTTGTCTCTCCAAGTCCTCCATCATGTCTACATACAATGTACACCCTTTCCATCATGTGTGCATTATGCACTACTTCCTCCATCACTTCATCATGAATGCTCTATGATCTTACATTAGATGCCCTCCATTATCTTAGTTGACTGCTTCAACCTCCATGATCTATCTCATTAATGAGACATGATCTCCACTCCATTCACATTAGTAGTTACTCCACTACCCCATTATGTAGATCTAGGCTTAATCAATCCACATTCCCACATAAAAAGTGGATATTTATTCATCTTGAGGATTATGGGTCCCTCCACCCTTTTATTTACTTAATTCATTAAGAAAATTAAGAACTCTAATATTCCAAATATCATGTGAAAATTTGGGAATATTACAAGAAATCGAATTATGAGGTATTGTAGGGAAGCCAGGAAAGATAATAAGCTCTAATTTCATGACAAAGCTTCTGAAGAAATAACAACAAGGCGTAATTGCACAATTCTGCTCACTATAAGTTCCAACATCAAAATCATCTATTTCTCCAAATCTTCAAAAAGTCTTGGACAATCATTCCAAGGTGTTTGAAACTCCCAAAGATACCTGTTCGCATGATCAGGTCATGTATATTAATGATTCTGGAAGTGATCTCGAAAACATGTCCCCTTAGATGTCTTATGTCAAGATGCGAAATTGAGCATTATGATTGCGAAATGCTAGGGGGGCATTATGGTGTCAGTAAAGGATTCTTTCTACTCCCAATGAGTATTGGTGCCTGAAGGATGGATCATGGAGAATGTGTCCGGATTATAGGGAGCTCGATAAGCTCACCATTAAAGATAAATTTCCCATTCCTGTGATTGATGAATTATTGGATGAATTACATGGAGCAATTTATTTTACCAAGTTGGATCTTCGTTCTGGATATCATCAAATTAGAATGAAAAGTGAAGATATTCCAAAAACAACATTTCGAACTCATGAGGGTCATTATGAATTTTTGGTCATGCCTTTTGGCCTTACCAATGCACCTTCTACATTTCAGGGGTTGATGAATTCCATTTTCAAACCCTTCCTTAGAAAATTTGTGCTAGTATTTTTTGATGATATACTAATCTACAGCAGGTCTTGGAAGGATCATGTTCAACATGTTGACAGGGTGCTCAAACTATTGCAGGAGAAAGAATTATATGCAAAAACATCCAAATGTTTCTTTGGAGTACAAGAGGTGGAATATCTGGGTCATATTGTATCTCACGAGGGTGTTAAGGTAGACCCTAAAAAAATTAAAGCCATTAAGGAATGGAAAGTCCCCACAACCATAAAGCAGTTCCATGAATTTCTTGGGTTAACAGGGTATTATCGCAAGTTTGTTAAGAATTATGGGAGAATAGTAGCACCTCTATCAACATTATTGAAGAAATATGTATTTTCATGGACTCCTCAAGCAACTAAGGCCTTTGAACATCTTAAAGAGGCAATGTGCCTAGCACCAGTCTTAGCTACACCAGACTTCACAAAAACCTTTATTGTGTAATTTGATGCCTCGGGAAATGTAATTGGTGTTGTTTTAATGCAAGAAAGAAGACCCATTTCTTTTTAAAGTCGTCCAATAAAAGGAAAGTATTTACAAAAGGCTATTTATGAGAAGGAAATGTTGGCAATACTACATGCATTAAAGAAATGGAGACCTTACCTAATGGGAAGACACTTCAAGGTAAAAACTAATCATGATAGTCTTAAACACTTTTTGGAACAAAGACTATCTTCAGAAGAGCAACAAAAATGGGTCACAAATATGTTGGGTTATGAATTTAAAATCATCTACAAAAAAGGGAAGCTAAATGTTGTTGTAGATGCATTCTCAAGAAAGGATGAAGAGGTGGAAGAATTGCTTTGTGCCATTTCTATTATCCAACCGGATTGGATAACCGAAGCAAGGGATGAATGAAAGAAGGACGAAGAAGTGTGGACACTCATTCAAAATTCGCAGCAATATCCTAGTACATCTGATACATTTAGTTGGAAAAATGATTCCTTATGGTACAAAGATCACTTATATATTTGAAAGAATTCCCACGTAAAACAAAATATTCTTTTGGAATTGCACACTTCTCCTCTAGGAGGACGCTCGGGATTTTTAAAAACTTACCACAGGGTGAAGAAAGTTTTTTTGGGATGGCCTTAAATCTGATATTCAAAAATTTGTGGCGGAATGTTTGGTTTTCCAGCAAAATAAAGTTGATACAATTAAGACCCCGGGTCTTGTACAACCTTTATCCATTCCAAGTCAATGTTGGGAGGATATTTCAATGGATTTTATCACAGGTTTACCTAAGTCCGAAGGAAGGAATGTCGTCATGGTGGTAGTTGATAGACTTACCAAGTATGCACACTTTTGTGCATTATCTCATCCATTTAAAGAAAGTACAGTTGCTACTGCATTTATGGAAACAATTCAAAAGCTACATGGAAACCTAAAGATTATTGTAAGTGAGAGAGATCCCATTTTTACGGGAAATTTTTGGACGAAATTATTTTCTTGTTTGGGTACTCAACTAGCTCATAGCTCATCTTATCATCCCCAATCGGACGATCAAACAGAGATAGTGAATAAATTTTTGGAAGGATATCTTTGTTTTTTTGTATCAGATAAGCAAGCACAATGGGTCAAGTGGTTACCTCTCGCTGAATGGTGGTATAACACCTCCTTCCATACTGCAGCAAAAATGACCCCTTTTATGGCACTTTATGGATATCATCCACCGTCCATCACATATTATTTACGAGAAAATTCTAGGGTTCAAGAAGTGGAATATCACATCGAGCATCCACAAGAAGTTCTCCAACTCTTAAAGGATAACCTAAATTTGGTAGAAAAGCGAATGAAACAACAGGCAGATCAACATCGCAATGAGAGAATTTTTGATGTAGGAGACTAGGTATTTTTATGGCTACAACCATACAAAAAAATGTCACTCAAGCAAGCTAAGAAGGATAATAAACTATCACCAAAGTATTATGGTCCTTACAAGGTGTCGCAAAATATTGGTACTATGGCATACAAATTGGAGCTTCCTGCTTCTTTGCGAGTGCATCCAATTTTCCATGTTTCATGCTTAAAGAAGGTTATAGGGGAAAAAATTCCAGTTCAAACAATATTTCCAGAACTTGATGAGGAAGGAAAAACCATATTGGAACCTATAGCAGTCACAGAAATAAGAACTCAACAGCTACGAAATCGATCAATTTCAAAGTATCTTATCAAATCGAAGAACTTACCCACTAAAGATTTTACATGGGAGGATGAGAATTTTATACAAAAGCACCCAGAGCTACTCAAGCATTGAGGACAACACTTTTTTGAAGGAGAGGAGCATGTTAGGTCCCTATATTACTATTATAGTCCCTTATTGTTATTGTTGTACCCCTGTAACCCCCATATTGTTATTATTGTGCCCTTACATTATTATTGTTAGTTCAGCTAGGATTACATTGTGGCCCCATGGACTCCTATATATAGAAAGGAGGTTTTTTTGTTTGTATCATCCAAGAATTGTTCATTTATGTAATGTATTGGAGGTTTCCCCTTCAAAGTGGCTTATTTATAAGGCATTGATCTCTCTTTTCTTATATTTTTGGAGCTGGTTTCATAACATAAGAGATTTAGGAACTAATTGAGGACATAAAGGATTTTTAGGATTTTGTTGAGTAACCTATGGATTTGAACCAAAATTGGTTACAGAGCCTTTTATATATAATTGTAAAGCCTCAAAAGCACAAACCGTGGAAAAATGAATATTCTTAGATAGGAGATTCGATTTTGTAAGCCTACGAGCATATACAAAAAGAGAGAGGAAGAGAAAGGGCTATGTAAAGACAAATCAGGCCAAAGTTATATTGTAAAACAAGTTTTAATTTGTATCTGTACATTTGTTTAATGAATGAGGAAATTGAATTCATTGTGAATGTGTGTGTTATTAATTTTGCGTGCTGAGTGATCCGTAATTTTGAATTTATGGTTTTTGTGTGATAAACCATGATGAATGAATTTAAATTGAATGTTTAGAGTCTTCTGAGTGATAAAGGACTTATGGTTGAGTAGAATCCGTGTGATTCCAGTCTGGATCTAATAGACGTGTGTACAGGTCAAGTAAAGAACAAATTACGAAATCTGGAAGAAAAGGAATAATATAGAGAGTATTTTGTATTCAAGTTCAAGACAGTGTAATGAATACGAAACAAAGATAAGCTCGGGAGAGATAGACTTGAAGTAGTCTGAACGAGCAAAGGAGAAGCAGTGCGGAGAATAATGTGTTGCAGAGTAATGATAGTATAAAGAGAAAAATTTGACCAAAGACCAAAGAACAGAGAAGAATTCAAAAAGATATTAATGCCTTTAAGGATAGAGGAAAAGTGCAGGAGAAATTCACATTGAAGAAACCTGAATAAGCTAAGGAAGAGTCACGGAAAAAGAGATATAAACAGAGCGGCATAAAGTGGAGGAAGTAATGAAGGTAGAGTAAACTTAGAAATTCTAGAGAGGTGAATGGATGAACAATATTAAATCGCAGAACTGAAGATTTAAGAATTAACGATGAAGATCAAGTGTTGGCAGAAATGAAGGCAAGCAATTAAACGACAAAGATTACACAACAACGTAAATTTGGATAGTTGCGGACAAGGACGCATGTCAGTGTGGTGCAACATCACACATAGGTGATTTTAGAATTTAATTTGAGAACTTCACAAAGTAAATAAGATAAGTTGTGATGCGATGAGATGGAGGCGAACGTGAGGACTGTTAGATTGTGTAGTAGATCAACGGTGGACGGCGAAATCACACATCGGAAATTTTAAGGTTTAACCTTAAGACATCGCAGGTATGTTGCTTTAGTTGTGATGTGGTAAAGAACGAAATGTGCGATGTGGTGTGGGCAACCACGTGTCGGCATAGCACAAGAGCGCATACTGCAAGTTTTACGGTTTAGTGTTATCGGTAAGGAGTTAAGTTTGCTGGGATGCAATGAGCTCTGATTGGTTGAAGGTTGTGGGGCCCAAGAACCTGTTTCGTGCATATGTAAATTGATTTGGGTATGTGGAATACATTTAAAGTGAAGCGTTGTTGATTGGATAAAGTATGTATGTTTGATCAATCTGAAATATATTTAATCCGCATCGAATGTATAAAGGAGTTGTATGGGCCATAACCCACAGGTCTGAAGTATTTATAAAAAGTGAAACCATGCACGTGATAAGGTAAGGTGAAGGCACGGTAATGAATAATGGTAAAGTGTAAAAACCTCCGCATGTGTTTGATTTAAATTCATAAAGAGGTCAAGTTAAGGGGAGAACATGTGGGGTTAATTCTGATAACCTTGCATGAGGAGATATTTTGGCTAATTGTGACATTATGGTTGCATCAAAGGTCTTGGTTGAATAGATTTGAAATATTCTCCGAACCACGTTTTATAGGAGTGCGTGAACAACATTTGGTATCTATGTGTTCCCATTGAAGATCAATTAGGCATGAAAGGTAATTTCTTGTGATATTGTGAATGGCTAAAGGATTCATCAACATTGCTATTCTGGAGATGAGGTATGAAATAGAGATGTGAATGATCTATGGTGTTGGTAATTAAATTGCTCTATTTAATTTGTGAAATTGCAATCACAGAGGTTTTCGTAGTTAATGCATCTGTTATAGACGGTGGTTCCACCTCTGAGTGGAATTGATGGGTTGAAATTTATGAGAATTTGGGAAGTGCCATTAAGTAGAAATGTGCCAGAATTGTAAACTATTATCATTGTTGGAGAGTAGTTCAAATATATAAGTATATCGCCCTGCAAGTTTTGCAAGTGAATTCAAAAGCCCAAATACATCCATTTGAATATGAAGTTAAATATAGCTAGAATAGATATGACCTAAATGTAATTAATAGTCTTGTGGCGAGGAAGCATTGAGTCGTTACCTAATTTAAGGAAAGGAAATCACCTAGGATTGAAACCCTGTCTTAGTAAAGTAAAGCTAATATATGGGTGTTGCATTGAAAATGGATCGTGAATGCTTTGAAAAGAGTAGTGTCAGATAAATGGAATTGGTGCCATGGTGCCTTGGTCACATCATTTTTGGTATCAGAGTTGGTTAGCTCTTAGAGAAACAAATCTGAACAGATCTAGTACAGAAACAAAAGTGGGAAAACCTTGGTGAAGCAAACAAATTCTACTTGAGGAGAAACAACCAAAGGAATTTTATGATGTATTTCATAAAATTGTAGGGAAAATATTGTTAAGTTTAGATTGTTGTGAAGTATTTTTGAAGAGTAGAGACCAGACCTTGAATGATCTCAAAGTTGGATTGAATCTTGGTTGTATTTCAAGAAGTGTCTATTAAGAATTTTGAAATAAGAGTTCAATCGTTGATCGTGTGAAAATCTCTTTTGAATGAGACATGAAAGTATTTTTTACGAGCTCTGGATTAGTTTTGAAGACATATTGGAACAAAGTTTGGCAAGGTTTGAAAAGGTACCTTGATACATCCTTGAGACAAATGAACAACACATCAAAAGAGCTGAACAGAGTAAGGTATTTTGAGTCATTGAAGTAGCCTTCAAAGACTTGAGGAAGAGAATAAAAATGAAGTATGAAAATTTTGAAACAGGGCAGTGATAATTTGGAGTTTGCAGAACTTACAAAAGATAAGGTTTGGTGAAATATTATTGGTAAGAATTTTTATTTATTCATTGATTTGAGCAGGGAATAAATATTTACAAGTTGATCTTTTGTGGAGAGGAAAGAACCTTGTAGCAGAATGAGGACAAGTAAAAGTATAGAAAAAAGAAAATGAGATGATTATAGTAGGTTGGAAGATCTGACGCGCTCTTGAGAGGGAATGTTGTGAAGAAGTATAGAATTACTAGGTGTATTCTTGAAAAGGGATTGATCCAGTGAAAAGGTTAAAATGAAGACTATTGAAAGATAAAGATCTTGGTGCAGATCTTATAGAGATTGTTATGATATTTTTGTGAGAAATCTGGTTTAATAGGTAGCCGATAAAAACAAAGATTGGTAGCAGCCATTATAGTAGCAAATATATGACAAAGGAAGATGTACAAGAAGAGCTCTAAGGAAAAGGAATTGTGACAGATCCCAATATCAAGATGAGATTATTGAAGAGAGGATAACATAATTCTAAAGAGAAGAAAGAAGTGAGCAACTGAAGATGCAAAACCTAGAAAAATTTTAAACCTGAGGAGCAGAAGTGCTCTAGAGAAAGAAAGAAAAGGAGGTTCTACTACAGAGAACCATACGAAGAGGACAACTTCCAACAAGCATAAGTTGGGTAAAAGTTGTTGAAGGTAGTTCCACAGATAATGCAGGTAGAATTGCTAAGAGAAAGAAAAGGATACCAAGAAGAGAACTTGGTACTGATAATAAGTAGCAGACTTATTACAGAGATGGAGAAGGCTTGTTGCAACTCTCTAGTGAACAAGAAGAGTTCACAAAAGTAAGGAATAATGACTACTGATAATCATGTCAAGGGTTCAAAAATTAAAAGTCACAATTAGAGGGAAAATGATTCCAAGGCAAATGGCATAAAAAAAAGGATGAGTCAAGATGAGTTTGACAGGGAAATTGTTGATATAAAAGCAAGTATGAATGCATTGATGAAGTTTCTAGAATAACAAGAAGAGGACCAATTGTATGGATGGATAATGAAGAATAAGAAAATCAAATGGCCTTCACTACAAAGGAGGCTGAGGCAAAAGGTGTATTCCAGGTTGAAGAAAGAACTCAGGGCAGTTGAGTATAAATTTTTTGAACAAAATTTGTTCTTGGATGAAGAGGAAACCAAAAATATTGAGAAGGATTTTGTAGATAGTATGAAGGACTATGAAATTAGTTCGAGTCTCAATGAAGGTGTGATAGTTGAATCATTGGAAGAAGAGCCTTATGTTTTTAAATCTAACACTTTGTGTGTGGTTGCAGATTTGAAAAGTGAAGATCAACAAATAGAAAATGTGTTTGTGCATTTTGATAAGGAAATAAAGCTTTTCAAAGAAATGGATGAGATGGTGGATTTGGTAGGAAAATTGACACAAAAGACAAAGTTGAAGATAATCAAACTTGTGGTAGTGACTAGAATGACATAATACCTTTGATGACAAAGGAATCTTCAACAAAATACCAAGATGGAGATATTATACAGCTTGTGGAAAAGTGCAGAATAATGTTGACAACAACAAAATCTCAGAAATGTAGTGATTTTAAAACTTATAATTGTTATATGTATGCAAAATGTGAAGAATCCGTAGAAGAAAATAATTTAATTTATGTTTTAAAAGAGGATGGAACAACATTGTGTCACAACAATTATACCAAAATAGATGGCGAGGAAATACCTAATGAATAAATGCTCAAATAGATTCCATTTATTGAAATTTTAAAGGACAATTTTACACCAGGGAAGGCAAGCACAGATATCGATATGGAAATTTTGGAGGAATCGTTGGTCAAAAATCCAAATGGTAAATGTTGTATGGAAGTTATAGATACAACTCAAAATAGTTTTATTAAATTGTATGAAGATATGGAGCTTTTGGGGAACTTGTTGGTAGGTGATCAAGATGATGGATGTTGCATGGAGACTTTCAATACAACTCCAAGTGTTGTTGTTAAACTATATGAGGGGTTGGATTTCTTACAAGAGAGGATATTGAACCAAAGATTGCATATTCAGTATGAAAAATTAGAATTGGAAAGAGAAGAGATTGTCTTGGACAAAAATGAAGATGAAGCTGCAAAATACAACCAGTAGGTTGTAAGGGAGAGATGTAAACAAAAAATAAATGACAATTATATAAATTTTATAACAAGAGGAGGTATCCAGCAGCGTGAAGACAATAAAGTTCAGCCAAGGGAGAATTTAGAAAGTGAAATTGATGGATTATGGATGTTAATGAGGAAAACAACCAAGGAAAAATGCAATAGAAAAAGGAAAACAACCAGCAAAGAAGATCAACTAACAGAAGGACTTTTCATCAGAAAATAAAATGGGCAAAAGAAATATAAGAATTAGAAGTCTGGAAAGACAAAATAAATTGCAGCAGAGGAAGTGGTGCAGCAACATAATGAGATGGATGACAAATTACATGAGGACCCAGTGGAGGAAAACACTGGAATGTTACAATATTACAAAAAAGTAGCAGTCTAGTTCAAACACATGGCAAGGAGGCCATGAAAATTTTCAACTTTGGGAGTCTGATGTAGGAGCATTAACTCTAAAAAGTAGTATTTTATTTACTTAAAAAAAATGGGGTCTTGACTTTGGAGGAAAAGTCATATTTTCCTGAATATATATATATATATATTGTATTTTTGAATGGAAATATTTTGTGGAAGTGAGTCATAGTTAGAAAGTTTAATTTGGACATGAATTAGTTGGTTTGGTATGTAATCGGATTTGCAATTATGAACAGAATTCGAAGTAGGATTTGGTTGAGGAAATGAAGGATTTTAGGAGATTTTAGGAGGCAAATTAGGATCTTACTAAAAACTCAGTCAATTGGGTTATGTATATATGTTTATGTAAATATTTGAGCGAAGGAGGGATGATAGAAAAGAATGATAAATTAATGTAGAATATGGACAAGGAAGAATGGCCAACCAAATGAATATCATGCCATGAAGAAGTAAGAGTCATAAATTTATTATATATATACATATTATGAAATGAATAGAATATCATATTTTGTTGTGTCTAAGTTTCTCTGTGTGATCATGTTGGAGAATTTTAGCATCTAAGTATAAATGTGTGAGGGATTCTATAAGTCTTTGAGTAACCCTCATTAGCAAGTAGAGTAAATGTCTTTGTATGTGCAATATGGAATTAATGATCTATTGTATTGATCCTCCATTTACGGAAGTTGATTATTTATGAGAAAGACAACTCTGAGCTAATGTTAGATGAGTTTTTTGTACATGTACAACAATTCTCTATTACAAGAGTGGAGAGGAATGATAGATGAAAATTTAAGATCGGGAGTTTCATGTACAAGGAATTACCTTCATTCATGAAGTCAAAGATAACACATGCAACAAGAATTGGCATCATCACATGTTGAAGACCGGCATTGAGGTCATGTGTGCTTGAGAAAAAAAATCATCATTGGAATTGTGGATCAATTTCTGAGCAAACGAAGATGAATTCGAAGATTTCCTGATTTGGGTTTTGTGCGGAATGGGGTCTATTGTGCGATGCACGAGATTTTTGTTGATAAAGGTCTTGGTTGAAGAGATTTGTGAGATTCTCTGAACCACGTTTTACAAGAGTGCGTGAACAACATTTGGTATCTATGAGTTCCCATTGAATATCGATCAAGCGTGAAAGGTAATTGCTGGTGAGATTTTGTATGATTGAAGGATTCAACATAATTGTTATTCTGGAGCCGAGGTATGTAATAGAGATTTGAATGATCTATGGTGTTGGTAATTAAATTTCTCTATTTAATTTTTGAAATTGGAATCATAGAGGCTTTCGTAGTTAATGCATCTATTATAGATGATGGTTCCACCTCTGAGTGGAATTGATGTGTTAAAATTTATGAGAATTTGGGAACTGCCATTAAGTAGAAATGTTCCATAATTGTAAACTATTATCATGGGTGGAGAGTAGTTCAAAGATAGAAGTATATCACCCTGCAATTTTTTCAAGTGAATTGAAAAGCCCAAATACATCCATTTGAATATGAAGTTAAATATAGCCAGAACAGATCTGACCCAAATGTAATTAATAGTCTTGTGGCGAGGAAGCATTGATTCGTTACCTAATTTAAGGAAAGGAAATCACCTAGGACTGAAACCCTGTCTTAGTAAAGTGTATCTAATATATGAGTGTTGCATTGAAAATGGATCGTGAATTCTTTGAAAAGAGTAGTGACAGATAAATGGATTGGTGCCAAGGTGCCTTGGTCACATCATGATGTTATGATATGAATGTGTGACAGTAAATGTCACGCCATGTAAGTTGTGGTTGCAACGAAGGTATGGTTCAATGATTTAATGTAGAAAATATACCAATGGGAGTCAATCTGAGGTTATAATTTACTAAAACAAGACACTAAATCCTTCCTACAATTTACAAAAACAAAACACAATCGCACAATCACATATAAGAAAGAGAAAGAAATTATCAATCGCACAACACAAGATGTATCCGGGGAAAGAAACTGCTCAAAACCCCTCTATCTTTATATTTCATATGGTTAATATCATGAAACGATACAATTCTTTCTAAATTCTCACACTAGAGAAAACTCATGCACTCCGCTGACTGTATCACTCTGATCTTGCTTGAAACTAGCTTGCAATCTAAGAAAAATCAATCAAGTATTTAACTTTTTGCTTGCCTCTGCCTAGCCTGCCTTGCTTACGCATTATTGGGATGATTTAGCCCCTATTAATTAGGAAAATCCAAAATAATGATTTTGAAATCCTTCAAGGCCTTCCCGATGACCTCATGCATGACCTGTATAATTTTCTAATAATACAACTGATAAATCTCTTCCCTTTAACATGAGTCTCAACTGGGCCTTCATTAGAACTAGCATGCAACAACTATTTATAGCGGATTTTCGGTTAAATGTTTGATCACTACTTTTGAATTAAATCTAATCTAATTCACTGGACCTCTCACTAGCTCATCTCTGAGTTAGAACCAGATAAACTGATTTTAACTCAATTAATTGAGTTAACTAATTACAACTCACAAATAACTCAACCAGGGGTCCTAAAAAGTAGGAGATCCATTTTCATGCATCCTCTTAGACATCTAAATCTAATTTCCTAAGCTAACTAAGTCTTCCTGACTCAATTAACTAAGTTGTCATGAGCTGAAATTACAAATTTTCTTTCAATTTAATTAAGGGAAAATTAAATCAAAAGCCTCATATGATAGCCATTTATGGGTGGCATTTTCTAGATTTTTTTTTTGGATGCCATTTCATTGTTCCTTGTTGCGAATTTCGATGCTCCCTCTCAACAAGAAAGGAATTCAATCTATCCCAATCCGGTACCTTTGGAATGTTCTGCATGTAACACTTCTCTAGTGTTGTTTGCTCTTGCAACTCGTGAAACTGAATAGCCTCCAAAAACTGAATCATTATAATGAATTTGTCATCAAAATCTCTAACTGCTACTAGTTATTGCACTACCTGCTGGAATCTTTGCACTACTGCTAACTTAGCATTTTTGCCCTCTGCACTCCTTCCAACTCCTATCTGTGCTCCAGTATCTGACATTTGTCCCTCTAATTTTTTCTTCTTGACATCTGAATGGATCAATCTAACTGATCCTTCCTGATATTGTTGTACTATGGGCTCTTCGTAGCCGAGTTCAATCCATGAGACAAGCCATCTCAATGGACCCTGCCCAAATTTCTTCTCTTGGGATTATGTCTACACATTTCCCCACCTCTCACCTGGAGGTGTCACTGCATATGCTCCCTCTACCCATCTGGCTCAAAATTTCCCCTTACTGTAGGTATTTTCTTGAGTGGACGCTTCCACTCAGTCTCCTCTCTACTTATCTAATTATGGCTGCTCCACAACCTTATGAGACTCCTTTTAAGGCTGCATGTTGAGAGGCTCCCTCTCAACCACCAAGTCTCTAACCTCTGCTTTTCTCCTCAAATTTTTGCATGCATCTTTGAACTCGAGAGCATATAAGTTCTTGACTCTTACACTGATATGTTTCTCCCGTCCCGTGGCAATGTGTCTAAGGAACACCTTTACTTTTCTAGATATGACAACATAACCACGGTCTTCCAATACTGCTAAGGAGACAAGATTCTTCCTTAGTCATGGAACATACAAAACATCTATCAATCTGAGAGGGGATCCAGACTCCCTCTGAAAGGTAAGTGTATCTATGTCGATCATGTTATACCTCTTGTCATCTCCAAACTCTATGTTCTACTAGAGGTCCTTCTCCTCCAATTCACTAAAGAGATCTATATTCCCCATCATATGGAATGAGGCACCACTGTCTAGATACCACATGCATCCCATTATAGTGTTGGCCATGCATGCAATGAATTAAAATTAAGCTCGAACTACTTATCTAGCGCTTCACCCACTGCAATTGCAAGCTCCTTCTTACTTGCCTTCTTCTATGGACAATTCGAGGCACAGTGCCTATGCTCGTGACAATGAAAACACTTGATCTTGGACAAGTCTCTCTTGCCCTCTTCGCCTTGGGACTTCTTTCCCTTGGATTTCTTTCCTTTTTTGGCCAATGTAAAATATTCTTCTTTGTATTTTCCAGAGGTCCCGTCTTTGGTTGTCTGCCTTATCTATTCTATTACCAAGTCAGATCACAAACGCTCCTAGTCTGGTAACTTCTCCCTCCCATTCAAAGAGTCCTAGTAATTATGCCGGCTATTGGGAAATTATAGAAGTGTTAGGCTCACCAAATCATCATTAGTAGAAATCACCCAAACACTACCAAGCTCATCTTGACACTGAGTGAACTTCTGCAAGTATTTTTTGGATCATGTCACCCTCCTCCATGTTGATCTTTCTAAGATTTTCTTTCAGCGCAAACTTCTTATGGACATTGCTATTCTGAAATAGATTTGGCAAGGCATTCCACATAACATATGGATTCTCCTTCCCATGGAGACTCAAGACAATATGATATTGAATTCCCTCTAACAAGATCATGCTTGCCTTTACTACCTTCTTCTGCCATGCATCAAGAAGTTGGGCATCTGCTGTTGCACACTTGGGAATATCATTATCTATGAATTCCTTCAACTCGTTGTCCTCTATAACTGTTTTCATCATGTCCTTCCATGATATTTAATTTGAATTTCCCTCAAGGGAATATTCGAGTCTCAAACCATTGAAAGACATCTTGATCTGTCGCTAGATCCTGAAGAATAAATTTGCAAATTTGAGCATGTTCAAGAAAAAACTCAATTTATTATCTTCTATTGTAAATCTTGGCGCTCTGATACCATGTAGAAAATCCACTAATGGGATTCAATCTGTTATTATAATTTACTGAAACAATACATTTAATCCTTCCTACAATTTGAAAAAACAAAACACGATCACACAATCACATCTAAGCAAGAGAAAGAAATTATAAATTTCACAACACAAGATGTATCTGGGGAAAGAAACTGCTCAAATCCCCTCTATATATGTATTACATATGGTCAAGATCACGAAACAATACAATTATTTCCCACACTACAGAAACTTCCTACACTTTTTTTATTGTCTCACTCTGATCCTGCTCGAAACTATCTTGTAATCTAAGAAAAATAGGTCAAGTATTTAAACAGTTGCTTGTCTCTACCTAGCCTGCCTTGATTACACATTCTTGGGCTAATTTAGCACCTATTAATTAGGAAAATCCCAAATAACGATTGTGCAATCCTTCAAGGCCTTCCCGATGACCTTATGCATGACCTATACAATTTTATAATTGTACAATTGATAGATGTATTCCCTATAACTTCAATCCCAAATGGGCCTTCATTAGAACTGGCATGCAACATTTATTTATAGAAAATTATCAATTAAATGATTTATCACTACTTGTGAATTAAATCTAATTTAATTCACTTGACCTCTCACTATCTCATCTCTCAATTAGAAGTAGTTAAATTGATTTTAACTCAATTAATTGAGTTAACTAATTACAACTCACAAATAACTCAACGAGGGGTCCTAAAAATTAAGACATCACTTTGCATGCATTCTCTTAGACCTCTAACTTGAATTTCCTAAGCTAACTAAGTCTTCCTGGCTCACTTAACTAATACAAGTTGTCATGAGATGAAATTACATTTTTTCTTTCAATTTAATTAAGGAAAAATTAAATCAAAAGCCTCATATGATAGCCATTTATGGGTGCCATTTTCTGGATTTCATTTCTAGATGCCAATTTCACTGTTTCTAGTTGCAAATTTCAACATTTAATATCTATACACTAGTGTTCAAATGGTTGCGTACATAAGCGGATCTATCTTTGTAGGCTCGCATATATATTCAGAGATATGGTTTTCAGTATGTTGATATCTATACATGGGTGTTATGCATGGTAGTCGGGTACATAAAATAATATGCTTCATGGATGTCGTATATATGTTCTAGGATTTGCAGTGCAGCTTGATGATGACATTTGATGAGCTTTGCTTTGTTTGTTGTTGTCTGTCAATGATGTCTTTATCTTGATGATATGTGTATGATAGTGTTGTTTGGGTTGAATGTGGAATATTGATTGGTAATGATGCTACAATGGGGATTTTTGAATGGTTCAGTAATCTGTGATTGATTTATGTATAGTCCAGTAATTAGTTCAGTATTAAAACACTTCATGATTCAGTTTTATGTAGTGTAATATACGTATGCAGGTATTATACATAAGAATCAGATACTGTGGGTTTTATTCTAAACGATAACATATACACATTGAATATTAAATTTGGTCAAGTTTTGCAGGGATGTTGGTTGATGGCAGTTGATGAGTTTTATGTGTTAGCTATGATGTCTGGATTTGGATGGTTTATATCTATTATGGATTAGTTTGATCTAGTTTTAATTGTTGATTGAGATTCAATTCACTGATTGGCTTGCTAATGATATAATAACTCAATTGGTTCTATGATTGTTGTTTAGTTTCAGTATTCAGTTTGGTACGGAGCATAATGTTGGGTGTGGGTCCAGTTTGAAAATATGATGAAAGATAGCCTACAATTTTCAATGTTTTGAGTCAGGTGGATCCAATATGAAATATTATGAAACGTGTTCCATGAAGGGTGTTTAGGGTTAGAGCCTTCAATGAGGGAGTCGAAGCTTCCTTCCAGTGGTAGATGGTAATTTTTTTCAGGAGGTAGGTGTTCCCTTCTAGCAAGAGCGAGTAAACGAGATCAGGAGGATGTATCTCCCTTCCAGTGGGTGTTGGAGAATGAGTGGAGGTTGTAGCCTCCTATAGGTGGGTTCCTGCATGTTGGTATAAAAGACAAATTTAATTCCAAAATTCATGTAGAAGTTGAAAATTCATTCATAAGTCCAAGGGTTGTATAGAAGTCCAATGGTCATTAGAAGTTAAAAATTCATATGAAAAATCAAGAGTCATGAGGGTATGAAAGATCATGCTTCCAATTATAAAAGAAGCCTCATTACTCAAGTAGAGGAATTTTCACCTTGGATTCTCCCACAAGGAATTAGAGATATAGAGATAGTTCTTTTGGGGAGCAATTAGTGGCTCTAACACTCCACTATTGGAGCTAGTGGTGTTCATTGTACTCATGTCTCTTGTAACTTTTGCTTAATACTCGAAGCCCTTTGGCCAGCACATTTTCATGCATAGTTCATGGATGTTTTGAGACTATTATTTTAATGTTTGCATTTTATGTTGGCTTTCATGTGTACTAAAGAAATTGAACTATTTTAGTGACTTTGGTGCTCAACTTATTGGAAATGTGTTGTGATGCTTATAATTATCATTGCATCTATGTGAACTATTTTTCTTTATGTCCAATGATTCTCCCTTATCTATGTTCATGTGTCTTTACAAGATTGGTACTACTAATTTTATTTTAGAGACTCACTTTAGCTCCTTGCAGTAAAAGAACCTTGATACACTTACAATTGAACATTCCACAAGGAAACTTCCTTGCTCATTCAAAAGCACATGTGCGCTACTCTCTTATGATAATTGCTTAAATCCAAGAAAAATATTTAAGTCAATAAAATTAAGGAAATATAATCGGATGAGACTCCTACACCAAATGATGTGTGATCTAATTGGGACCTCATATCGGGGAGATCCCCTATATGTTGGCAGGTTCCAACACCGTCAACAGAACCTCAAAGCTCTCAAAATTTTTTGAAAATATTATGAGCTAACCAATATTATTGATAAAACCAATATTATGATAATTAACTATAATAAAATAACTTATCTTCCATTTTTTTATGGTAATATGACCTTTAAAGAGGTGAAATCTTACAAGAACTTAGGAATCAGTTTCCATTACCAATTTAAATGGAATGTTAATTTGGAAAAACGCTGACAAACTTTAACCATTGGACTAGATTCCGTTTTTCAAGAGGACCAAAATTGACCTTGGAAGTATTGAATTTGGATAAGGAAAAGTGTATTTTTGAATTCAATCCCACATGTATAGAAATTGTCAAGGTTGACTTAAGGACAAATTGCCCCTCCAAAGTTGCATATAGATACAAGTGACCTCAAGCTCATTTAGACATCACATCACAACATCTCATATTCTCTCTCTTCCTTCGATTGGTTCATATATGTCTAAGGAAACTCTTTCTCTTCACATGTGTGAGGGTCTCTTGCTATCTTTGACTTCTTCGTTAACTTTCTGAAACGGGGATCTTTGACCAGCATTGACTTGGGTTCTTTTAGCATCATTTCTGTGATTTTCTTGGAGGAGGTTTGTTCCTCTAGGTCACATCCTCTTGCACACATATTGATATTTTATGGGCACTCTGGCCTACATTAACCACAGTTAACTAGTTTTTTCTCTCTCCTTTGACCACAAATTTTTTGGGACTATTTTGACTATGACTTGACTAGCATTCAAGGCCAAGTTGGTCAACCTTTGACCAAGATATTGGAGGACTATTTTGACTGTTAACTTGGGATTGGTTAGGGTATGTTGATTGTTGTCAACCTTTCATAATTGCATACTTTATAATAGTTGACCATATTTGACTTTTTCATCATTGGCATATTAGATCTTGGTTGGTTGATTTTTTGGATAAGTCAAACCCTTGACTTTGTGTTGGGTGTGTAGCCTGATTATCTTCTTGATTGTTCAGAGGTTTTTTGTTTCAACCATGTTGGATCTCTATTCCTAACCGGGCAGAAACTTCGCATGTTTAATTTTCGTCAGGGGGAGTCCACGGGGGGTCACTTTTATGAGCCCCCCCCTGGCAAGATTTTGGGGGCAGTGCCCTTGAAGCTAAAAATACATGAAAAATTGCCTTGAAAATATTGTAATTTTGTATTCAATATAGGTCATTCATTAGGCAGATGACCTGATAGTAGAATTTATGTTAATTTAGGGTTTTTGGCCCTAGAAGGAAACACTCTGTTTATATGAGGGAAATGTATTTTGGTTGTGCATTATTATTTTGAGCGAGAGAGAGAGAGAGGAGGTTGTGTGAGAACGAAGAGGAAAATACAATGGATGTGTTGTAGGTTGTATCTCCTCATTTTTCTAGATAATATAAAAGGAAGGACAGGTTGTTTCTCTGTGGACGTATCCCAAATTGGGTGAACCACATATATTTGTGTCTCTCTTATTTTATGTGTTTATTTATCTATGTTTCCACAATATTTTTTTATTTCATTGCTTCGTTAATTAAATTTTAACAACTGGTATCATAGCCAAATGGTTATTTGGCCAATAAACTCGCAGGAGAGAAGGGTTCTTGGTTCGAGTGGGAGCAATGGCAGAAGATGGTATGTTTAGGGTTGAGAAATTTAATGGCCAAAATTACCATTTGTGGCAGATGTAAATGGAAGATTATCTCTATAAAAAATATAGTACCTACCATTGAGCGAAAAATGAAATAAACCGACAAGTATGACAGATGCGGAATGGGAGATTCTCGACAGAAAGGAACTAAGAACAATATTACTGTGTCTGGCAGCATCGATGGAATTCAATATTTCAAAGGAAATGACAACAAAAGGTTTAATGATGGAATTGGAAAAACTATATGAAAAAACCTCGCCTTCAAATAATGTATTTCTTATGAAGTGTATATTTAATATGAAGATGTCAAAAGGTGGATATGTTGTTGATCATTTAAATGAATTTAACATGGCTACCAGTTAGTTAAGTTCTGTAGGGGTAAATTTCGATGATGAAGTTAGGGATTGGTTGTTTTTGTGCTCATTTATAGAAATTTGGAATGGCTTAGTTATGGCTATTAGTATCTTTGTCTCTATATCTAGTACTTTAAAGTTTGATGATGTTGTTGGTGTTAGCCGTAGCAAGGAAATGCGACGGAAAATCTCAAGTGGGACATCAGGTAAGGCTTTGACTACAGAGACTACGAGAAGAAAAATGGAAAGAAGAAGGAGCCTAGGAAATCACAGTAAGTCAAGATCAGATAAATCCAAATCTAGATCATGGATAGTGTGCTGGAAATGTGAGAATAAAGGACACCTAAAGAAATTATGTAAATATTAGAAAGGAAAAGGATGAGATGGACAAAAAGAGAACAATCATGAAGGGAATATGACAGGTGATATGTTGCAAGATGCTTTGATTATTTCATTAGAGAATATTATTAATGCCCAGGTGGTAGATTCAGGGGCCTCATTCCATGCCACACCTGATAGGAAACATTTTCATGACTATGTTCAAGGATATTTTAGACAGATTCATATGGGTGATTATAAACCCTGTAAAATAGTTGGAATGGGTAAGGTTTTTATAAAGCAACAGAATGGGAACCAGTGGCTATTGAAGGAGGTAAGTCATGTTCCATATCTGAAGAAAAATATACATTAGCACATTTGGCCCAATTTTTTACTGCAAAAATGTTGCTATTACGACACATAGGCATCCCAAGAACGACACTTTGAAGTTGGGAAAAACGTCATTTCTTGTGCCGTCGCAAATGCAACACTTCTAATAATTTTCAAAATAGCGATGCTTGATGGAAACAATTGTTCCAATTACAACAACAAAAAATCATCGTAATTCCGATGGAACCACTCATCGCAATACTCACGAAAACCCATCATCGCACTTCCGATGGAAACTGAGGGCAATCATGGTTGCACTTCCAACAGCAACACTTCTTCGCACTTCTGAAGGCAACCGATGACACCCATTGTCGCACTTCCAATGGCAACACTTCATCACCCTTCTGAAGGAAATCGACGACACCCATCGTTGCACTTCTAATGGAAACTCATCACACTTCCAATGGCAACCCATCGTTGCACTTCCAACGGAAACAAGCGTAGATGGAAAAATAAACATCGGATCAAGCCTCTGAGATCAAGCCTTTGAAAATTTCAAGAATTATTCTGAGATCAAGCCTCTAAACCTTACTACCTGAAAGGACCCTTTTCTATGCTCAGATAAGGTATATTTTAGATCTTCCTGAAATCTAACTCAGTTGAGTGAGAAAATACCCATTTCCAAAGGAGCATCTTGCACATTCTTCGGTCCTCGCGTTTGTTACCGAACAAGAGTGAGTGAAACGCCTCCCACACGCATCCTAAATGGACAACCAAGAATACAACATACATTTACTTGCTGAAAAGGGTAGGGTTAGAAGAGAGATGGAGCTGGTAGAGAGCAGACATGATTATTCAAAAGTTGAGAGAATTAAAGTGATATTGAAGGAACTATAATTCCTTTCTCTTCAGAGGAAAATCAAGGATGCAAAAGCCTCGATGCTAGCATAAATGAATAAGAAAAACAAGGTTGAAAATTTCAAGAATGCTTCTGAGATCAAGCCTCTAAACCTTAATCTTAAAGCAGGTGAAGCAGGGTACGATCCTTTCACTCGGCCCATGTACATAATTTAGAAAGTCATCTACATTGGAATGTTGCCCAATACAAACATGCCTACAGATATAGGCCCATGTTCGGATGACGATCTGTATGTAAGGTCATTGTACAGATATGTCTACAAAAATCCTGAAATCACAGCCCGGATGGCTGAAACTAGATCTAGGGTCTTCTTATCTCGTTCACTCTATCATTCGGGTACAAGTCTAGCCATGCGAATATATGATTTGTAGTTGAACATGGAAAGACATCGTTTGATTACCAACCAATGATGTGAGCTGATAACAAACGCGAGAGAACCACCATTGATTTCAATTGTCCTCAAGGTACTATAGTACATTTCTTAAGGCGTGAATAGATGATTTGATGTCGAACGCCAAACAAAATCTTTCGGTCAAAAGTCTGGAAGCGAGGATCTTATCGATGCTGTAACAAACCTCATGGTACTGGAATATGATGTTTCTAAGTGAACTTCCTGGATAATGATTTGTCATCGACAAGAAGCAACCTTATTTTTAGATGGTAATAGGGACTTGATGAACCACTTAGTAAGGAGCTGATCAGGAACAAATGTCTTAACCATTCTACGATGATGATGCCACTAATGAATATGATCATAAATGTGAGTAGCATTAGTCTGTTTGAAATTGGTCAAGAGTTCCATTCCAGTTTCATATCATATGGGTAACTGGAAGTGAGTCAAAAAGACAGTAGCTAAGGCAGTGAAATTATCAAAAGAAGCTCTAGGTAATTCAATATACCATTTTGCAGCCGGACCAGTAAGAGTATCCTGGAAAAGACATAGTTAAACAAAGCCATAATTTAGGGATTTTGATGAACACCATAAATGATAAGTCATAATGTGAGTCGATGGGTCTTCTCTAGGGTTTCAATTAAACTTTGGAATATCCGAGGGTAATTTGTGAGGTATCACCGGCCACCAAGGAGCGTAGTTGATTGGATCATTGGTTAGCCGATTTAAATATGGTAGCTCCAAAGTTGCAACAAAGAGAAACTATCTATTAAGGTCAGGTTAAGCATAGCCAGGGTATGATGGAATTGCTTGAGCAATAGGCCTTTGAGCACCAACATAAGGAATCTGATGCTTGTAACCCAGATAGGGGTTGTTTTGATAAGCAAACGCTTGAGGATTCTATTGACCAAAACCTGGATATGGTACTTGTTGAAATGAAGTCTGAGGTATTTGTGCATGTGGCTGCCAAGGGGTCTATCCACCAATGTTATAACCCAAATTAGGATAACTTCGATTCAGTTGAGAATAAGCATAACCATGTTGTGGCTGTGACATCCCATAAAATGGTAAACCATCTTGTGAATAAATGGTTCCAGATACAGGTTTTTGTTGTAAATAAACTGGAGGATTTGGAGTTTGTGGGCCCAATAGTTGAGGCTATTGAGTTGAAGGACCCACCTGAAAATGTTTTTGTACAACATTTCGATTCTGTAATAGGGGTAAGGATGAATTAACAAGTGGAAATGGTGTGGGTGTAACAGGTTGAACTGGTTGATACGACTGTAAAACCATTTGTGGTTGCATAGGAAGAGTGGGCTTCCATCGACAAACATTCATTTCAACATTAGGTTGACCAAAAAGTGATGGAGTACTATCATATTGGGTGACCAAAGGTTGCCCCCCTGCATGAGGAGGATAATAAGATGGAAGATATTTCTCTCCAAATGCAAGGAGTCCAGTTGATATGGTACTGGATGGAATAGACCCAGAAGGACCAGCTTGATATTTTCCTGATGATGTGTATAAAGAATCAAGTCGTTCAGTACTCACTGTAGGTTTAACAGTTAGAATATCGAATGATGACATTGGTGAAGTCCATGGGTTTGAAGATGCACCAGAAAAAATTCCAGATAAATATTTATAACCTGATGGGACCATAGGGCCACCATGAAAATATGATTCTGGTGAAGTTGTAAACATCGACGGGGTAGCGAGGGAAGGTATTGACATAATTGGAACAGATGGCCCAACCAAAGATGTTGGTTCAGGCATGGTTACTTGACCAAATGTATACCCTTTTGAATCGATGGGAATATGAATAGGAATAGGATCGACAAAAGTAGAGGGTGGTGATTAAGGAAAAGACTCATACAGGTAAAGATCCTCCCCAAAATGGGTTGGAGTTAAAGGTGTCTCGTCTTGTGTGATTTATTCAATCGAAATCAAAACAGGGGGAAGTATTTCGCCATCAAACCTAAAATATATTTTAGGAGGTTGACTGTGTGATATGGGAGACTCAATGGCTACAGAAAATTGTGGAATGACCAATGGATGAACAACTTCTGGTTGTTCGAATTCGAGATTTATATTTTCTGGCAAAGAAGAGACAGGATCTAGATCAACTTCTGGTTGAAAAACGTCGAGTTAAGGAGGTATGGTCTCACTGATTGGATGGATCGTGACCACGGGTAACTGTGAGGACTCCGTCTCAACAACAGTAGATGAAATAGGATGTGTAGAAACAATTTGTGCAACTCTGGTATATGGGAAGATGATGCTTCAGCATAGGTGCTGATAGTACTCGTTTCGGTAGAGTGATGTCACCTTCGCCGTCCAGAAGTAACTTCTGGTGGTAAAGGTGGTTTCAATGCTAGTCTACACGAATGATGAGGAAAAGGATTTTGTTCTTCCACAATGACTGATTTATTTTAACCAAAAATAAATAAACAAAATAAAAGGGTATTACTAGGCAAAATTTTTACCAAGAAACTGTGAACTGCAGAATACCTCCTAGCGAACCAAGAAGTACGGGCAGGAAATCTCCCCGAATGTTGTGTTCGGTGTATCACAATTTACAAGGCGGCCGACTCGGTTCACTATGGATGGATATCAACCTAAATTTGTCCTCCCAAATATACTCGAAGGTACGTGGAGGCCCAAGTCCATATTAGCGATGTCTAATGCGAAACTGCACAGTGAGAGCACCCCTTTATACTTTTCATACTGTAACACCGCCCGATATACCTAAAAGTACGTGGAAAAGCTACGATATACTTACGTACATGGAGTGAGGTATCACACTCAGAATGTATCGCAAACAATTAATGACAATTGCTATGTTTTACGACGCCAGAACACGTCTCTAGCCTAGACCTTCTAAATGTTATCGTTATGGTTCCAATGCTTTGTTAGGTAAATTGAGATAAATTTTAAGTTGTTTTGTTTATCAATTTTCCCTTCAAGGTTCACCACGATGATGTATTGTAAATTCATAAAATGATAAGCAATCTTTCACTTTTAGTTTTTCAATGAAAATCCTAGCTACTAGAGGGAAAGAGAAATCAATTTGAGAGCAAACAATTAAAGAGCACAAACTAAAATGCAACTTTCCTAATTGTTCCTATGCAAAACACACAAGCCACTACATGCAAATGTAGGTTTTTCTTTTTAGTCCCTTTAATGTGAATGTAGAAAAGGAAACCAAATGCATCAAATCAATAAAAACAAATGCCTTTTACTTTTGAGAAATGAGGAATAGAACAAAAAATTCTCTTTAATAGGAAAAATGAAGAATAGAACTACAATTTGTCCTACAAGAAATGAAGAATTTAATGACAATTTCCTTTTCAAAAGAAAATGGATCTAATGCAGCAATGAAAATACTTTGAAATTAATTTGCCAATGATAAATAAAAACATTTTAAATAAACATTGAACAAAGTTTTATTTCAAAGTAGGAAGAGGTAAATAGATTTATTGGTCAATATGAGATATCAGGCTCTTTAAAACACATCAAACAAAAAACTGAAATAAAATGCAATGACAAACTCAATGGAATTTGGTTGATTCTAGGGGGAAACACAGTCTCTAAGGGGAGACAGTGCATTGCAACGCACCCCTGGAAGGGAGACAGTGCTATGCAAAGCAATGTGCCCTATTCAACAGTGTGTTGGGCGCAATAGAGAACATAAAACTCAAGTGTTTAACACACTTCTAATGCAAATTTTGATTTCAAAAAGCCTAATATTTCAAAGTAAATGCTACTGGGTAAATAAATAGAGATAAACAGAGGAAAATACACCAAGGATTAAGGGTAAACTCCCCAGCAGAGTCGCCAATTTGTTATGTGGAATTATGGATTACGGATAAAACATTCTTCCCTAGATGTGATGCTCATCTAGAATAACAAGTTAAAGACTTTGCAACTAATTTTCCTAATAGTAAATAGACACACAGAACAGATCAAGAAACTTACTTGGAGTCCAAGCGCTTCCAATTCTCCTTCTTTCACTCTTGTTGTAGCTTCAAATCCAAGCTAGATCGCCAAAATATTTCCTGCAAGAATGAACACTAAACAACAAAGAGAAATAAATATACAGATGTCTATTCAAGTTATCTAGTTAAATCAATGAAACATGAACCATATACATCAGATAAGAATTCATAATATGAAAGACAAAATCTTATACATATACATACGTGGGAAAGTAAGCAGCAATATTTATTAATGGATAGAAGGGGAGGTTACAACCCAATGATTGATTTGATGTCACCATCTCTAGCAGCATCCTAGCCTCATCACAATGCACATCTCTCTAGCAGCATGTTACACAAATCAACTCCTCAATTGAAATTCCACCAGCATTTCTCTACTCAAATTCTTCCTTCCAAGCACTAGGATCTGTGCTCAATTTATAGAGGAGCTGAAGGTATTTTTATAATCAATTACTTTCTAATAATAGGCAAGACATGTTCCTAGTCTTAGAGGTATCAAATGGACACATGGATTCGAATTTTGACACATATGCACTCTTCTAGAAGACACTAGCCAAGCAGAGATTCCGGAACAATGAGAATTTCGCTCCAAAATTACCAACGCACCCTTGAGTGTCGAGAAGTGCTTTTCATAGCACCTTTGAATGGAGGTACCTGCATATGCAACGCACTTAGCCCCTTGAGAGACTGTGTTGGTGAGCTCATAGTGTATAATATAAACTTCAAATCTTGGAAACCTTGTAGATGGAAGTCATAGATGATTTGTTCTTGTTCTTTGTCTTAGGGCATGTAGAAACTGAAATGAGAGGGGATGATAGACCCTATTCATCGATTCTAGGGATGATGTCCAGTTAACCAAGTCATTGGGAATGGTGCCCAAATTGACCTATAACAAGCATTATAGCTCACAATAATGGAAATATGAGAAAATGTTAACACATTAAATATGATCCAAATGATAGATCCATGATATTATGTATAACAACAATAGATAAGTATAAGATCTTGGGGGATCAAGCCCCTCAAGATAGGCAAAAAAAGCCTCCAATGCCCAAAAGCACCTAAATCATGAGATACACTGCTACACAAAATACTGAAGCAAGCACAACGCAGTTTAATGACTAATACTGCAATTGAAAAACATATACAAATGGATCTAATAATGTAATTTTCATACAAGGCCAAAAATGGAGATCTATGATCCCATACACATTTCCTAGATAACCTAGAAAGGTTTTCTAGAAATACTCAAAATACAAATGGGGAAACTAAAGCCCTAGGGCTGAAGAATCACTGCAACTGAAGCACAAAGAGGAGGTGGCTGAAAATGATGTAGATCTGAATGGAACTCCTCAAATAGACTCTCTCAATGAATTGATGATCCCCTCAATGGAAAGCAAACACTCCAAATGGAGCACTGAACTTACCCCTACAACAGCTCACCAAAATAATGCAGTCATGGACTGGAACTGCGTTGCAGGGGATGTTACTACCTTGGCCTAATTCCAAAATATGATATGAAGCACAGGGACCTTCTTTAGTGATCTCCCAATGGAAAGGAAGCTTCCCCCAACTGAAGACAAGCTCAGAAATGATCCAAAGAAATCCTCCATTGTTGCACCCTGCAACTCAGCACACATCTAAATAGAATTTGTGTTGTAGAAGAAATTTGTAGCTTGGCCAAATGTCGGAATGTGGAAATTCTAATGCAAAGGCTCTTCCTTAGAGGTTACTCAAGGATAGAGGTGGGATTCCCACTCAGGAACACCCTTGTGCTAAACATCACTGCAATCTTAGCTAAACAGCTGAAGAGAGCCAAAAGTCTTAACAGACCACAATCAAGAATAATCTAAAACATGATCACAATGGATTCGATCCTCTTCATTATATTATTGGTGAGCTTCCTCACCCTTGGCCCCACTCATTAAAGGCACTACTTCCATGCAAAGGATCTCCCTCCAAAACTGCGTTGTCCCTCATTGAATGTCCACTACTTCCATACCAGTGTTGTTGATTTGGTCAAGTTTGACCCATTCCACATGCTTCTTCCCTTGTTCACACATAGGGGAGCTTTATCCAGCTCTTTTGATGCCCACCATTCACATTTGGAGTGGTTTTATTCCTACTAAGGAGATTTATGGGTCTCCCTACCCTCTTATTCTTCTAAATAAGAAGCAAAATGAGATTTTAATATTCCCATTAGATGCATGCTAATTTAGGAATGTTACAATCCTCCCCTCCCAAATGTTGTGTAGAAATTATATACAATAAGCATGTATATACCTGGACTCTCCTGATCTCACAATATTTATCTTCTTGCAAAATACAGAATCCTTCCACTATAATTCTTGCAGAAATTTAATCAACAATTGCAAAACACATGAAGCAATAAAAATACACATAACACAGTTGTTTAACAGGAAAGCCTGAAGCTAAAAACCCCAACTATATATTATGCATGGAAGTCATGTAAGCATCTCACTTTAAACATACAAAGCTTATACAATTCCAATATGATAATCGTCATTCATCATACACTAATCGGCCTAATCTTGCAAATCCATGCCAACGTCTATGTCACACTGCTAACTTTGCCTCCTTTGCTCGATCCAAGTTGGTTACTAGGACAATTCAATGTAATCCACTCTCATTGACTATGTTGTATCATTATTGCCAGCTCAATGCATATATGATGCAATTCATGCATCATAGTAATCCACATGGATGAATCATCTTGCCCTTTCACCTATCTCTCCATTGGGTCTCCATTGGAACTGACATGCACTGTAGTTAACTGTTGTATTGTTCAGTTGATTAATGAGTTATTATTTGTGAATTAATTAACTAATTAATTCACACCACTCTCACTAGTGTATCATTCAGTTAGACTAGATATAACTAGCTCAACTGAGTCTAACTGAGTTAAACTAAATACAACTCCATGAACTACTCTTCCAACTCATATTAACTTTTCCAGTTCTAATGAGTCCTTCATCTGATAGCTCCACATTAAACCCTTAGGAATAGCGTGTTTCTCTATGGGTTGTTTATACCGCTAACATGAGCTGATGCTCAAGAGAATAAGTTTTCTGTTGAGGCCAGATTCTTGTTCAAAATATGCGTAATCAACATGCATCTATTTTTAGATCAGCGCTCTATAAATAGACTTCGCCCAATATTCTAAAAATATAATTTCATCTATTTTTCACATTTTACCAACCATCTACAAATAGCCTCCTGCTACATATAGAATATGCTCACCATGTCTAAAAATAGACATACACCTAAAAATAGCCTGTGTGGGCCCCACCTAGTTTAGGTGATTATTTTCCAACTAGGATCAAGGATGATGTTTTAGGATGCCTCCTTCACTACTTCTTGTTGCAAACTTCAACATGTTGCTTGTCCTCAAAGAACTGCAAGGATAGATCTGAAAAATGTATGGAATCTTGATCTCCATGTGAAGCTCCATCCTCCAAGCTATCATCCATATAAAATGAATCACCCTCTCGAATGGTAATTCATAGGAAAACTCCTCCCATATGAGAGGCTCCTCCCAAAGACATAAGTCAATCATATGGCTCCCTTCATAAGGAAACAAGTGATATAATGTAGCAGCCATATAATGTCCCATGCTTCCCTTGAAGCATGAATAAGTGTGGGAAGTTTCATTCCCAATGGACACATCCAACCAATGTGTCATCCCAATCCATCCCTCCATGACATGCTCCTCCCAAGTTTTCATGAGATGCAAATGACTCATCCCACAAGGAAGAAAAAGACCCAATGAAGCAATCATGGTTTTCCCAATGTTCTCCCTGAAACATGTAGCATAAGAAACATGGAGATTCTCTCTCCCAAAGCGCACATCCAATTCTTCCATCCTTCCTCCATCCATTCCCATAAAAATAATAAGGACATCATCAAAGTATGGGATCAAAACCAAGTATACATAAACAACCATATGTAAAAATGGAGATGAATCATACTCCCAGATGTGGAACCAGCACAGTATATCTCCTAACTGCATCAGATAATGATATGGTAAGTGGTTTCCCCACCACTCAATTGCTGCAATAGTCTTCTCACATGTTTTGAAAAGGTGATAAATGTTTGGTGCCTTTGGAGTGCTCCTAGAATGGTAAATCATCTCCCTATATCCTCCTAGGGAGTGGCCATGCTCAACAATGTTTATGGCTCAAATTTGGCCATGAAGTTTTGTAAGGAACAATGCTCCTACTTGGAGCAATGGCATGCGCATATATGGTAAAGGAATGCAAATAATCATCAAGTAAATCATTATGCACATAAACATGATCCTTACCATAAACCCTGCTCGTACAAATGGAGTGGCTCATAGATAGATCCCCTCTCATTCCCAAAGAGGGAAGAGGTGGCTGTGATAACTCCTTCATAGAGCTATGTATTTCCTCTATCTCCACATGATCCATGCATCTTCTCAAATGTTGATATATCTCCTCTTCAAAGCTTTTCCAATTGTATCCCTCCATGATGGTGTTGTAGGCTCTCATGGAATAAGTATGGGTGAAGAGAAAATATTCATGTGATGCATGTAGTAACTTCTCCTTGAGCTTGGATGCTCTAGATAAGAAGATCCTACCATGATAGTAGATGAACTCATATTTGACTGAATATCCCTCCTCTATAATCTAGTTATCAAGTATCATGCATGTGAAAATATCCTTGGAATAATCCACCAACAACAGAGATTTCCAATATGGATCTATCCTCCATAGTGATAGCGTTGATGATCTATCATATAAAACATATGTCATATGGTTGTCCTCCTCTTTGACATATCTCATGCCAAAGTCACAAAATGGAAGGCTAATATCCTCCCTCTATTGCTCCTTTCTCAATGCAAGATCTGAAATGAGAGTGGGTAATGAGGATGTTGGGAGAATGTCTCCCTCCTCCTTGAGTCTACCCAAGACTCTCAGTGTTGTGCCATGGCCTCCTAATGCCCCCACTCCTCCTGGATCTATGAGTGGTGCACCATGATGTGAGACATTCCTCACCAACTCTAGATCAGGTGGCCTCCTAGGTGGAATGCCTCCATGCAATGAGACATCAATATCAAGAGTAGACTGCATATATGAGTGGACTGCTTTGTCCTTTCTCTCACTGCGCAAATCATTTTGCCTCTTCTTTGCATCAACCTTCTGAAATAGATAGGGGTGTGTGCTCCTAGTCATATGATGCTGACCATCCTCCCTATCTTCTTCTTTCATCTACAAGGTATCACAATCTATCAATAATGGCACATGCTGCTCATGGATTGTGCCTTGATCTCCACGTGTGAGATTCTTTGGTTCTTCTTGCAAGGGTACAAGAATTCCTCTAATTGGAGAAATTTCACCATCTTCCTCTCCATGAGGTACTAGATCTGCTCCTGATGTGACAGCGTTGTTACCTCTTGCCTTCTCTTCCCCTTCATCATGAATGGAGGCTACCTCATCATTATTAAGAGGATCTTTTTCTTGATCCTCTTTTGAACAATGGATCTCCATGTCCTTCCTTTCATAAAAGAGCTCCTCTTGAAGTGGGGATCTTGCCTCTAGTAAGGTATTCTGCAATTTTTTAACCCCCTCAATAGCATTCTGGAATGGAGTTGGGTTTATGGATCCTTCCAACTCTGCAAAGGTTTTATTTTTTTAGGCTTGGCTAGCTCAACCAAGGATGTTTTAGAATGTTTTTCATCAAATATTTTCACTAACCTCCTAGTGAACTTTGCATAAGTATATACATTTACATTATTCAAGGAAGAAGTTTCATAAAACCACCAAAAATAACCCTTACCTTAAAGATGCAACGCTGCTACTTTAATGGCTTCATCTTTTGAAACTTGGTGCTGTTGCAAATAGGTGTCTAGCTCCTTCACCCAAGCCCTAGTTGTGCATCTAGGTGACCCATCAAAAGAAGATAGAAAGAATCTACCCAAATCATGCTGCTTGCACCTCTAACTTCTATTGTGATTGTTAGGTCTTCTATTCTACTTGATCTTGCAAAACCCTTGGAATTTTAGATGATCTATGAACCTCTGAGATTGAGATTCATACTCTTAAAGATAGTCACCAAGAGTCTCCTCCTTTGGTACATCTCCCTCCTCCATCTCTCTTGCTATGAACATAGGCATTATAGAGCATTGTATATCTGATTGTGTGGCTGAATTCTCATGCCCATAATATGAAGAACTGGAGCTTTCTCCATGTGCAAATATTTTTGAGGGACCTTCATGTCTTTCCCTCCTCATTCCCTTGATTTCTCTGTTAAGCTCATGCATAGTTTGGAGAAGAAGTTCTGAAAACTTCTTTCCCTCCATTTCTCCAAATAATGTATTCTTTCCTTTGTCTCTTCTATGATTCTTCTCCTTTCTATGAGAAGCTCCTTCTTTTTCTGATAACATAGATGCAATGTCTTCATAGGCTGAGCCAAGATTATGCTCTAATACCACTATAATATCCCAAACAGGAAAAGCAGCAATATAGCTCACAATAATGGAAATAGCAGCAAATGTTAACACATTACATATGAGCCAAATGATAGATCCATGGTATTATGTATAACAAAAATAGATAAGTACAAGATCTTGGGGATCAAGCCCCTCAAGATAGGAAAAAGAAGCCTCCAATGCCCAAAAGCACCCAAATCATGAGATACACTGATACACAAAATACTGAAGCAAGCACAGCATAATTTAATGACTAATACTGCATCTGGAAAACATATATAAATGGATCTAAAAATGTAATTCTCATACAAGGCCAAAAATGGAGATCTATTCTCCCACACACATTTCCTAGATAACCCAGGAAGGGTTTCTGGAAATATTCAAAATACAAATGGTGAAACTAAATCCCTAGGGCTGAAGAATCACTACAACTGAAGCACAAAGAGGAGGTGGTTGAAACTGATGTAGATATGAATGGGACTCCTCAAATAGACTCTGTCAATGAAGGGATGATCCCCTCAATGGAAAGAAAACACTCCAAATGGAGCACTGAACTTACCCTTGCAACAACTCACCAAAATAACGCAGTCATGGACTGGAACTGCATTGTAGGGGATGTTACTACCTTGGCCTGATGCCAAAATCTGATATGAAGCACAGGGACATTCTTTACTGATCTCCCAATGGAAAGGAAGTTTTCCCCAACCAAAGATAAGCTCAGAAATGATCCAAATAAATCCTCCATTATTGCACCTTGCAACTCAGCCCCTTGTCTTTCACACTTGTTGCGCTGCCCTCTTGGCCTCTTGGCCCCACAAGAGTTACGATGTCCACATTAGCTCTAGAAAAGAGGTTTTATTCTAACTGCTTGGTTTAAGGGTCCCTTCACCCTATTTTTACCTACTAAACTTAAGAAAAACAATATTGGCAAAAATTAATATTTCTAATTAGCTATAAGCTAATTAGGAATATTATAGTCCTCACCGCCAAAATGTTCCTTGTCCTTAAGCAATGCCTGAACAAACCTCATATCTAGTTGACGTTCCCCCACTGTCACTGCAAAATGTGCCTGGGTCCCAGACGCGCCACTGAATCTTCCCTATCCACTGCATTGCTCTATTATGAAGGGATCCCTTTATGTCAGGATCCCAAGCCATCCTGCCCAATATGAAGCTCCACCTGCTCCACTCACCATCCTGCCAGGAACAAGTAGCAGAATCCCTTTGGTCGTCATCAGTGAGTAGGTAATCATGATAATATGGCACTATGCCCAACTCTTCATGTAGCATCCCTACCAAGTAGTCCATCCTGCGTATTCCAAGAGTAAACCCTCGAAGATACCACCTAATCCCTGTAGAGGTAGCGTCTCGCTCACATGAGCTCCTCCTGTTATCATCCCGCTAACAAACCTGCCATGCTAATGAAGTCCCCCACTCCATCATTAACTCGCTAAATCCCAATGGAAGATATACATGATCCCCCCATGTAGTATGCATCTCAACCCTAAAGGTTATCGAGCTGTGTAGAGCTGTAATGCTTGGGTCTCCTGCTAGTCTCATAGAGGTGCCACCATGCTAACGCTGCGCCACTCTGACTGTGAGATACCCCCAATCAGGTGCAGACTGTATCCCTTTCTCCTAGGGCCTTGTGGTGAAAAATATGTGCAAGCAAAGCTCATCCTGCTCGAGCATCCCCATGATGTTATCTACCCGTCCACTTCCAATGATGACCCTGAGCAACAACATGATAATTTTTCCTTTCCATGTAGGGGAAATCTCAATTCTCCCCCCCCCCATGTCAAACCCAAAGTGGACGGGATCATCGTCTGCTATGTCCCTGCTCATCACAAAGTGGAGTGATCCCCCTGCCCAACAGATCCCTGGATTCCCCAACCACACTGGGAGCTCCCAACTCCAACTCTTCTCGGGATGTTGCTGTGTAGTGGTGCTACCTGCTAGGACCCATCTGACCCTTAGCTCTGACCCTTGTATGTATCCTCTGGGTGGACTCTAAGTATCGAGAGTCTGTCCCACACATGCATACCTGCCCTACCGGACCTTGTAGTAAAATCTGTTGTCCCAACTCTTGATGATACATCTGGACACTGCTCAGAGTTGGGGTACCCTCCTGTAGATGAAATCTACCATCCACCGTCCCTCAAATGTGAGCCTAGGGGTGGAACATATGCGACCTTGGTAATTAACCATGCCATCCCTAAGCTAGTATCCGTCAACTTGTGCACCTACCAAGTGTCTCAATTGGAGAGTCTTTTTCTGGATCATGACACACAGCATCTCATATGGCTGCATAGGGTGAGACTCCCATGCTCTATTTCCTTATTGGAGAGTGTAAAGGGGCAAGAACCAAACACTTCGTGTCCGAAAAGCACACTAGAGGATGATGGGTGGGTATGTCCCAAAGGGTGTGATCAAGAGTATACCTGAATGCTCAATAGTAATCCTCTGAACGGAACTCCCTCTACCTCGGGTCTGTCGATAACACCCTCGTAGCCCTATCTCTGCTAAACGTGGTGTCTCCATATGCTCAACAATATCCTTATCAATCCTAGGTGAGTTGCATCCCAGGGTACACCTAATGCCCCTGTCCATAAGTCCCCTTAGAGGCAACGCTCCAAGTTCCTGTTGCATCGTATCATGGGTCACTGCATACAACCAAGTGTCTCCACACTCCTCATCATGCCACTGTATGTTGCAACCTGCCCCTGTACACCACCGGATAATGCTGACTTTGGCTATACCGTCATGTACCCTCATGTATCCCTCTTGTGTCATTGCACTTGTCACTCCCCACATGTACCCAACGCGATGTGAGGCACTCCTTCTCCACAACGAAATCTGAAATACTACAACACACCCCCATGCATCTCCATGCTCCTCTGCAGGCCACTGCTCCTCACTGAATAGCCCTGCACACCCCTAGAAGTTATGGTCTAACATCAAGTTTGTATGCATCAGTCTACATCCCTCTACGTAAAATTGGACCTTATGACATGAATCTCTGTAGTCCTGCATATGAGTTTCTATTATCGTACCACCCTGTAATGTATAGTATACTGCATGGGCCAAAATATCTTCCACTCTGATAGTAAACCCCCCATGAGGTGGCCTACATCTCCTCATCTGCACTAAAGGATGGGAGCGGCCCAACTCCTCACACGCCAATGACAATGACATCACTGGTCCTATCCTCCATAGCTCAAGTGCACCATATACCCATGAGAGAGCACCATCTTTACATACTGCCATGTCTGGTGGCCTGCCGATGCCAACTCCTCCTACCAGCTCCTGCCAAAGTAGGCTAATCACCTTGTGGCTCCATGCACGGTCGATGTGATGAGATAGCTCCTGAAAAGGGTGTACCCTCCTGTCAAACCACCCTATCACTATGGATTTCTGGGGCTCTGATAGAGATCTAAAAAGGTGTGTGTGCCCAAACATCAAATTCATCACACAACAACTACCATCAACTACCAACTCTATGATGTGATGGGAAATACCACATGGATCCCAACAATAATTTGGACCTCGTGTCCCTCTGGTAATCCATGGACTTTGTTGAAATGTGGCCATGGATGTATCGAGTTGCCTAGCCTGCTCCATGGGGTACCAACTCAGTACCTCTCACCATCCAACCTCGATATAGGAATCGAATGCAAGAACCCTCGCACATAGAACAATCCCTCCATCCTACAAGTGTTGCACCCTGTGTAGCTCATGTCGCCTCATCTCACCATCCTGGTCAACATATGAGATCTAACTAGGTTGCTCAATCTCTCTCTTTCCAATGGGAAGAGGTGACCCAACAGTGTTGTTAGCCCCGTCTATTATGCCTGAAGGGGGCTGCTCTGACACTCCCCTGTGCTCTCTAGTTGTACCATTAAGGAATCCAATCATTCCCCAATGTGGGACAACTTGGCTGCTGACTCGGCACAGACCACTCTCATGCCCTACAGCTCTTCGTTCTGCAACAAAATAGGCTCTCGTACTGATGTGGCCTTCCCTTTCAAAGCTAGGAGGTTGTCTTGAAGCTGATGGCACTACTATGTGAGACCATCTTCCAATATCTCTGTATCTCCCAGCACCTCCTCAAGGGCTAACCCAAAGGATGGTTGCACACCCTCCTCCATATACACTCCAACACGCAAGACATGCTCACTATTCAACTGCATGTGATTGTCATCCGACAATTCTATCATAGACCTAGAGGCCTATGTACCTATCGTCTCCTCAACAACGGTGGAGTTGTCTCCCGACACCTCATCAACCTGTGATGTGTTGCTATCATCAGAGAACTGGGTCACAACCATAGATACCCCATCAATGGATACCTCAACAATGGGTGGTGTCTCACCAGGGTGTGTATGCTCAACTGTCTCCTTGCCAACTATTGCCCCTTCAACTACTCTTTTATCTTCTTTCTTAACCCGTCTCACCATCCTTGCATAATTTCACCAAATTCCCCCTAATATGTGCATGTCTCTTAGTTCACGGTACTCCCAAAAAGAGAGGCTTGCTTGAATGTCATGTCCCAATGATTGGTATGCCCGACAATTTTTTTCCAATGACTCCACATCAGCTGCAATAATGTCTCGATCCACAATTGTTGCATGAATTAGTTTCTTCTTCGAATTAATGATCATTTTTTGAACCCCAATCACCTCATTCAAAGTTACTCCATGGCGTCTGAGGTTAACCTTTATTCTAGTCTCGTCATAGAATGAGGGTTTCCCACAAGCTGAGCCAAGATTATGCTCTGATACCACTATAATATTCCAAATAGGAAAATGATAGCAATACAAAGCATACAAAGACTAAATCTACAACAATATAGAAAATACATTAAAAACACCATGAAAAGAGCCAAAACTACCGAGCCATTTTATTAAAATAATGGAGATGAAAATTAAGTACAACAGTGCTCAAAATATAGCACTCTAGCTAGCTAATCTGGCTGGAATGGCACTTAGATTCTCCCACCCAAACACTGCTCTACTAGAAATGCTGGAAAATGTTGCTGCTAGCTGAATAGGACTGCGTAGATGAGGCTAATCCGGTGCTCAAAAATTGTTGGGATTTAAACCACAAACTCTACTAAAAAAACCCAAAAAAACCCAGAAAAGGTTTCCTCTAATTATAACCTTCAAAATCTGACCCTTTTTCCCCCAACTCCTATAGCTGTTGACTGAGTAGGGACTGCGTAAATGAGTTGATCTACTGCTCATAAAATTATGAGATTCTAACCATGCACTCTACTCAAAAAACCCAAAAAAACCTAGAAAGGGTTCGTCCTAGTTTTGACTTCGGAAAATTGGCCTTCTTGGGCTTGGCTCACCCAACTACTGGGAAATTCGAAATCCTTGCTGAAACTGCTAGTAGATGACTGTTGGGTATGCAGAGTTATGGGTTGAACTGATAGATAAAATTTCTGCAACTATTCCCCAAAGCTCAAATATTGAAGGGTTGATCCCTTCACTGGATTCCAAGCGGAAATGCCTTGGAATTTCTCCCTCACCAAAACCCTTCTACTGTTGGACCGCGTAAATAATTGGGTGACTATGCTGTTATAGGAGGGACTGCATGTGACCTAATTCCAAGATACTGAATCTTCTCCCATCAAACATTAAAACTCATCTCCTGAGTGGGCACTCGAAGTCCCCCGAGGATGAGGTTGCGATCTCTGCTCAGAGACACCCGTGTTCTAAACATCATGGCAAACTTGGCTAAACAGCTCAAGTGTGCTCAAGTCATAAAGACTAGAAAATCAAAATATGCAAGAATGATTTCCATGGCTGCCCGCAACCCCTTCTTATTCTTATGAAACCCTAACATCCTTGGGTCTAGTCATTAACTGCGATGCTACTTGGACCCTTGCCTTTCACAGTTGTTGTGCTGCCCTCTTCGCCTCTTGGCCCCACAAGAGCTGCGTTGTCCACATTAGGTCTAGAAAAGTGGTTTTATTCTAACTGTTGGGTTTATGAGTCCCTTCACCCTTTTATTTACCTAATGAACTTAAGAAAAACAATATTGGAAAAAATTAATCTTTCTAATTAGCTGTCAGCTAATTAGGAATATTACATATTGGTTTAGAAACATTTGAAAGAGAAAGTGTAACGTTTTTTTGTCTTAAACCTTTGCTATTATGCATTTATTTTGTAGTAGGAAGATGATTTCCACCCTCCTTGAAGTTTTCTTCCCCTACATGTGTCCCAACTTTGCTTTTGATTTAAATCTAGTATCGAATGTTTATATCTCTAATGATTGAACTTTGAAGCTTATCTATGGTTGCTTTAAATTCATTTTTTGAACTAGAACGAATACTATTATATTTTTTTTTGTTGATGCTTAATCCCAACCCCCTCATACAATGACTCTTTGGGCCTCTAGGTGATCTTTTAGGCTACATATTATCCTAATTGTTAGCATCGCATCATCTACCCACAACAAACTCTCTATGGTAATCCTTGTTATGTTCACCCCTCCTCTACCTTTCATATTTGTCCATTTCTCTAGCTTATCTATGTAATGTTGAATGATATGGAGGAGAGAGGGAAATCGTGTTTCACCTTGATGTCGCTACTTAAGCTCTCTGAAATTTTCTTTATAGTTCTAATTTTATTCTTTACTTTCTCATACAACATGTGTGTTGTTTCTCTTCAACCATTCAAGACCCCCAAATTTTTCAAACTCTCTTGTATTTTCCCCCTCAGGATGGGACTAAAGGCAATTTTAAAATTGACAAACCAAGGCAATTGTTCTTCATCAATTTTATTCTAGTATTTTCTATTTTGTGCTCAACTTTCAGAAAGTGGTTGATGCTAAGTGCCTTGGTCAAAACCAAATTATCTTTTGGTTGTTTTGTCCATTTTCTCATGTATTCCTCCATAACCCCTCTCATGAGTTTCTCAAACATTGAATTGATCATAGCAATTTGTAGTTCACCCCTGTCACTTTTGTCTCCCCTTTTGAATATGGAAAAAATGAAATTTATTGTACAACTACTCAATAAACCCTCTTTAACCATCTTAATGAATAGGGTTGGAATGTGTTAGCTTAGAGAATATTTTCCTTTTTAAAGATTTTATTTGCAATGTTTCAATATCTTTTATTTTTTCAATAATGTATTTTAATATCCTCTTATACTTTTTCTTTCATAAAGATTTTGTCTTTATCTTGATTTTTAATAGAAAAATGTTTGAGGGAATGAAAAAAAGGGAATTGTTAAAGTGTTATATAATGTTTAATAAATATAAAATGAAATTTATAAATAATAACAAATTTATAAAACATACAATACAAATTTAATGATCTTGATACTTAAATTAATATATTATAAAACAAGATTAAAGGAGAATAATACATATCATAGTGAATGGATATGGGGGCACATGAATAATTTACTTAGAAAGTGAAAGATTGGAAAATAATGCAAAAAAAAAGAATATATAACAATGCAAACGTATAAATTACAAGATACTTGGATAAAGAAATAAGTATAAGGAACATAAAGAAACATATTGGAGTTATTGTTATAAATGTCATTTGGTCACGTATTCCTCCATAACCCCTCCTACGAGTTTCTCAAACATTGAATTGATCATAGTAATTTGTAGTTTACCCCTGTCACTTATGTCTCTCCTTCTGAATATGGAAAAAACAAAATTTATTGTACAACTACTCAATAAACCCTCTTTAACCCTCTTTAACCATCTTAATGAATAGGGTTGCAATGTGTTAGCTTCGAGAATATTTTCCTCTTAAAGATTTTATTTGCAATGTTTCAATATCTTTTATTTTTTCAATAATGTATTTTAATATCCTCTTATACTTTTTCTTTCATAAAGATTTTGTCTTTATATTGATTTTTAATAAAAAAATGTTTGAGGGAATGAAAAAAGGGAATTGTTAAAGTGTTATATAATGTTTAATAAATATAAAACAAAATTTACAAATAATAACAAATTTATAAAACATACAATACAAATTTTATGATCTTGATACTTAAATTAATAGAGTATAAAACAAGATTAAAGGAGAATAATACATATCATAGTTACTGGAGATGGGGGCACACTAATAATTTACTAAGAAAGTGAAAGATTGGAAAATAATGCAGAAAAAAAAAAAGAATATATAACAATGCAAAATTATAAATTACAAGATACTTGGATACAGAAATAAATGTAAGGAACATAAGAAACATATTGGAGTTATTGTTATAAATGTCATTTGCTCGCATATTCCTCCATAACCCCTCCTCTGAGTTTCTCAAACATTGAATTAATCATAATAATTTTTAGTTCACCCCTGTCAATTTTGTCTCCCCTTTTGAATATGGAAAAAATGAAATTTAATGTACAACTACTCAATAAACCCTCGTTACCCCTCTTTAACCATCTTAATGAATAGGATTGCAATGTGTTAGTTTAGAGAATATTTTCTTTTTTACAAATTTTATTTGCAATGTTTCAATATCTTTTATTTTTTCAATAATGTATTTCAATATCCTTTTATACTTTTTCCTTCATACAGATTTTGTCTTTATATTGATTTTTAATAATAAAAAAATGTTTGAGGGAATGAAAAAAGGGAATTGTTAAAGTGTTTTATAATGTTTAACAAATATAAAACAAAATTTATAAATAATAACAAATTTATAAAACATACAATACAAATTTTATTATATTGATACTTAAATTAATAGAGTATAAAACAAGATTAAAGGAGAATAAATCATATCATAGTGAATGGAGATGGGGGCACATGAATAATTTACTAATAAAGTGAAATATTGGAAAATAATGCCAAAAAAAGAATATATAACAATGCAAAAGTATAAATTACAAGATACTTGGATAAAGAAATAAATGTAAGGAACATAAAGAAACATATTAAAGTTATTGTTATAAATGTCATTTTCTCACATATTCCTCCATAACCTCTCCTATGAGTTGAGTTTCTCAAACATTGAACTGATCATAGTAATTTGTAGTTCACCCTTGTCACTTTTGTCTCCCCTTTTGAATATGGAAAAAATGAAATTTAATGTACAACTACTCAATAAACCATTTTTAACCGTCTTTAACCATCTTAATGAATAGGGTTGCAATGTGTTAGCTTAGAGAATATTTTTCTTTTTATTTGTAATGTTTCAATATCTTTTATTTTTTCAATAATTTATTTTAATATCCTCTTATACTTTTTCTTTCATAAATATTTTGTCTTTATATTGATTTTTAATAAAAAAAATGTTTGAGGAAATGAAAAAAGGGAGTTGTTAAAGTGTTATATAATGTTTAATAAATATAAAACGACAATTATAAATAATAACAAAATTATAAAACATACAATACAAATTTTATGATCTTGATACTTAAATTAATAGAGTATAAAAGAAGATTAAAGGAGAATAGTACATATCATAGTGAATGAAGATGGGGGGCACGAATAACTTACTAAGGTGAAAGATTGGAAAATAATGCCAAAAAAAAGAATATATAACAATGCAAAAGTATAAATTCCAAGATACTTGGATATAGAAATAAATGTAAGGAACATAAAGAAACGCATTGGAGTTATTGTTATAAATGTCATTTGCTCATGTATTCCTCCATAACCCATCCTATGAGTTTCTCAAACATTGAATTGATCATAGTAATTTGCAGTTCACCCACGTCACTTTTGTCTCCCCTTTTGAATATGGAAAAAATGAAATTTATTGTACAACTACAGAATAAACCCTCTTTAACCATTTTAATGAATAAGGTTGCAATGTGTTAGCTTAGAGAATATTTTCCTTTTTAAAGATTTTATTTGTAATGTTTCAATATCTTTTATTTTTTCAATAAAGTATTTTAATATCTTTTTATACTTTTTCTTTTATAAAGATTTTGTCTTTATATTGATTTTTAATAAAAAAATGTTTGAAAGAATGATTTTTTTTTTTTTGTTAAAGTGTTATATAATGTTTAATAAATATAAAAGGAGTTGTCTACCCAGGCAACGAAATAGCCCGGACGGCAGTTTTTTGTCGGAATCTGGGCAACTAAAATTCAAGAAATCAGGTAGTTGGAGTGTTTGGAATCCATTTTTGATAGTGGAAATGGATTCAACACTACCAAAAACCGCTAGGGCACCCAAAATACTAAATTTTAACAACTGTAAACATGATTATGATAAAATCTTTGCCGGACTCTGGGCCAAAACGTTGGCTGGGAAGACTACGGCAATATAAAATGAAATTTATAAATAATAACAAATTTATAAAACATACCATACAAATTTTATGATTTTGATACTTAAATTAATAGAGTATAAAACAAGATTAAAAAAGAATAATATGGAGATAGCGACACACAAATAATTTACTAAAAAGTGAAAAATTGAAAAATAATGCCAAAAATATATATATATAAAACAATGTAAAAGTATAAATTACAAGAGACTTGCATAAAAAAATAAATGTAAGGAATATAAGGATAAAGAAAAATATTGGAGTTATTGTTATAAATGTCATTCATTAGACTTGGCTAATTGAAGTATTTTCATAACAAATTTAAAGTACCGGATGAAATCATCCCATGTGATCTAAACCTTTCGAATTTGTCTTATCTCTTGTCTTTACGTAAAATGATAAGGAGTCCTTATGATAACGGGTTTGTGACAAAGTGAAACGTTTACTTTCTCATTATATTACTCATTATTTTGAAAAATAGACTGATGTATGGCTATAATTGCGCCCTTAATTAAGGTTATACCATTCAATTAAGAATAATAAGATGACCAAATATCGACCTCTGTAATTATTATAATCATTAGGAAAAGGTACTTTTAGTTTGCTTCGCGATTTTCCTTCTCCATGCTTTCCTTGCCGATAGAGTAACAACTAGAATTTGAACTTTGAGAGGATATATAAATACACAAGTATTTAAACAATAGTCAATGGTAATAATATAAATACACAATTATTTAAACAATAGTCAATGCCATATGTTTAGGAACTCGATTTAATGTTGAGTATTATTAATTGAGTAATTATCATTATGTAAAAGGATAGTAGTTTCAACACATTGGGTAATGACTTGGGTAATAGTCATTGTGTTCAATTCGAACGGAGAGTTTTTTTCTAAATGAATATTAATAATAATAGTATTATTTAAATGAAAGTCAATTTTTGTAATGTTTAAAATATTTTAATTTTGCATATTTATTGGGTAATAATTGGATGAAGTCATTTTTATTTTTTAAGTTGGGAGCATTGATAACATAGAAAAAGATGGTAAAGTACTAAATCTATTATATTTATTGTTTGATAAATAATAGATTTAGGATCATTTTTTGCATGCAAATAAATGTTGTGTATACGTGAATAAATGTTGTGTACATGGTATGGTAAATGTGTTTATTCAATGTCTTGTTCATCACAACGAGTTGTAATTTGTGATGGAAAGATAGTCACAATTATCTGCTTTACTAATTATTCACATTTCGAACATGTATCTAGAGAATGGTTTGATAAGTTTGGTATGTATATATGTTTTCATTATGTGTTGAAGACATCACCATTGTTGAGGAAAGAAAATAACCTTTCTAAAGATATAAAGTTTAATCGATGTGATTTTGGTGATTGGTTATGTGAGGTATTATTTGGTTGTAATGCTATATGAGATAAATTTTCCATAAGTGATTCCTAGTGGGGCAACTCAATTGGTGATCAAAGTGATGTGAAATCATGCAAACTAAGAGATCCAAGGTTCAATCCCCTAGTCGTGACCCGATCTACAGAGAGGAGGACAGGTCGTAGGCTCCCATAGGTATAGTGGTAGTAGCTAAAATCACCCCCCTGTCATGGGAATACGAGGTTGACCGAATTACCAACCCCTCTAGGTTAACAAAAAAAATTCCCCAAAAAAAATTCTCCTATGGGTTGTTATGTGTTAGCTTAGGAAACCTTTTTCCGTTTTAAATATTTTAACACTATCTTTTATTTTTTCAATACCATATTTTTAATATCTTCGTATACATCCTCTTTCATGAAGATTTTATCCTTTATATTGAATTTATTTTTAATAGAGTGAATGAAAAAATGGTTATTAAAGTGGTATATAATGCTTAGTAAGTCAAAAGTGAGACTTATCAATGATAACATATTTACAAAACATTCAATACAAATGTTATTGTCTTGAATGGAGATGGGGGCACACAGATTGAAATGATGTAATGAGAAAGTGAAAGATAATAAAATAATGAAAAATTATATAGCAATGCAATAGTATAAATTACAAGATTTTTTTTGTAAATTTTGTCCATAGATTTCTATTGATAACAAAAAAATATTACAAAGATAAAACTTTATGTCCACACTTGCTGATCAAAAGACTATTGAGGCAGTCTTTGAGCCAATGAATATAAGTATGAAATCCTTGGAGTTACATTTGAGAAAACAAAGCTGTGACATCCATACCCAAAATCTTAACCTAAAAGCTACAACAATTGTGATAGAACAAAAGTACAAAAAGTAGTAGATAGCTACCAATAGCTGGAAATAGACCATAAACATAGTGTGCAAAAAAGTAGATGTAATGGACATATTATTCCAAAATGACGACTGGAGAGAGAGGAGAAGAGTTTTCATCTGTAGTGTTCAGAGGTGGTAAAGTTTTTAGATGTGGAACATTTATCACTGCATCCTCATCCTGATGATCATTTGATTCTATCCTTGAGTTAGAAACCACGAACTTTTCCACTTGATTTAAATGAACCACTATATCATCGAGGTCATATCTAATATCCCTCATAATTATCTTGATATCCTCTTGTCCAACAAAGGGCTTGTATTTGTCTATCTATTTGTCCCAAATTACCATACTAAGAAATGTTTCCATCTACCGATGTAGGGACCGGATGGAATGGATAAAATTTAGTCTTCTCTTCCTGAATCTCCCAGGATTGAGAACCCTTTCTAGAGAACTTCCACCAATTTCATAATCATAATGGTATATTTGATCCCCAAATTCCCTTGCTTCCAAATGCAAAATCTCCTTTCTAACTTCTAGGGGAGTCACATCAAAAAAGTTAGCTATTGATTCCCAACCAAAGCCGACGATATTTGGATGAAGATGGCCTCGAAGCACCTCCCGACGATAGGGAAGTCGTTATCGCAATGTCATTTCCACCGGTAACCTGCCAACAAAGCACAAGACCAAGACTCGAAACAACTGGGAGAATAAGTGGTTGTTGACCTCCCTAAAAGGATCGAGCAAACACAAGAGGGATATATGAAACGACTGAAAGAGTAAATGATTTTTGACCTCCGAATAAAACCACCTCTATAGAGACGAAGCAAACAAGTTGAGGATAACTGGCAGGAGGAAGAACGACCCCAAACTAAGGCTACTTCGTCGCTTGTAGACTACTTTGAGGAATGTGAACTGATTGTGGTCGCATAAGACCGACTGCTCTCTAACAAACAAAGACTCACAACAAAACAACTTCACTGGGATCCAGAAAACTTGAAAACCAAAACATGACAAGAGGGTGACATAAGGCAATATACCTATCAGAACCAGACAAAAAAATTTCCTTGATACTATACACCACATACCAACATTGAGAAATTGAATGAAATTCCCACCAGGACAAAACTTTGGGAGGTCGCGGAAGGAAGTACTGCAACCAGTTCAAACAAGGGACCTGACCCATTATTTGTGTAAAAATAACACAAAAACCATGGACACCATAGATAGTGCAAAAGCAAGTTCTGAAACCAACATAGTTTCCCACGGTAACAAATTAAAGGGAGTATGGGTGCCCAATGTTGCAAGGCGGGAGAGTTCCGAACAAATAAGAGAGGTTGAGGAATTGATAAAATACCCAACTTATCCAACCTACTGCCCACTGCGTCTACTTGAAGTTGAGACTAGGAGTAGCAGCATGACCTCTACAATTGAAGAACATCGATCACCTGATAACCATTTTTTTGATACCTTGAGCCAACAAAGAAATTCATATAAATAACTATCTCACAACCACCATGATTAAAACATGTCGTATGCAAATTCCCCGATAGTAGCCATGTGTACTATAGACTACAAGTTTTCGTCATCCCAAAACAGTGACCCAAAATGAGGTCATAAATGAAGATTCCTATATTGTCAGTACAAGGTCCCATGATAACCAATCCACCATGGGAGAGGTGCTTCATTCCTGCATAGACGAGAGAGGTTGTGTTAACCAAGCAAATGATCCAAACAAAAAACTTAGCATGTTACATGCAACCTTTAATGTAATGAAACTCTAATTGGTAGCTCTCATGGTGTGAAGCACAAAATAAATTACAAGATACATAAATAAGGAAATAAAATAAGTGTAAGGAACATAGAATGAAACATATTACAGTTATGGTTATAAATGCAATACATTAGAGTTGCTAATTCAAATATTTTCCTAACATATTTAAAGTATTTTCCTAACAAATTTAAAGTACCAAATGAAATCATCACCATGTGATCTAAACCTTTTGAATTATCCTATCTATTCTCTTTATGTAAAATGATAAGGAGTCTTTAGGATAATAGGTTTTTGATGAAGTGAAAAAGTTTGCTTTATCATTATATTGCTCATTATTTTGAAATTAATGGGCTGATGTAACTCTAATTGGTAGCTCTCATGGTGTGAAGCACAAAATAAATTACAAGATACATAAATAAGGAAATAAAATAAGTGTAAGGAACATAGAATGAAACATATTACAGTTATGGTTATAAATGCAATACATTAGAGTTGCTAATTCAAATATTTTCCTAACATATTTAAAGTATTTTCCTAACAAATTTAAAGTACCAAATGAAATCATCACCATGTGATCTAAACCTTTTGAATTATCCTATCTATTCTCTTTATGTAAAATGATAAGGAGTCTTTAGGATAATAGGTTTTTGATGAAGTGAAAAAGTTTGCTTTATCATTATATTGCTCATTATTTTGAAATTAATGGGCTGATGTATGGCTATTATTGTGCCTTTAATTAAGGTTTTACCATTCCGTTTAGGACAATAAGATGACCAAATTTCCACCTTTATAATTATTATAATCATTAAGAAAAGGTACTTTTCGTTGGCTTTCGCAATATTCCTTCTCCATGCTTTCCTTTTGGATAGAGTAATAACTAGAATTTATGAACTTTGATAGGATATATAAATACACAGTTATTTAAACAATAGTCAATGGTGTATGTTTATGAATTCGATTTAATGTCGAGTATTATAAATAGACTAATAGTTATTATTTGAAAAGATAGTGGTTTAGTTAAAGATTGAAATAAATGAATATCGAGTTTTATTTTTGAAAATTTAAAGTCATATTTTAGCCAAGAATTGGAATAAATGAATATCAATTTTTATTATTAGTATTATTTATTTAAACGAAAATTAATTTATTATTAGTGTTATTTATTTAAATGAAAGTTAATTTTTGTAATGTTTAAAATATTTATATTTGTATTTTTATTAATATTTGGCAAATAATGGGATGAATTCATATCTATTTTTCAATCAAATTGGGAGTATTGACAATGTGGAAAAAGATTGTAAAACACTAAGTCCATCACATTCAATGTTTAATCACTGATAGTTTTAGGGTCATTTATGGCATGTGAAGGATTGTTGTGTACATGGGTATGGTAATTGTATTTAGTCAATGCCTTGTTTATCACAATGAATTGTAATTTGTGATGGAGGGATAGCCACAATTATCTACTCCACTAATCACTCACATCTCTAATGTGTTTCTAAAGAATGGTTTGATGAGTTTAGTATGTATTTATGTTTTGATTATGTGTTGGAGACATCACTATTATTAAGGAAAGAAAAATAAACCTTTCTAAAGATATATAGTTTAATTAATGTGATTTTGGTGATTGGTTATGTTCATAAATTCTAGTTATTACTCTATCCAAAAGGAAAGCATACTTATGAACATAAAAATTTGTGGCTCCTGCATCAGTATTATTTGTTTGCAATGCCATATGAGATAAGTTTTCCACAAGTGAGTCCCAAAGGGAAACTCAATTGGTGATCAAAGTGATGTGAAATTGTGAAAACTAAGAGATTCAGGGTTCAACCCCTTGGTTATGACCTGGTCTACAGATAGGAGGACATGTTGTAGGCCCCCATAGGTATAGTGGAAACGAACATAATCAACCCTGTGTCATGTGAGTTTGAGGCTGACCTAGTTGTCGACTCCTATAGGTTACCAAAAAAAGAAGTTTTCCACAAGTGACTTATGCAACATCCATCACTTGGACGAAGCTCAGAGTAAGAGGTGGAAAAATTCATATGATTTTCTAATCTCCTTCATTTTTAATGTATATATGGAGAATGGCTCAACCAATTTGGTCTATAACTATGTTTTCATTGTCTGCCAGAGATGACACCATTTTTTGGAAGTCTTAATAACCTCATTCAAGGTTTGGTAGCAAGAGGAATGTGAATAAAGATTTCTCCGGAAGAGAGAGACTGGAAAATTATTTTAAGATTTTCTTTTGGTTTTCAACTCAGATATATATACTTCATGTCCCCTAGTCAAGGATATGGCTTTATTTTGTAGAAACACGTCAGTCATTCAATGTTACAATAGATAGTTGCTATTTCCAGTCTCTAGATGTCAATTTCCACTTATAGATGTTGTAGTAAGTTAGTAAGAAAAGTAGAAAATGAATTATACCATGGCATCATAGATATATTAATGATGGGATCAATTTGCATTTAGAGCTCATGTCCCTAATCGTCGTTTCTTGAATTAAATTATGTTTTCATTTGGATTTGGCCATTCCTCCAATAGGATTTGGTTATTTATAATGCTTGAAGGGCTAAGGGAAAAGAGCTCATGGAAGCAAGGTTTGCCATTAAACCACTCCTCATGTATAAACACTTTAATTAAGATTTAATTTCTAACTTTAAATGCATTTTCTAAATTGAAAAATCTATGTTGGAAAGAATATCACAAAGAATCTTAAATATACATAGTGACTCAAATGTATTGGGCAACTCTTATTGGACAAATAATTACTTTCTATACTTTCTTAAAAAAGAGCGATCCTGATTGTTTTAGATTTTCACGATGCTCTCTACATTTGAGTTGTAAATGATATGTTCATCATTTGCCATCATATTTTTTGCAATTTTAATGTAAGATTACAAGTCCTATAAATCTCTAGTTGCAAGACATATAGTGGCAAAGAGAAATATGTGTGGCGGCGAGATATAAAATAATAGAGAGACACATCACATAAAAACCATCTAGTTAGGACCTTATTCCTCCTTATATCCATCATCAGTAGCTAAAATCTTACTGTGCTTTAGTCCTTCCCAAATTCTTGCTTGCAATGGCTCCAAGAATGAAATCAATATGGATATGAAGGAACATATGGATATTTTACTAGCTATGCCTTTGTGTTGCAACCATATGTTTTATATATGTGTCCTTATTTGGAAACATAAGTCTAGGATTGCAAATTGAATTGGTGCACAAACATAAGACAATGCAAGATTTTTAATAACATTGCCAAAGTCAAAATAGGAAAATGTACGATTAATATTGAAACCAGCAAACATTAAAAAAACTTCTTCGATCCTAAAAAAAACACTCAATAACTCTAAAATAAGTGGTAGTCTACCAAACCTTTAAATTTACCTATAAAATTATGGAAATTCCGACAAAATTTTGATAAAATCCGACATGAATTTTTGCAAATCCAAGTTACCACTGTCAAACATCAAAATTTTGGGTGCCCTAGAGGTTTTCGATGGGGCTGAATCCATCTCCACCATTAAAAACTCAATTCAAACATTTCTACTACGAGATTTTTTTAATTTATTTTTACCAAATTCCAGCGATTTTTAACAATCCAAACAAATTTAAAAATAAATAAATAATATCCTAAAATAAAACCAAATCAATTTATAGATAATTAAATTTAATATTTAAAAAAAATACAACAAAATTAATATACAATCAACCAAACAATAAATACAAACTACAACAAGTGATGATAGATGATAAATTTTCCCCATGTAAAGAAAAATATACAATCACATTAAATGCAACACCATGCCATATAAATATAACTAACATGTAAACAAACAATTAGCAACCTCATAAATAACCATTTTTTAACTTTAAGATAAGTTCAATACTTTTCTCTAGAACATGGTGGGACCCAATATTCATCCAACCAAGCTTCTCATGAACCCTAGAGAGGAAAGATTCTAATGAGAACATCGAAACGAACCCATATTTTACCTTTATATAAATTTACTTATCGCCCACAACTTGGTGGGACCCATATTTATTCCACGAAATTTCTCATCAACCTTCCAGATTAAACATTTTCTCGAGGCATTCACTCCACTTCTCCTTTATGTGCTTCAATTGTTCATTGAGGATTGGGTCCATGCACGCCACTGAAATTAATTGATGGTCTGTAAAAGTCAAAGAGACAATGCTAAATTAATAGGGTTTGATTCTCCATGTGCCTTGAGAGGTCAAGAGTTTCTATGCTAGGGAATTCTGTGAACCACCATCTTTCCAATCCTATTTTGAACATGTGGCAGTATTGGACAAGAGATTGGAAGTGACAGGTGGCAGTAGTGGAGGAGAGAATGGAAGTGGAACTCTGGTAGCGTGGGATGACTTTAATGACATGTAAAACATTGCCAAGTGGCATTAGTAGACTAGAGAATTTATTGAACTCCACTTGGTTTAGATGACTCAACAGTATGAAAACCTCAGCACAAAAACATGACTGCCTTTAACCTTACCAATAAAAAAATCTCTTTAACAAAAAAATGGTTGCAATTTTCTTTTGTTAAAGAAGAACCTAATTACTTCCAAAGGCTTATCACGATGATATATTTCCGTATTAATCAACCAGATTTGTCTGACCAGGTTATTAAAATAAAATAATCCTTCACGCAGAACGAAGGGTGTGATTTACATTATTATAAAAAAAATCAGTTAGTTATCTGTTTACACGGAAAATACACCTGCAAGAAAGCTCTCACACATGTATATATATATCTATATATATGTGAAAGCATGAACGGAGTTCTAAGCAAGCAAATGTGTTGAGGAGTCAGTCAGGGCTTGCAGTTGCTTACTGACATAACATTGCTGGTGTCCTGTTGAAGCATCGAATTGGAAATAAATTTTACACGAATGTTATGTCAGATGAAGGGTGTGATTCTGTTACAGTTTGCATTGATGAATGTGCAGAATCGAGGGCTTAGGAGCACCAGCATTTCTCTGCCTCTGTATCCGTCTTTTTGGGTGTTTTCATGGTGAAACCTCATATACATATTCTTGCATAAAACATTGATAACTCCCACCTGTAGGAGAGCAGCATGCACCCTGTATGTGATCTGGAGGTTAATGTCAATGGAGAAGAAACATTCTTTCTAGACAAGGTATTGTTATCCTATCCTTCTGTTTTGCTTTGCTTTTGAGTTTTATTCAGCTTTTGGGGCTTCAGACTGAGGGTTAGGATGGGTTTATGTCAGTTATGCTTTGTTTAGGTGGTAGGTATGTTGAAATGGATTGATTGCTATTTTTGTGGGTGGTGGGTATCTGAGATGAATTGGGCGCGTGATTGGATTTCTTGCAGAAAACACTGCTTTCCTTCTCAAGGAGGCTGATCAAGTTGTTCAACAAGGCAGCATCGGCAGGAGGAGGTCAGACAGGGCAAGTGAAGTCATACAAAGTAATACTTCATGATTTACCAGGAGGGGCCGAGGCATTTGAGCTGGTTGGCAGGTTCTGCTACAATGGGATCGACTGCATTGAGATCACGTCCACCAACATATGCAAGCTTCGTTGTGTGGCCGAGTATCTGGAGATGACAGAAGAGATCCAAGAAGGGAACCTGGTGAGGCGAACAGAGGATTTTCTCATGTGCTTGGCCTTCTGGAGTTGGTGGGAATTGATAAATGCATTGAAGAACTGCGAGGCTATGGTATTGACAGCAGATGCTACAGGGATTATTCAGAGATGTATTGATGTACTCATAGAAGGAATGAATGCTAACTCTGATACCAGTCCTGCCTCGTCTTCTCCTGATAGTATTGGGATTTGGTATTCTTGCGATACAAGAAGCTCTGAGAACTCAAAAACTAAAACTGGGTGGTGGTTTGAAGATCTGTCGTCATTGAGTATGTATCTGATGGAAAGAATTGTCAAAACCATGACTGCCCACAAAATGGATAACTGGGTTATCAGCAGATTTCTTTCGCATTACCTGAAGTCTGCCTTGCCCATGCTTGGCTACAGCTCCATATCCCCCAAGAAAAAATGTGGGAGGGACGAGCAGATTATGCACCGCTATACCCAAAAAGTGCAGAGGGAAGTTCTTGAAACTGTTGTGGGTTTGCTTCATTCTTTGGAGAGAGCAGCAGTCACATGCAGGAGCTTGTTTGGGATCCTGAGAATGGCCACTGTGTTAAATGCCTCTAAATTATGCAGGAAACAGCTAGACAATATGATTGGATCACAGTTGGACAATGCTACATTGGATAACATACTCATTCCTGCACCGCAGGGGATGGGTTGCCTCTATGATGTGGATCTTGTTCTCAGATATGTGCAGATTTTCCTCTTGGATCAGGCGATGGTGTCTGTGCCTGAATTGACCACTGGCACCGCTGAGCCCACTTCTGGCATTTGCTACCAGAGTCGGCTGAAGAAGGTGGGTAGCCTCATTGACAAGTATACTACAGAGGTGGCCCCCGATGTCAATCTCAAGGCCTCCAAATTTCAGTTGCTTCTTGAATCATTGCCAGATGATGCCAGAGATTCCTGTGATGTGCTTTACAGAGCCTTGGATATGTATCTTGAGGTATGTCCTAGATGGATTCTCTAAAATAGACTCTTTAATATAGCTTCCATAGATACAATTTATTTTATTTTTTTAAATTGTTTCGAACTAGGCTGAGTCATTACAATTAAGTTCTTTGATGTGCCCTGAATTCTTACCAGCAACAATGGATTTTAATAGGAATCCCCAATCATACGAATGTGTTTATCAAAATTGTATGAATCAGCACAAATAAGTTTTTCTGTTTGGCCTGAATAAACACTATCAATGGGCTAATTATAAGAAATTCATAATCACAGGTAAGGTTGTTTGACTTCTCAACTTAAATGGGTTCTTTAATCTAACTCAAATTAATTCTAGAGTCAGGTTCTTTCAGTTGACCTCAGATAAACACACACAGGCAAATTAATGGGAATTCGCTATCTGTCTCCCCACTGTGAGAGAGGTTACTATTCACCTCGGCTAATGGGTTAGGTGATTAGAGAGTTCCCTGGGTCATGCAGATTGCTATGAGTGGAGCCATAAGTGGGTAAGCACCCATGAACTGTGAGAACATGGGTGCTTAAGAAGTACTGAGTGTCATTTGAGTTCCGAGCTTCACCTGCCCAAAAATCAAAATCAAACACTACAAATGAGAGCTATTTCATTTCTGTCTGGATTGGTGTAAATAGGTTGACTAATCTAGCCTGCGTTAATATTGTAAATGGTTTTTCAAGTATTTACCCTAATTGCAAATATGTTATGCCAATTCTGCTCATGACACTAAAATCAAATACTTTAATCTGACCTGAATATTAGTGGCAATAGATTCCTTACTTTAAAGGCCAAATTATACAAGGGAGTCTTTGGTGAATGCATTGACACCAAATATATTGTTTAATCTAAGCTCAACCGTTCCAAATATATGATCCAAGTAAACCTGCATTAATATGAATAGGTTCTTTAAACTGGCTTCATATCAATCGGGTTTGTGTTGTTTGAATCATATGCATGCCTTCCATATAGTAACCTGAGTTAATACTGTGCATTTTCATGAATTAACTCGGAATCAGTTGAAAGTAATTCCGAGCTTAGCCTGAGAGAATATGTGCTAGTTTCTTGAATCCAAGGTCGAGTTATTAAAATGTGTTTCATTATTTTAGCGTGAATGTGTGCCAATTTTATGCTGTTATCAATGAGGCTTTTAACTTGGTCTGAATCTATACTAGTGGGTTCTCTGACTATGACACACACAAATGCAACAAGTCTTCTCATGTTTATTCTTGACAGCTATTGTGGATTCTTTAAGTCAAACCTGAATTCTTTAACTTGGGTCATTAATGCAACCTCAATCAATGCTACTTGGTTCTTTGAATTTAAGCTCAAGTCAGAAGTTAAGAACATGAGAATTTTTCAGAAAATCTGAGTCAATACAATCTTAGTTCTTTGAATTTAAGCTCATGTCAGAAGTTAAGAACATGAGAATTTTTCAGAAAATCCGAGTCAATACAATTGGTTTCTTTGAAATAAGCCTTAAAACTAAGCCTGTATCAATAGCTATGGTTTCCTTCATCTGACCTGAATCGTTCATAATGTGAACAGACTTCTTAACCTTGGGTTCTTTAGCATGCTAGGACACTTTTATTGATTTCATAGAATTGAAGTACAGCTGAATATGTTTAATAGAAGCTGGTTTGAGAAATTGTGATTCTCAGAATCTATGCTGCTAGTATAAAAATGTCCTTGAATATGACTTTTTCCCTACATCAGAATGATCTAAAATTGTTTTTCGAACAGGTACACACAACATTGTCTGAAGAAGAAGAAATGGGACTTTGCAAATCGATCAATTACCATAAAATTTCTTTTGAAGCAAGCAAACACATTGCACAAAATTCCAGATTTCCATCGAGAATAGCAATACAGGTCCTGCTGTTGCAACAAGCAAAGCTGAGAAGCAATCTTGACAGTTATTATATGAAAAGTTCAGATTCTTTTCATTCCAATAGTGATAGCGGGATGCATTTTCCCCAGGAAGAAGAAGTTACACACAGCAGCCCAGTAATTTTGTACTCAAAAGAGCTTGATTATAGTTCTGTGATTTGTGAGGAAAATCAAGAGTTGAAGGCAGATCTGCAGGGGATGCAGTGGAGATTGAGGGAGTTGGAGAAAGTCTGCAAAAAATTGCATTCTCAAATGTCAAGACTCACTAATGTCAAAATCAAAAACAGCAGTAGCCATAGCAACCATAGATTGCCGAAGCTTTGTTCATGATAAGGCATAAAAAAATGCAATTCGATTTCAACATGAATGGATTCATCTTGTACCATAAATATAACATGCAGGAAATTGTCGGATTGGTTGAACAATATATGTTGTGACAAAATGATTTTTTTAGCATATTCTTGGAGAGATACAACTGTCTTCAGAATTCTCATGCAAGCCTGGTTCCTCTGATCAAATATCTCAATGCCTAATTGATGCTTTCCTTTTCTTACATACAGGAAAAACACGTTACAGAAGGAGAACAAATCTCAGGAACTGAGGGAAGGTTGGGGACGTTGAAAATAATTTTACCCATAATTTTCTATTGTGTATTTACGAGGGAAGGGAAGGGTTGGATTTAAGGGAGAGGAAAATGTTTCATACAGGGAAAGAAAGCGCGCGCTTTTTAGTGTAATTCAGAAGCTTCCAGCAAATGGGCCTTAAACAAACTAATAAAAAGCAGAATTTTGTCCACAGCTGTCATTTCACAGAAATTTTAAAAGAAATTGGACAATAGTTGGAAGGAGCAAAGTTGAAGGCAAAATGTTTATTTATTGTTAGTGCGGATCCTTCTTACCTTTTAAAAAGTACGGAAAGGAATCAACAAAATAAGGAAAGAGGTGCAAATCTCATCATAGCAATATTTAGATGACAAGGATGAGTTTGTTAATTTATTTGTTTCATATTGGAGGGGTATGTTTTAGGATTATTTAAAAAAATAAATTTTAGTTTAATTGGAATAAATTTATTTTTAATTTTGATTAAAATCTTGAGTTGTGATTGTTTTCCAGGTTTAGGGCTTTTCTGATGAGAGATATGATTTTTAATTTTGTGGACACCTTTTTTTTTATCACCAGTGAAAAAATTTAAAATAATTTATTGTAATTAAATATAATTTGAATTATATTAAAAAATATTTAGATAGCAAGATTTTTAATCTAAAATTTTATAATATTTTAATTAAGGTGAAAATCTAGAACCAAGGAAGGAACTTAAAATTATAAAAAACTTACTATAGATTGACATAAAAATGTGGAGATTTGTATCTTACTAAGCCCACATTTTAGGGTGAAAATTCTTAGTAAAGAGCAATGGAGTGAAAAAATTATTTTAACATCAATAATTCACTTATTTATATTGGGATTTTTTTGCTACTGTGGCTCTTTCTCTATTGTCATATTAAAAAATTGCATATTTATACATTTAGTTTGTGTAATATAAAGACGGGATATACACAAGTAGGAATTGATGTGATTTATTGTGCTACTCCATTCTTCCTTGACTTGTTGTCATATTAGAAATTGTATGTTTATACATTTAGTTTGAGTAATATAAAGGAGGGTTATAGGCAAGTAGGAAGTTCAATTTGTTGACCCCTTTTAGCTAAAATTACCTTTGCTGAAATATTGACTTGGAGGATGAAGTGTGTGCATGAGAGAGAGAAGTTCAAGGGTGACAGTGGTCCTTGAGCTCAAGCTTAAGCAATAATGGTAGGCCAAAGAATGAGGTGGATAGTAGTTGTAAAAATGGAGACTATACAAGTGTTATTGAATCTAATCTTGATTATTGGCATGCAAAGGCGAAGTCTGTTCGGTGTAACCTAAGAAACCCCATCCCAGATCACCTTAGGCATATGGTAGCAATGTTTGAAAGAGGTTGATATGTTGTCAACCTTCCCTATCAATGGTAGGTGTACTTGAGGAGCAATAAATCCCATGATTGCAATCCCATGCACAATTGAGGGAAACAAATCAATGGGGTGCTCACTTACTAGGAGCATGGTGATCCACGCCCAACCCATTTCAGTGACAGTAGAATCACAACAAAAAGTTGTTATGGAGGATTCTCTTTTCCTTAGAGAATACCCTTTGTGTGGTTGTGTGATGGTGGAGGATAAGGCTTTGTCGATGTTTGTGGAGAGACCTTTGATACTGCAAGAGGGTGTGGATTTTTATATCGATTGTGGTCCCTCAACAATAATGGAGAAGGCACTCCAAACTAATCATGGTTTGTTTTCCCTACTATTCCACACCCCCACCCTACCACTGACCCCCCGCATCCACTTACAAGGAAAACAAATTGCTAGTTAGTGAGCAACAACCCACACTTTCATTCGAGAAGTTCACTGTGCAAGCAATCCCTAACATAGGTCCCACCCCTTATGTGGGGGTTGAAAATAAGCAACTTGTTCTAAATGATTGTACCATTCTAGTGAACCAACTAAATCTAGAGGAAGATTTTAATTTTTTCATCAACCACAAGAAGGAATATAAACCTAGAGGACAAGGGGATCATTATGTTTTCGTTTTTTTTTTTGTTAATTTATGTTGGAGGTCCAATGAAGATGCTTTTAACAAATGGTTGATATTGAAATTGTAAACTGAGGGGATTTCTTTGAATTTGTATTGGGGCCTAGGGTCTAGGAACCTTTATCTATGCATCAATTATGATGTTGTGCGAGGCATCCTTTAGTATGGCACTTCAAACATTCTTGATTTGTTGGCCTTTGTTCAGTGGTGATGTAACAACTCTGGTAAAAATCCATGTAAAAAAACATATAAGACCACGGTTGATGGGACACGTATTCCAAGTTAAATGGTGGGAAAAACATCCTAGTGGGTGTTGATTTGGTTTATTATGGCTAAAGGAAATTGGTAAAGGTAATGACAAAGGCATTGAAAAGACATAAGACATTAATTGACATATTTTATTTATGAAAATAGTGGAAATTAGGAGAAAAAGGAGATGAAAGGTCACAGATTGCATGTGAGGAGGAAAATGAAGGAAAATAATGGAAAATGAAGAAAATATATGCCTCATTAATAAAAAGGCTTCTAAGGATCAGTTGGTGAGTTTTTTTGTCAATTCATTTTGGAGCTCTCTCATTATTCTCTCTTGCATACTCTTGGATACTTAGAGTTTTCTTGGAGCACTCTTGGAGAGTGTTGATATTTGGTGATTTTGAGCAAGAACACAAAGGAAGAGCAAGAAAGTGCAAGCGTACATCAGGATCAGTGACTACAACGAGATTTGATTACAGGTATCGAGTTGAATGTATGCTTTCCTTACTAGTTTTGGCATGCATGGTGTATGCATGTGGATTTTCCTAGTCTTGCCATTTCTTGGATAGCCAATGGGGTGCTCACTTACTAGGAGCATGGTGCTCCATGCCAAACCCATTTCAGTGATAATAGAATCACAACAAAAAGTTGTTACGGAGGATTCTCTTTTCCTTAGAGAATACCCTTTGTGTGGTTGTGTGATGGTGGAGGATAAGGCTTTGTCGATGTTTGTGGAGAGACCTTTGATACTACAAGAGGATGTGGATTTTTATATCGATTGTGGTCCCTCAACAATAATGGAGAAGGCACTCCAAACTAATCATGGTTTGTTTTCCCTACTATTCCACACCCCCACCCTACCACTACCCCCCCCGCATCCACTTACAAGGAAAACAAATTGCTAGTTAGTGAGCAACAACCCACACTTTCATTCAATAAGTTGATTGTGCAAGCAATCCCTAACATAGGTCCCACCCCTTATGTGGGGGTTGAAAATAAGCAACTTGTTCTAAATGATTGTACCATTCTAGTGAACCAACTAAATCTAGAGGAAGCTTTTAATTTTTTCATCAACCACAAGAAGGAATATAAACCTAGAGGACAAGGGGATCATTATGTTTTCATTTTTTTTTTGTTAATTTATGTTGGAGGTCCAATGAAGATGCTTTTAACAAATGGTTGATATTGAAATTGTAAACTGAGGGGATTTCTTTGAATTTGTATTGGGGCCTTGGGTCTAGGAACCTTTATCTATGCATCAGTTATGATGTTGTGCGAGGCATCCTTTAGTATGGCACTTCAAACATCTTGATTTGTTGGCCTTTGTTCAGTGGTGATGTAACAACCCTGGTAAAAATCCAAGTAAAAAATATATAAGACCACGGTTGATGGGACACGTATTCCAAGCTAAATGGTGGGAAAAACATCGTAGCGGGCGTTCATTTGGTTTATTGTGGCTAAAGGAAATTGGTAAAGGTAATAACAAAAGCATTGAAAATACATGAGATATTAATTGACATTTTATTTATGAAAATAGTGGAAATTAGGAGAAAAAGGAGATGAAAGGTCACAGGTTGCATGTGAGGAGGAAAATGAAGAAAATATATGCCTCATTAATAAAAAGGCTTCTAAGGATCAGTTGGTAAGTTTTTTTGTCAATTCATTTGGGAGCTCTCTCATTATTCTCTCTCTCACATACTCTTGGATACTTAGAGTTTTCTTGGAGCACTCTTGGAGAGTGTTGATACTTGGTGATTTTGAGCAAGAACACAAAGGAAGAGCAGGAAAGCACAAGCATACATCAGGATCAGCAACAACAACGAGATTTGATTGTAGGTACCGAGTTGCATGTATGCTTTCCTTACTAGTTTTGGCATGCATGGTGTATGCATGTGGATTTTCCATGCTTGCCATTTCTTGGATAGCCAATGGGGTGCTCACTTACTAAGAGCATGGTGCTTCATGCCCAACACATTTTAGTGACAATAGAATCACAACAAAAAGTTGTTATGGAGGATTCTCTTTTCCTTAGAGAATACCCTTTGTGTGGTTGTGTGATGGTGGAGGATAAGGCTTTGTCGATGTTTGTGGAGAGACCTTTGATACTGCAAGAGGCCGTGGATTTTTATATCAATTGTGGTCCCTCAACAATAATGGAGAAGGCACTCCAAACTAATCATGGTTTGTTTTCCCTACTATTCCACACCCCCACCCTACCACTGGCCCTCGCCCCCACATCCACTTACAAGGAAAATAAATTGCTAGTTAGTGAGCAACAACCCACACTTTCATTCGAGAAGTTGGCTGTGCAAGCAATCCCTAACATAGGTCCCACCCCTTATGTGGGGGTTGAAAATAAGCAACTTGTTCTAAATGATTGTACCATTCTAGTGAACCAACTAAATCTAGAGGAAGATTTTAATTTTTTCATCAACCACAAGAAGGAATATAAACCTAGAGGACAAGGGGATCATTATGTTTTCGTTTTTTTTTGTTAATTTATGTTGGAGGTCCAATGAAGATGCTTTTAACAAATGGTTGATATTGAAATTGTAAACTGAGGGGATTTCTTTGAATTTGTATTGGGGCCTAGGGTCTAGGAACCTTTATCTATGCATCAATTATGATGTTGTGCGAGGCATCCTTTAGTATGGCACTTCAAACATTCTTGATTTGTTGGCCTTTGTTCAGTGGTGATGTAACAACCCTGGTAAAAATCCATGTAAAAAGATATATAAGACCACAATTGATGGGACACGTATTCCAAGCTGAATGGTGAGAAAAACATCCTAGCGGGTGTTCATTTGGTTTATTATGGGTAAAGGAAATTGGTAAAGGTAATGACAAAGGCATTGAAAAGACATGAGACATTAATTGATATTTTATTTATGAAAATAGTGGAAATTAGGAGAAAAAGGAGATGAAAGGTCACAGGTTGCATGTGAGGAGGAAAATGAAAGAAAATAATGGAAAATGAAGAAAATATATGCCTCATTAATAAAAAGGCTTATAAGGATCAGTTGGTAAGTTTTTTTGTCAATTCATTTTGGAGCTCTCTCATTATTTTCTCTCTCGCATGCTCTTGGATACTTAGAGTTTTCTTGGAGCACTTTTGGAGAGTGTTGATACTTGGTGATTTTGAGCAAGAACACAAAGGAAGAGCAGGAAAGCACAAGCGTACATCAGGATCAACAACTACAACGAGATTTGATTGTAGGTATTGAATTGCATGTATGCTTTCCTTACTATTTTTGGCATGCATGGTGTATGCATGTGGATTTTCCTAGTCTTGCCATTTCTTGGATAGCCATGGTGTTGTGGGTTTGTTTCCATTGATTATTTTTTGGTTGGTTCTCATCATTCCTTTAGCTATTGGGTTGAGTTATTAGTCCCTGGAGCCTTGGTTGGACAAATGCTCTAGAGCCCGACGGACAACTGTTGGGTTGAGTTACTAGTCCTGGAGCCTTGGTTGGACAAACGATTTAGAGCCCTAGGTGGGTTGTTACTAGTCTTGGAGCGTTGGTTGGACAAATGCTTTGGAGCCTAGAAAAAACTAGGGTTGAGTTACTAGTATCAGAGCCTTGGTTGGAACAAACACTATGGAGCCCTGTAGCAGCTTGGATAGAGAACAATCCGTGATGGTTGCGATGTTCGACCGTGAGGTGGAATCACTGGTTGAGGGTTGAGGTGGTTTGGCCTCTAGAAGCCCTGGATTGGCTTTGATTGATGTGTTTGATGAGATCCCACATTCATGCTTGGAATATGGCACGAGGGTGATTGGATGAAGTGAGACTTGGATCAGCCAATCTATGGTCGGGTGGAACATGGAAATCCTGTCTCCGGTTGGTTTCTACATTCAATAATGAGCAATTCATTCCCTTGGTATTTGGTATGCAAATGCACTGATTTATATGTGGATTCTATTGCTGTTGTATCCATGGCATTTCTTTTGTTATTGTGTTGGTTATGAACATGTATTTTTACAGTGATGACGTATGGCTCTCCTCATGTTTTGAATTGTAAATGAATACGTAATGTATCTATGGTCAAATAGATTGTATTGCAGTTAATGATATAGGGGAGCAATGCTTCTTAGCGATTCCAAGATAAGTATGAGACTTCTATGCTTACATCTATTGTTTACACCTATAGATTCAATGTTTGTGACATGTTTGACAAATCCTTGTCATGGATAGGAGGGGTCCAAATGAGTTCTTTTTGATGTGATTGTTTTCGTATCATTGTCCTATTGTTGTTTATCACCCCTGAAGTTTTCATGAAGTTCCAGGCAGTGACCTGGGCTCTGAGCCTTAAAAGGTGGCCCAAATATCGGAGCCATAGGCATAAAAATGGAGGTTTTAGGGTCCTAGCCGCAAACATGCAGTGTTATGCCTGGGGATATAGCATCCTGGCCATAGGCATGCAATGTTATGCCTGCAGATATGGATCAAAGAGGCCAAAATTTCAGTGTGACCCAGGGGTAAGAGGCCTGAAAGGTTGGGTTAACTCCCGGGGGTTCATTGATGATGTACAAGGTCGGTATGTTGTGTTTCTGTGGGTTCCACTTCTTTAAGGTCGCCTAGGAGGTCGAATCCCATAAAGTAGCCTCTCGTCACATGTTTACTTCGGTTGACCAGTTACTTGGGTAGATGTGGGAAGAGGGTATTATAGAGTGGTATCAGAGCATGGTTGCACTCTCCTTGGGCGGTGTCTAGTGTCTGTTCCTTTTTAGTGATGTCTAGTTCATGTTCTATTTAATTGATATCTGGTATCAGAGCATGTTGCGATCTCCTTGGGCGGTGTCTGGTTTCCGTTCTCTTTGAGTGATGTCTAGTTCCCATTCTCTTTCGTTGATATATGATACCATCGAGTGGTATTAGAGCGTGGTTGTGCTCTCCTTGGGTGGTGTTTGGTTTTTGTTCTCTTTGTGTGATATCTGATACCTTAGAGTGGTATCAGAGCATGGTTTAACCCTCAGACTGGATGGGCAACGTGTTGGTCATGCATTCAAGTCAGTTGCATATGTGTTCCTTATGTTTGTAGTCTATGTGCTTGTTGCATCTATATTGTGTTCGCCATGGTGCTAGTGGTGTCACCATGGACGTGTTGATGATGTTGTTGTCATGAGTGTATGATTGGTTATGTGTTGCTCATGCTTGTGTATTGTTCGTGCACACTTGCTTACATATTGTACTTGCATTGTTTGCTTATGCTAGGGTTACTTATTGGTCATGCTTGTGTGTTGCCTGTGTATGTTTGCTTATGTGATGCTATATGTGGGACATGCATTGATCGTTCATGATTGGTTATACATGTCAAGTGGGTGCATATGGTCAATTTTGCATTGGTTTGATTGAGGTTGTTGTGCATAAGGTCATTGTATGCAATTAGGTCATCATGATAATATTGGTATGTGATCAAAGGCTCAGTATTAAGCTAAAAAATGAAAGTGCTCATAAATGATCCAAACAAAAACGACAACGAAGAGCTTGTCGCCATAAATCTGACACAATTTGTTTCATCAAAAACTGACTCCAGATGAGGAAGTTATGACCTGCTGTTCGTTTTCCTAAACAACTAAAAAAATTGCAAAACAATGACAGGTTGATGACATGTAGCCCAGTTAGCACTCCAGGTATATTCAGGGAATATTCTCCAATTTTAGTCCAATGACATTGTGACAAGTGTCACAACATGATTCGTCAATGAACTTTGGAGGTGAAATTCTAAGTCAAAGGATAATTTTTTTAGTTGGAATAGTCCAACCAGAGCTGGACATGTGGTGCAGTCAGGGTTCGCCATGTGCCCCCTCTGGTGGACCCATCCAACCCTTGGGAAATAGTCGAAGATTATGTCAAAGTTCGAATTTATGTTATAAACCAAAGTTCTGACCGCATATATATTTCGGGCTGTGCATATTATATAAACCAAAAAATAAACCATGGGATAGGCAGATATATATATCATAGGTGAAATTTCATTTAACCAAAGTTTTTAACTTAAGGGTTGGATGAATACCGTGAAGCAAAATTTTGGTGCGGGGGTCGGGGTCAAACCCACGACCTAGCCCACACAGTTCCAACGCCTTACCGTCTCCTCTATCCATTGGGTCTTAACCCTATACAGTTTCCACCACTATTTAACATTTGCCGGATCCGATGGCGGGGGTTCGGAGGGGGCCAGCCCCCTCCCATATGACTACACTGCAAAGATCGTGGGTGGAGCTGAAACCAACGGGCAGACTATTAACTCCTAATCCATGATTATTTCAACTATACTAGAGATTAACATTAATTTAAACTAGTTTATGAATTACGGTTAAGGTGCAGTTAAGACGCGCATATTACAGTTAAGTGCAGTCTTAACTGTTAATTAATCCAATTGTTAATTGGCGGTGGGTTTAGTGGAACCTCCTATTTCGGTGGAATCCACCAAATTGTCATAGTTATCTGGAGTCTTCTCAAGATTTGGAGGAGATATTGTAGGAAAATTTGTTTTGACCATAACTGGAGCAAATTTCGACTAGTTTTGGCTTAGGAAGAGTCATTCTTGGTATATTTTGATGTTTTGGACACATTGGAGTAGGTTATTGAGGCAATAAGAGACCTTAAACATCATTACTTTCACAATTGAGCTAATACATAGGCCCATTCCATGGAAGCTGGATCAAGGAGATGTAGCCCAGGAGGGGTGAACTTCATCAAAACAAAGTGTTAATGATTCAATTGTGATGGTTTGTTGTGTGTTTGTTTAATGTTGTTCAACATTTAGTTTCCATGCTTTTAAGTTCAAGTATTCAACTTAATCTCCACACAATTACTTGTTAATCAATCATAAGTACTTCAATAAGCCCATGTACAAGAAGCAAATATCAACACTTTAAATATAAATTTGAAGATGAAATTAGAACAACAAAACTAACATTCAAATTCAGATCAAGATGGTATCAAAGCAAAGGTTATTTTCTTGTTTTTCTTGAGTTTTGTGCAAGAAGGGTTTTATAGTTGCAATTTTTTGATGCTTACAAGGTTGAAGTTGTAGAAAGGAGAAGGGAAACTATTGGTTGCTAGTCATGAGGTTAGGACCAGAAGGAGGAGAGCTACAAGAGCACCATCTTCACCCAAAGTTTCATTTCCAGCTGCACTTGAAGCACCTCAAGTTTTCTCTCCAAAAGTTGAGATTGAGGAGGAACAAATTGCATAAGAAGCCGAGCCGATTGAAGAGGTACAAGCATCAGAAGTTGAGCTTGAATCCAAGTTGTCATGTCAGGTGTTGGAGAGACTCAAGGACATTCAGAAGAGGAAGATGTCAAGAGAGACTTCAATGACATAAAGAGGATGGTTAAAATTATGTTTGATGCATTCACTGTTGGAATGGCGGGAGAAGGTTCTAAGCCTCCACATGGAGAAGGAACTCCAGATGATAAGAATGATAAAGAGAAGAGTTCAAAGGGTAGTGGAGGAAAGCCTCCTCCATCTCCACTATCCTCATCCTCATCATCTTCATCAACATCGTCTTCCACCTCCACCACAAAAACCACCCATACTCATTCAAAAACCCCAAAAGGAAAAACTCCATTACTCAAATTGGATATTAAGTTTTAACTTCCTATGTACAATGGTGAGGTAAATGCAAATAAGTTGGACAATTAGATCCATCAAATGGAGGTTTATTCCAGAATCCAGAACCTATAAGAAGATGACATAAAGATCCAGTTGGCTTCATTAAGGCTAGAAGGAGAAAAACTAGTCTGGTGGGAAGCAAAGACTCAAGAGGAAATGCGAATCCATGGTAAGATATCCATTTCTTGGGTTGAGTTTATTTCTTCAATTAAAAGAAAATTTTATCCTTTAGCTTATATGCAAAAAGCCATTATGAGTTGGAAAAACTTTAGGCAACTCAAGGGTCAAAAAATTCAAGAATATACCCAGGAGTTTAGGAAAAGGGCTTTGTTATTAGAAATAAACTTGAATTCCCAAGACACACTCTTGAAATACATTGGGGGTTTACATTCCTATATGAAACATACTATCCTTATGTTTAGCCCAAGAAATTTGGATGAAGTTTGTGTGTAAGCCACATCTTGAAGCAAGGGGAAATAACATTTAGGAAAAGCGTAGTAAGAAGAAGCCATTCAAGGGTAAGGGAAAAGAGAAGGGAGGAAAATGGAAGGGAAATAAGAATGCAAATGTTAAGAAAGAAGGGGAGAAAACTACATGCAAACATTGTTCCAAAGAAGGGCATGATGAAGCCCACTGTTGGAAATTACATCCCGAACTAAGGCCTAAGAAACCAAACAACAAGGGGAAACAAAAGATGGCTTCCACCACACAACATGATCTTGGATCCGATTCCGGTGATGAGACCAAGATTGTAGCCATCGTCAAAAAGGGAAAAGAATCCATAGCAAGCACTAGTTCCTCAAATTTTCACAACAACACACCAAATGAAGAAACAAGGATAGAATTGTTCCATTAAGGGTGATTTCAAATCATACAAAGATTGATGCATTGTTTGATACTAGGTCACAAGCAAACTTGATTTCAAAAGACTTGGTAAAAAACTTAACCTTGAACTGTATCACATCATAAGCCATATCCTTTAGGTTGGATAGTCAATAATGCAAATTCACAGGTTACAAGGAAATGCATATTCCGATTTTCCATTACTGCAAACTTTGTTGATGAAGTTGAGTTAGATGTGGTTCCACTTGACATTTTAGGAATTACCTTGGGAAGTCCATATTTGTATGACATGAAAGCGATATTTTATCGCCATGAGAACAAATATCATTTGCTCAATGATGGGGTGGAGTATATTGTGAGAGCTTATCACAAAAAGTTGAATATTTCTTTAGTTAATGCAGGAAAGATTAAGAGACTAGTTAATGCAAGTAAAATTTTTGTGCTTCTCATGATCAAGAAAAATGATGATATTGAATATGAATATTTTGAAGGATGTGATGACAAATTAAAATCTAATTTGTTTGATGTGGTAAGTCAGCATGGCGAGATGTTTCAAGAACCAAATGGGTTACCTCCCAAGAGGGGAATTTAACATGAGATTCAGTTGCAGCAGGATGTTCCACTTCCAAACATTGGTATGTGTCACATGAAAATCATGGAGAGTTTGGAAATTAAGAAGAAAATCCAAGAATTGTTGAACAAAGGTATCATATGCCCATCTACTTCACCATGTGGTTCAACGATTGTTTTGGTACCATAGAAGGATGGGACTTGGCGCATGTGCGTGGATTTCTGTGCACTGTGTTATCAAAAAATTTCTTTCTGATAGGCTGCTAATTAGGCAATCTCATGTAACTATTTCAAACCAATCTTGTGATTGAGGCTTTCCTCCTCAATATGAGAAGGCTCTCTCAAGGATTAATGATATGGAATAAAGATATAGATGAATAACTCTATTTAGGAAATAAACTGGTTATGTTGAATGTAGGTTGAAAATAATATTAGCATGTACACATTGGGCTTATGGAGTCAAAACTTTTAGTGATTCGGTGAGCTTACTTGACATGGAAGTTGAGGCAGGTCAGAGTTTTTAGTATTAGGAAATATTCACATGAAACATGAAAATACACAGTCAATTCACTTATAAAGGAAGTCAGAGCATCACATGGATGAATTATGAGTAATATAAATGAAAACCACTACAAGTGAGATACTAAAAAGGTACAAATAGAATAGGTAAGCACTAAAAACTCCTTCAAAATCTCAAGTTGGTCAAGTAACAAATCTATGTATTGCTGAAACAATCAATTTACAATAAACTGCAATTTTGCCAAAAATCTCCAACCCTTAACAAATTCGACTCTATGGCCTTTAATAGAGTTGTTACATCATGAAATGATTTCCCTCCAGGCTAGATACATCGAATTTTTTCCTAATGACGCCTTGCATAACCATAAAACATCAACTTTAATAACAAATAGACAACTATCCTACTTGGCAGTCCTATTCCTAATAGGACTCAAACTACTCATTATTTCCTTTAACAACATTATCTACTAAAGAAGTTACATTTTTTAACAAGTATACTTTCACATGGTTGAATTTAGATGATGGGATTCATCACATTATGACCACTTAACTGACCTCCTCAAAACTAGGAAACAAGGCCCTGTTTTTTAGGCAAATGGTCTTCTTCTTCATCGAATACTTTGGCTGTCATTTTATCTTCAATTCATGGTCCTTGAGTGCTAAATAAATGCTTTTCATGGTCTTTAACCTTTCCATAATCTCCAGATTTCCAAAGGTGCTCCAAAACCTGCTAAAAAGGCTGAAAAACAGTGTGCTACGAAAGTAAGGCAGTTTCATAATGCACTTTCATAGCGCTGCCAAACAGGCCCTTTAACGTCAAATTTATTGATTATTTCCTCTGGCATAAGGTTCATCATCATAAAATACATCTCCCACACCAATTCCACCTCTTCATAGCATTCAAAACTGGTCAAAAAGTCTAAAGAGCAGCTACAGTAGTTTTGTAGCATTTTTCTGCCCTTCAAGCCCGAAGGCGCTACAAAACTGCTGAAAAGCGCTGAAAATGCAAATTGTTTTGTATAATTTTGAAATATGAAACCTGTAAGTGCTAAGCACTTGTATCTAACATGTCATTAGCCTCCATAAACCATAAAACAACTCACCTTCTACTCCTTGAGGCATTTCTTCCTCATTTACAATTGGTTGGGCTATTGGTTATTCAATCACTGTCATTTTAAGCCCTTTTTTCTCTAATTCTTCATGGATCAGTTCAAGTTTCTCTTGAAGGTCCTTAACCTGGTATTTAAGTCTTCTATTGGTAGAATTCATATTGGTGTTCATCCTCCTAAGATGTTTGGCCTCTTTCCTTGCTAGAATTGTCCATTTGACAATCTGATGTGTATTATCCAAAGTTTTAGAAACAGGGTCAACCCGTTCTTCCCAAATTGCCTTCATCTTTTCAAATTGAATTTTCTCAACACTGTGTTTCCTTGCTTCTTTTTTCATGACAATAGTTTCGTGATTGGCCAACTTCAATTTCTCTTCAAGGAGCTGCAACTCTATTTTTTCTATCACCTTCTCTTTTCCTTTTTTTGATTTGCTGACTGTATCCTTCTCTGTAGGTGATGAGAGGTCAATAATCTCTTGAGGTAGTTGAGATGTCTTAGAAGGTGTTTGAACTTCTTTGCTGCTCTCTAATAGTTTCCTAGAATGCCTTGTCATAGGCTTTCTTTCTTGGAACATGAAACCTGCTTCTTTTCCCTCAAACTCTAATTTCTTTGTAGATTTATCCTTCTTTAACTTCTGCCAACCTTCCTCAATGAATTGAGGTTGGACAATAGGTGTTTCCTCTATGCCAATGGCATGTAAAAAATCCTCTAAATCTCCCTTAGCTTCTACTCTGTCTTCTACAACCACTGTCTTTTCTTCCAAAACCATTGTTTGGCTTCTAATCATCCTTTTGGTCCCTTGTTTGCTAACAATTTGTTTCTGTTTTGCAGGTTTGACCACCTTTGACATTTGTTTTGCAGGTGGGACATTTGGTGTGTCAAGACTCTACATTTGCTTTGGCTCCTTCATAGTTTGCTTACTTGGTTATGCTCTTGCAGGTTCATTTGGTTTTGCTACCAATGGTTGGCTCTGTTCTGCTGCTAGTGGTGATAGAATTTTCCTAGGTTTAGGAGTTATTGAAGGATTTAGAGCATCCAACTCAAAACCACTGACAAACAAGAATGAAGACCAATCTCTGCCTAGCCTTTGAAGTTCATCCAAAACCAATAATTTCATTAGGCCATGATGAAATAATGATGTCTTACTCCCCTCAGACTTTGCTTGGACCTTATCAGCCATCTTTGACAGACTTCTATGCAGATAGAAAGGTAAGTCAAGGGAAATTTTACTAGTGAAGTGCAGAAGTAATTTGAAATAGTATGAGTAGACTTTGTGATATCTACATTCACAGGTAAATCACTTTTGGATGATAAGCAACAATTTTGAATAGTTTTCTTTAATGCATATTCTTGGAACAACATTGGTGAGATCCATCTTAGTGTGCTAAGGCTTCATGAATTCTTTGCACTGCCCCATGCTAAACTTGAAGCCTTTGAACCAGTTTTCTTGACCTCTTGGAATCTCTGTAGCAGCAGCAATAACCTATGGTGCGATGGACAAATTGAGCATTCCCACTTTAGTGGCTATTCCACTGAAATTAAAAGCAAACTCCTTGGATACATGTGTATGACAGACTTGCAATTTCTCACAAAACTGTAGGCAACCTGCTCTTCTAAAGGTTTCCATTACTGCTATATCTTCATTGATCACTTTCATGTCTGCAGGTTCATATCTCAAACATTGTCTACCCTTGTGTATTTTTCTTTTCTCTGCCATAGTTCCTCTAAGAATTTCTCAGCCTCGCTTGGTGATGTTCAGCCTCGCTTGATGATGTTCAAAGGAAACCTTTGAAGAAACCAGCTCCAACTTTGATTTAGTACAATAGCTCTCCAGAGCTCAAATATTACGCAAGGAGGAAAAAGAAATGAGAATGATTGAATTAGGAAAGGATTTGAAGTTTAAATGTCTTCTCATGACTCAATGATGACTTCTACATTACCTAAACTGACCATGATGACTGCATGTACCTTGATTTTATCCCTCCATGACTCGAAAGCATCTAACTTATCCTTTTCCAAATGATTTATGACACCTAACAGCTAGACTGACAAGACAGACAGGAAACCGCTCTTTCATAGCATGTTTAGTGTCAATTTGACTGTTTTCGCTATGAAACTATCAACAGTTTCGTAGCGAAAAGTGACTTTTTGCAGTGCATTGCACTATGAAACAGTGGTTTCTTGGCTAATTTGGCACTTTCAGTAAAAAAAAATTTGGAAAATGAAATAAATCAGAGAATGATGAATGATGTGACATGAAGGAGTTTGAACATGGGTGGGTTTAGACCTTGGGGTAAACTTAAACCATAAAAATTTAATATTTCCCTTGACCAAACTTAAAAATGAATCCTACAACCCTATTTTGACACATGAACTTCTTTAACCTTGTCAAAATGATGTTTCAATTTTTTTGGGTGATAACACACTGAATAAAATCACGATAAAGAATCACTATCCACTCCCACAAATTGATGATTTTCTTGATCATTTAAGGTATTCAACGTATTTCACTAAGCTAGACATACGAATTGGTTATCATCCAGTTAGAATAACTGAGGAGGACATTTGGAAATTTGCATTGAAAACTAGAGAAGGATTGTTTGAGTGGCTAGTTATGCCATTCGTTCTAACCAATGCTCCAATTACTTTCATGAGAGTTATGAATGATGTTTTAAGACCATTTCTAGATGAATTCGTCATTGTTTACTTATATGCTATTTTGATATTCAACAAATCAAGAGATGAAAATGTCATGCATGTGAACAAGGTACTTGATGTCTTGAAAAAAGTACATTATTTTTTAAAGATTTCGAAGTGTGAGTTTGGCAAGACTTCTTTAGAGTATTTGGGATACATTGTTGGAGGAGGTGAGTTGAAGATAGACCCTTCCAAGGTTGAGGTCATTGTGAATTGGCCCAAGCCCAATACAGTTACGAAGGTAAGAAGCTTTCTTGGGGCAACACAATATTGGAAGAAATTCATTGCTATTTTTTCTTCCATTGCAGCTCCGTTACATGCATTGACAAGTGTCAAGAAAATATTCCATTGAGGAGATATGCAACAGAAATCATTTGATGCTTTAAAACAAAATATTAGTTCAACACCGGTATTGGCTCTTTCGGATCTTAGACAACCATTTGAGATCCAAACAGATGCTAGTGATTACGCCATGGGAGTAGTTCTCATGCAGCATGGTAAGCCCATTTCGTTTCATTCTGAAATTTTTAATGGAGCTGTGACTAACTATCCCACCTATGAAAAAGAGTTATCTGCATTGGTACAAAGTGTAATGAAATGGAAGCATTATTTGATGGGAAAAGAGACCATTATCCATACTGACCATTAGCCATTGCAGTACTTACAGTCACAATCAAAGTTGCAGAAATCAAGACATTTCAAATGGATGGGATTTCTACAAAAATTCAGTTTGGTTATCACGTATAAAAATGGAATCTCCAATAAGGTAGATGATATGCTCTCTAGGCCTATTGTAAATTCATCTATTATACTCAAGCACAATTTAGTTATGCATGAAAGTTACATTGAACAATATGCATATGATAGTGATTTTCAAGATGTGTATGAAAGCTTGAGTCAAGGAAACCAAATTGAAGAGTTAGATTATCATGTGCATAACAGTTTGTTGTACCACTTGGGCAAGTTATGTATTCCATGGGGAGAAAGAAACAGTATCATAAGGGAGGCACATACTTCATTGATTGTTGGACATTTCGGTGTAGGCAAGACAATAGCGAATCTCCAAAGATATTGTTATTGGCCATCCATGATTGCAAGTGTATCTCATTTCATTAGAGGATGTTCTTTGTGTGTAGTAAGTAAGCCTAGCAATAGGAAACTAGGATTGTACACTCCACTTCCGATACCTTCACGTCCTTGGGAGATTATTTCAATGGATTTTGTAGAAGGTCTTCCAATGTCAAGGAAAGGTCATGATTAATTGTATGTAGTTTTGGATAGGTTCAACAAAATGTGTCTTTTGATGCCATGTAAAAAAAATATTACACCTGAACAAACAACTCATATTTTCTTTCAAAATGTATGGGTTCATTTTGGTCTTCCTAGTTCTATTGTAAGTGATGAGATTCCCGGTTTGTTGGGAATTTTTGGTCAAAATTGTGGGACATGATGGACACTAAGTTGAAGAAGAGTACAACCTTTCATCCGTAAACAGATGGTCAGACCGAGGTGGTTAACAAGACAACCATTCATCTTATTAGAGTTTATTGCATCAAACATCTCAAATTGTGGGATGAACACTTGCATTACATTCAACATGCATACAACAAGGCAAAGCATTCTTCCACAAACACATCACCATTTGAGGCATGTCTTGGATACTTGCCAAGATCACCTTTGGACTTCATCTTTGAGAAATATGTCACTATAGATGGTCATAGTGACATAAATAAGGCAAGGTATTTCACTGAGAAAATTTAGTTGGTACATCACACAATGAAAGAACAATTTGAAAAGAGTCAAAGTAGCTACAAGGCAAGTCATGATAAAAATCGTGTTGATCACAAACTCTAGGTTGGAGATGAAGTTTGGTTATATATCAGCAAATAAAGACTTCAAGGGGAACGTAAAAAGATTAAGCCAATCCGTTACAGTGGAAAATATTAGTAACAATGCATTTAAGCTAGATTTGCCTCCTTATATGCAAATATATTATGTCATTAATGTTGATAATTTGAGATTGTTTGAGCCTCCATTGATTAATGATCAAGGAGATCATCTTCAGCTGCCATCAATAGATGATTTCTCGCCAAAATATCTTGATGAAATTAAGCAAGATCTCATACTTGACAGAAGAACCAAAACTTCAAGAAGAGGGAATGTCGAATACCTTAGAGTGGGACTCATGGGACAAAATCCTTCCAAGGAAAAATGGATGGAGATTGAAAGGGTGAGGGATATGTACCCTCACCTACTGAACAATTGATAGTATCTTTTGGGGTCCAAAAGGCTTCTAGCAAGGAGCAATGAACAAAGGCTTAGTATTAAGCTCAAAAAATAAAGTGCTCAGAAATGCTCCAAACCAGAACGACAATGAAGAGATCATCACCAAGAATCTGACGCAATTCGTTTCATCAAACACCGACTCCAGATGAGGAAGTTATGACCTGTTATTTGTTTTCCTAAATAGCGAAAAAAATTGTAGAACAATGACAGATTGATGACATGGTAGCCCAGTTAGTACTCTAGGTATATTAAGGGAATATTCTCCAATTTTAACCCAATGACACTATGGCAAGTGTCACAACAGGATTTTCCAGTGAACTTTGGAGGTGAAATTTTTTTACAATTTATCCTAAGGTTGAAGGAGATTTTTTTTTAGTTGGAATAGTCCAACCAGAGCTGGACAGGCCAGGGGCTGCCACGTGCCCCCTATGGTGGACCCATCCAACCCTTGGGAACTGGTCGAAGATTATGTCAAAGTTCAAACTTATGTTATAAACCAAAGTGCTAACCGCATATATATTTCGAGCTGCATATACTATATAAACCAAAGTATAAACCATGGGATAGGTGGATATATATATCATGGGAGAAATTTCATTTAACCAAAGTTTTTAACTTAAGGGTTGGATGAATAACGTGGAGAAAAATTTTGGTGCAGGGGTCGGGGTTGAACCCACGACCTACCTCGCATAGTTCCATTGCCTTACCATCTCCTCTATCCATTGGGTCTTAACCATATATAGTTGCCACCACTATTTAACTTTTGCTGGATCTGATGGCGGGGGTTCGAAGGGGGTCAGCCCCGTGAGCCAATCCCCTCCCATATGACTACGCTGCAAAGACCGTGGGTGGAGCCGAAACCAACGAGTGGAGTATTAAATCCTAATCCATGATTATTTCAACTAAGCCGTAGATTAACATTAATTTAAACTAGTTTATGAATTATGGTTAAGGCGCAGTTAAGACGCACTTATCACAGTTAAGTGCGGTCTTAACTGTTAATCAATACAATTTTTAATTGGTGGCGGGTTTAGCAAAACCTCCTATTTTGGTGGAATCCACTAAAATGTCAGAGTTATCTGGAGTCTTCTCCAGATTTGGAGGAGATATTGTAGGATTTTTTTTTACCATAACTGGAGAAATTTTCAACTAATTTTGGCTCAGGATGAGTCATTCTTGGTAGATTTTGATGTTTTGGACACATTGGAGCAGGTTTCAGAGGCAATAGGATTTATTTGAAAAATTGATATAATACAAAGGCCCATGCCATGGAAGATGACCAAGGAGATGTAGCCCAAGAGGGGTGAAATTCTTCATTAAAACAAAGAGTTAATGATTCAATTGTGATTGTTTGCTATGTGTTTTTTTGTTGCTATTCAACATTTAGTTTCCATGCTTTTATGTTCAAGTATTAAACTTAATATCCACACATTTACTTGTTAATCAATCATAAGCACTTCAATAAGCCCATGTACAAGAAGCAAAGATAAATACTTTTAATATAAATTTGAAGATGAAATTAACACAACAAAAATAACATTCAAATTCAGATCCATATGTTATGAGGCTAATGTGTTGGCTAAGATAGAGCAGGAGATGCAAATCATTAAAGTGAAGTTGCAACAATGGAGTGTGGGGTTAGAGTAGATAGTCATACAAGTTTTCATGCTTGGTGTGCAGGTATGTGATTCATGGTTGTTGTAAGCATTATGGTTACTTATATGTTTGTCATTCTATTGTTATTATGGTTACATGTATGATAAATGCGGGTTGATCGGCATAGTCATATGCATCATGGTTATGTGTATGCCTCTCATTCTATTGATGTTATGATAAACGTTAGTTAATTAGTGTGATCATATGTACATGCGTTGGTTAGTCAAGCATGATATTAAATTGATGCTTATGTTATATGTTGTTGATGAGCATGTTATATGTTAACTTATAGTTAGCTTGATGATTATGTTATATGTTGTTGATGAGCATGCTATATGTTAACTTGTTGTTGTTATATGTTAGTTAACTTGATGATTAGGGTTATAGCATTAATATCTTAATGTTATATGTATCATGCTAAATTGGATTGACCTATGCAGATGGTTAGGGTTATGACATTTAGGTATGAATCGACTTATTTGTGACATTGTGTTGTATTAATCTAGACTGATCGTACATATGTGATTGTTACGCATGAATGGAAATTGTTTTAATTGGAACATGTTAACTAGTTACTATTATGGATATCATGACCTTATTTATGATTGAGTTGATATGTTATGAATTCATATCATGCTAATTGGATTTATTATGCAGATAAGATAACTTCTCCTTAGATACATTAAGGTATGAGTTTTCTTATGTCATCTACTTGGTGTGTGAATCTTTGAATATGTCGTTTATTCGTTGTTTGAGTGTTTGGTGTCTATTATGTCATTTATCTGTTGTATGAAATCTCTATTACTTGCATGTTATGAGTATGTTATTATAAGGTTTCATAAAGAAACAATATTTTTTTGAGATAGTCGTACTGACACGTTGAGATAGTTTATATGTACTTGAGTGTAAATAGGTGATAGTTGTAGCATCATGTATTATGACTGATGACTGTGAGTTGATTGTTGAGTATGATATGGTTTTAGACTTGTTAAATGTTGATTCCAAATTAATATATATGTTGTCTTGATATCTGGAATATGTGACCTACGTGTTTGTTCAGTTACAAGGCAATGTGATTGGCATAACAAGGTAAGGTAACTAGCTTGTTGTTATGTTTATTTATGCACTAACTATTATGTGTTTATGAAGATATGATGCAGGGGATTGCATGGAAAATAGATTGCCATGAAATCTTGAAGAAGGCTCGGGTTGAGCTTTCCATTGGAAGATTTGGGAACCCATGGGGAATTGAGTCATGGTGGTTGTTGCTAGTCTTGTGCCTTTGGTCTTTTTTATTTGTTTGCACTTGATTTGCGGTATTGATTATGTCTATTGCATGATCATATCACTTTGTTTGTGGTGTCGTATTGCTATCAGTTTTCCACGGTTTTCTTCTTCTTATTTTTATTTTTATTTCCTTTTATGTATCAAGAGCCTTGGGAATTGGTTGGAAAGAGAAAAGTTGATGGAGCTCTGGGAGAGCTGAATGGAACCCAACATGTAATGACAGATTTGGATGAATCTTGGTGCATGAGTTATCACAACAGAAGGTAAGAATATGGCAGTCGTTTAGACTGGTTAGGTCCATTGTGGTAAATGGAAAATGGAAGAAAAATCATGAGAAAGGTAACCAAAAAGGTAAAGTGAATGGATCTGAGGTGTTAGAGGCCTTGGATATGTTGGGAACTGTCACTCTCAACATTGTGCATGATGTGCATAAATAAAGGAAGTTTTCTTAACCTAGACCTTATGATATCTAGCAATTTTGTTGTGATCATGATTATGTTGATGTTTATATAAGTATACATGTATTTATGTATGTATGTCATTTCTTAATAGGGTATTCATGGATCATGGTTGTTTATGCTAATGATTATATATATGTATGTATCTATATATTTATGTCACTATATGACATGGTTTTCAATGATCATTCTTGTGGAGGAATGATTTCTTATGCAAATGAATGACATTAAGAGGTTCTTGGTCTTATGAGGAATCAAGTGGGAAGAGTAACTCTGATAGATCTATGAGGTCAGTATCATGTGAACTTGAATTTATATTATATGCTTATATTATGCCTATGCTTATGTGATGGGCAGGTTATGTTGAGGGGTATATCAACGAAGCGAAAGTAGTTTGATTTGCAACATGTTAGGATAGGCATGGATAGTGGAAAGGCACTAGAATTAAGGTTGCTTGTGGGGTCAGTGTGTGGTCTATGGATGTGCAGTACTATTGTGGTGTATATGTTGTGCATGATGTATATTCAATGATTGTACCTATGGTGATGTGTACATGTAACTATGTCGTGTTGTGTACATATGATGTTGTATGTCTGTTGTATATATAGATATGGTGTGGTGTATATATTACATATGCAGTGTTAGGTATAGATGGTGATATGTACATGTTGGATATATGGTGTTGTGTACATATCATATTGTATGCACGTTGGATATGCGGTGTTGGGTGCATATGGTTCTATGGGCATGTTGGGATATGCGGTGTTGTGTACATATGGTGCTATGTAAAAGTTGAATATGTAGTGCTATGTACATATGGTGTTATGTGTGTGTTCTACATGTGGTGCTTGTAGAAATTATACCAATAGGATTAACTCTGATCTTATGATCTACTAAAACAAGATATTGAATCATTCTACAATTTTCGGAAACAAAATACGACCGCACTATCACATAAACAAGTAAGAGAAAGAGACAATCAATCACACAACACAAGATATATCTAGGGAAATCACGCTGCCTAAAACCTCACTATCTGTATATTGTATAAAGTAAATGAACATGAAATAATACAACGCTTTCTGTCACAAGAGAACTACTGCACTCTGCCAACTGTCTCACACTGATCTAGGAAAAATCATACAAATACTTAGCCAATTTTCTGCCACTGCTCAGCCTGCCTTGCTCACACATTCCTTGAGGAATTAAATCCCTATTAAATAGGGAAATCCATTGCCTTGACTGCACAATCCATCTAAAGTCTCTAATTGATTCTATAACTGAATTGTACAATTTTCTAATTATACAACTGATAGTTATCTTCCCTTTAACCTCTGTCTCAACTGGGTCTTCTTAAGAACTAACATGAAAAAGATATTTATAGTGAATTATCAGTTAACTGATTGATCACTCAATGTGAATTAAATCAGATTTAATTCACTGGACCTATTTCTAGCTCATCACTCAGTTAGAACTAGTTAAACTGCTTTTAGCTTAATTAATTTAGTTAAATAATTACAACTCATGCATAACTACAACTGGACCCCCTTAAATCATGTCTACATGCATCCTCTTTGACCCTCAACTCGAATTTATTAAGATAACTGAATCATTCTAACTTAGTTGACTAATAAAATTTGTTATGAGATGAAATTACAATTTCTCTTCTAGTTTAATTAAGGGAAAATTAAATTAGAAGCCCCACTTTGGGGTGTCATTTCTTGGTGCCATTTCAATTTCTATGTACTTATGGTGTTGTGTGCATGATTTTACATGTGACATTGTGTGCATTTGGTGTTGTGTACATGTTGTACATGTGGTGCTATGTGTAGATGGTGTCATGTACATGTTGTGCATGTGGCGCTGTGTACATGAGGTGTCGTGTACATGTCATGCAAGTGGTGCCGTATACATGTGGTATTGTGTACACATTGTACAAGTGGTACGATGTACACTTGATGTTATGTACACGTTGTGCAGGTTGTGCCGTGCACATGTGATGCTGTGCACACGTTGTGTAGGTAGTGTTGTGTATTGTTGGTACTATGTATACGTTGTGCATATGGTACTGGTATACATGTGGTATTGTGTGAATGTCGTACATGTTGTGTTATGGGCATGCGATACGATGTATGCGCATGGTGTAGTCATAATATCGTGACATGTGAATTCATTGTTTTGAACTCTGTATATGTATATGTATATGTATTGAGTTGTGTCGTACACTGGGTATAGGTGTATTTGTTGTATGTACGTCAGGTGTAGGTGTATGTGTTGTATACCAGTGTAGGCATATGTATTGTGTTGTGTTGTACACCGGTTGCAGGTGTATGTGGCGTATGCCAGAGTGGGTGTATGTATTGTGTGGTGTTGTATGCCTTGTGTGGATGTACATGATGTACAATATGTTGTTATAGGTCAATTTTGGCATCATCCCCCATGACCTGGTCAAACTGGACATCATCCCCAAGACCAATGAAATAGGGTCTATCATCCCCTATCACTTTAGTTGCTACATGTCCTAAGACAAGAACAAATAATTCATGAATTCTATTGCAATATTTCCAAGGTTTGAAGTATATGTTATATCACTTATGAGCTCACTAACACTGCCTCTCAAGGGACTTACTGCGTTGCATATGCAGCTCCCTCCATTCAAGGGTGCACTGCAATGCACTTCCCTCCATTCAAGAGTGCATTGGTCAAATGGGAGCGAAATTCTCATTGTTTCGAAATCTCCACATGGCCATTGCCTTCTAGAAGAGTCCATATGTGTCAAAATTTGAATCCAAGTGTCCATCTAACACCTCTGATCTTGGGAACATGTCTTACCTATTATTAGAAAGTCATTGATTGAGAAACTACCTTTAGTTTCCCTATAAATTGAGCACAGATCCTAGTGCTAGGGAAGGAAGAACTTTGGTTAAGACATGATATTGGATTCTCAATTGAGAGAGTGAGAGAAGTGATATGCTGCTGGTGAGATGTTGATTGTGATGAGGCTGGGATGATGCTGGAGCTGGTGACATCAAATTGATCATTGGTTGTGACCTTCCCCTTCTACTCTTTAATAAATATTTCTGTTTATTTTCCCATATATGTATCTTTTTATGTTTCTATTTCTCATGTGATGGACTTTTAAATGATATATATGTTTCATGTTTAATCGATTTAACTAATTAAGATAAATAGACATCTGTATATTGCAATATCTTTGTTGTTTAGTGTTTATACTTGCAGGAACTAATCTGGCGGTCCAAGTTGGATTGGAAGCTACAACAAAAGAGACAGAAGGAGAATAGGAAGCGCTTGGATCACAAGTACGTCCTTCTATCTTTTTGTGTGTCTATTTAATCTTAGAGAAAGTGACTGCAAAGTCTTTTATCTATTTTTCTAAATGCATAGCACCACATTTAGGGAATTTGATTTATTCATAGATCATAATTCTGCATAACAAATTGGTGACTCCGCCACGGAGTTTCCTTTCATTCCTGGTGTTTTTGCATCTTCTTATCCACCCAATAGCATCTACTTTCAGTTATTATACTTTTGAATCAACGAATTGCATTAGAAGTGTGTTTTGAAGCTTGAATTTTGAATCTTTGTTGTGCCCAACGCATTGTTGGTCAAGACACAATGCACTATAGTGCACTATCTCCCACTCAGGGGTGCATTGCAACACATTGTCTCCCCTTAGAGACTGCGCTTCCCCCTTAGCCAACCAAATTCCCTTTGAATTTGTCATTTTCATCATTCTCAGCCATTTGTTTGCTGTGTTTTCAATTTTCGAATACCTCTTAGAGAATAGTGAATTTTCCAGATTCTTCCTCCTTTGAAAAGTAAGTTTATTCAATGTCTCTTTAAGTGTTTTTCTTTAACATTGAAAAAGAAAATTAAAAGTATTTTATTTCTCCATTAGATCCATTTGTTTTCGTAAAGTAAATTGTTGGTAAATTCTTCGTTTCCTGTAGGAAAAATTGTAGTTCCATTCCTCATTTTTTCCTAAAAGAGAAATTGTTGCTAAATTCATCGTTTCTCAAAGAAGAAAGAATTTGTTTTTGTTGATTTGATGCATATAGTTTCCTTTTTGCATTCACATTAAGGGGACTAAAAAGAAAAACCTGCATTTTCATATAGTGAAGTGTGTGTTTTGCATAGGAAAAAGTTAGGAAATTTGCATATTAGTTTGTGCTCTTTGTTGTTTGCTCTAAACAATGATTGCTCTTTCCCTTTAGTAGCTAATATTTTCATTGAAAAAGCTAAAATTGAAACGTTTGCTTATCATTTTAGTTTGCATTTTAGGAATTTCCATCACATCATCGCGGTGAACCTTGAAAGGAAAATTTATAAACAAGATAAACTTAAAATTTACGTCAATTTACCTAAAAAAACATTGGAACCATAATAATAACATTTAGAAGGTCTAGGATAGAGACGTGTTCCGGCATCGTAAAACATAGCAGCTGTAATTAATTGTCTACGATACATTCTGAGTGTGATACCTCACTCCACATACGTAAGTATAATGGAGCTCATCCACATACCTTCGGGTATATCGAGCGGTGTTCTAGTACGATAAATATAAATAAAGGGGTGCTCTCATTATGCAGTTTCACATTAGACATCGCTAATACAAACTTGGGCTCCACGAACCTTCAGGTATATTTGGGAGGAAAAATTTAGGTTTCTATCCATCCATAGTGAACCAAGTTGGCCGCCTTGTAAATTGTGATACAACAAACACAACATTCGGGGAGATTTCCTGCCCATACTTCTTGGTTCGCCAGGAGGTATTTTGTAGTTCACAGTTTCTTGGTAAACCTTTTGCATATAATTGCCCTTTTATTTTGTTTATTTGTTTTTGGTCATAAAATAAATCAGTCATCGTGGAATAAGAACATCCCTTTCCTCGTCGTTCGTGTAGAATAGCATTGAAACCACCTTTACCACTAGAAGCCACTTCTGGTCGACGAAGGCAACATCGCTCCACCGAAAATAGTACAATCAGTACCTCTGGTGCAACATCATCCTCACATATACCAGAGTCGGCACAAGTTGTTTCTACATATCTTGGTTCATCTACTATTTTTGAGGCGAAGTCCTCAAAACTACCTGTGGTCACGATCCATCCAATCAGTGAGACCATACCTCTTGAACCCGACGTTGTTCAATTGGAAGTTGATCCAAATCTTGTCTCTTTTTTTCCAAAACATCTGCATCCTAAAGTCGAATGACCGAAATTTGTTCATGTATTGGTCGCCCCACAATTTATTGTAGACATTGAGTCTCCCATATTGTGCAGTCAACCTCCTGAAATATACTTTGGGCCTGACGAAGAAATCCTTCCACCTGGTTTAATTTTGATTGAAGAAATACCACAAGACGAAACACCTTTAACTCCAACTCATTTTGGGGCCAAGATTTACCTGTACGAGTATTTTCCTCAATCACCTGCCTCTACTTTTGTTGACCCTATGTCTATTAGACGAGTATATATTTGGTCGAAAAAACATGCCTGAGCCAACATCTTCGGCTGGAACATCGGTTCCAATTGCGACAACACCTGCTCTCTCTACCCCGTCGATGTTCACAACTTCACCAGAGTCATATTTATATGGTGGCCCTTCTGTCCCACCTGGTTACCAATATTTATCTGGAACTTTCTCTGGTGCATCCTCAAACCCATGGGCTTCACCAATGTTATCATCTGGTATTCAAACTGGTAAATCTATAGTAAGTACCGAACAGCTTGATCCTTTATATACATCATCAGGGCAATATCAAGCCGATCCATCTGGGTATATTCCATCCAGTACAATTTCAATTAGACTGCCTGCATTTGGAAAACAATATTTTCCATCTTATTATACTCCTCATGCTAGGGGGAAACCTATGGTTACCCACTTCGGTAGTACTTTGTCGTTATTTGGTCACCCTAATGTCAGAATGAATGTTTGTCAATGGCAACCCACTTTTCCTATCCAACCACAAACGATTTTACACTCGTATCAATCGGTTCAACCTGCTGCACCCACATCAAATCCACTTGTTAATACATATTTACCCCTGTTACAGACTCAAAATGTTGTACCTAAACCGTCTCAGGTGGGTCCTTCAACCCAATACCCTCAAGTATTGGGCCCTCAGACTCCAACTCCTTCGACGAGTTTACAACAACCACCTGTATCCGGAATCATTTATTCATAAGCTGGATTACCATATTATGGGATGTTGCAGCCACAACAAGGTTATACCTATCCGAAACTAAATCCAAACTATCCTAGTTTGGGTTATAACATTGGTGGACAGATCCCTTGGCAGCCACAAGCGCAAATGCCACAACCTTCATTTCAACAAGTAACGTATCTAGGTTTTGGTCAACATAATCCTCAAGCGTTTGCTTATCAAAACAACCCCTATCTAGGTTACCAACAAAATATTCCTTATGTTGGTGCTCAAAGGCCTGTTGCCCAAGAAATTCCATCATACCCTGGCTATGCTCAAACCGACCTCAATCGACAGTTTCCCTTTGTTGCAACTTTAGAATTATCGGATTTAAACTGGCTCACCAATGATCTAATCAACTATGCTCCTTGGTGGCTGGTGATACCTCATAAATTACCCTCGGATATTCCTAAGTTCAATGGAAACCATGGGGAAGACCCATCGACTCATGTTATGACTTATCATTTGTGGTGTTTGTTGGAAATACTGAGAGGGGGGTGAATCAATATTCCTTTCAATTACTATTATTATTAATATTTCAGAGCATTATTTAATCTTCAATTATTATTAGTGTTTTTACAATGATAACAGTAATCAAAAGGAACAAAAATGCACACAATATTTAAGGTGGAAACCCCCTTTGGGATGAAAACCACCTGAATGCTTTTCTAATAATTCTTTAATATTAAACTCCAATTGAAAACAAATCTCCAACTTCCTAGAATCTAGAAAAACATTCTTCTCCAGCTCCCACTGGATGGACACTCCAACACTCAAGATTCTTTAGTAGTCAACTGAACGGATGCCCCAACACCCAATGAGCTACAACTCACCCTAGCACCACCCTCCCACCCTAAAGTTTTCACAGGATTGAACTTGTTAGTGACTTCATGCACTAGCCTATCAGCACTCTACCACCCTATATAAGAATAAAAGAAGAATGGACTCTTGTACCAGGGAAAATGGTCCACTTTACAATGATATAGAATGATGTAGAAGAAGAAGACACACTAGACCATAACCCAAACTATGACACAAATAAATAATTATGATCCTATACCTCCCAACACTGCCTCTTCACTTCTTGGCAGATAGAAACTTGTACAAATTTTACAATGATGCTTTTACAATGACTCAGTATAATGATACCTTTATAATGACTGTATGCAGTGCTGCCCATGTGAGGACTTCATGTGGTAAACTTCTTGCTGTTGTTCTGCACCTTGATTACTGCTCTTGTCATGCTACCCTTTTTTACTCTTTAGAACATTAGATCATGCATTGAGTCTTATCTTGATGAATATATAATACTTGCAAAAAGCCTTCAAGGAAATACCCATGACATGATAATAGCAAAACTTACCTCATCCTGCTGAGCATATGTCAGTGCTAAAAAAAAAGAACAAATTATAATACAAAGAACCTAATGCAATTGAGAGATGAACATGCATATAAAGAATGTACTTACCTGGAGCTTACCTCTGCTACACCTTGCTTTGCTTTGTTGCCCTAGAAAGTCCGGTCCTTTGCAGCCCTTGGCAACACATGATCTAGCTTTTTCTTGCCTTCCAGGAGCTCGATATTGAATCTGGTGTATCTCTGTTATTTCAGATCCACAATATGTGATTTTCGATCCTTTAGTACTCCTCCGAGTCTTATTTCCAATGCCATAGGTTTGACCAAATTTGGATTCCTTAAGGAAAATTTATGCCCAATATCTCACAATGACCTAATTATGGACTAGTTCAATAGAGAGAACTTGTACGACGTGCCACATGTCCCCGTTCCTTCATTCGTCTTTGAAATTGATATAGAGAAAACTGTAATTTGTGAAATATATTCCACTTTTTATAGAATTCCAATCCAATACTCATAGAGAGAGTTATGACGATTTTCCCAAGGTCACCTCTTTGAGATGAAGTTTAGGAGCCTGCAAAAACCCTAAATTACATAGATCCTATCTCCTAAAATATTGTGCATCATGATATGAAATTTTTATAGGAGCTTCCTCAGGATTTTGTCTTCGCCTCATAAAAATTCCAGCTTCTGAACATGTTCGCTCCCTGTGATTTGAAATATTGGCAAGAACAAACACTGCAGGGGCCACATCAGAACCACTTTGGAATCCTAGGATCTGGCCTTCCTGGATTCAGAGAGGGATCTCTCTATATAGGTGTTTTCAAATGATATCTCTTTGTGCTTTTGTTTATGATATTAGGCTAGTTATGAAGTTCTAAGGACTTTTTTGTTTTGGTTGATTGAATGGTTGATTGAGAGATCAAAAGTGGGAGTAATTGAGGGAATGCTTCAGCTGAAAAGATAGACTATGAGAAAACATTAATCCATTGGGCTATGGAGTCATAAAAGGATTTAATTGTTCATCAACTCTGCAAGGGTTTTCATAGGGCAAGCTAACTATATCAAGTGGATCTCTTAGATTAGATTGTGATATGAAACAATAATAAGTTGTGAAGACAACAAAGCTATAGTCAGTTAAGAGTCTTCTAGCTCTACTTAGACAAGAAAAGCCTTTTAGGTAACTGTTTGAAGAAAACCAAAGGACAGGGCATACCATAGACTTCTTTGGCCAAAATTTTAATAAGAAAAAATTTTAAGACAACAATCTAGTAATCCTAAGACTACTTTCATATAAAGAAAACATATAAGATAATAGTGAGAGTATCCTAAGATCAAATAAGAGGCATATCTGCTTTTAACTAAATCTCAAAAGGACCTTTAAGGCAACATTTTGAGGCAGACCAGAGGACAGGGCATACCATAGACTTCCCTGGTTTAGACTCTACTAAGTATACTTCAAAGAAGGTCTTACAAACAATATCTAAATTCGTACCATTGAACATCGGCTCACCCTAAATTCCTTGGTTTCACTCTGTTGAATCATTCCTAAGATAACAAGCTAAGTGTAACTGGAGGGAAATTAAGAATCCTCCAATCAGACCTTGGAGAAGAAAACATAAAGATAAAGAATGCAGATAGAAATAGGGTGCTACAACAGCATATCCTACTCTAAAATTTCTGTTCTTTTATCAGAGAATATGGACAGAATGTAAAACATGAGAAAAACAATGAAAAAGAAGGAAAAATTCACCATTAACATAGCTCAAGGATCCTGTGAACGTGCTTGTATTATTGATGTTCAAACCAGTTACATACTCCATGTACAATAGCTCTCTGCATTTGAGATATTTCTCAAATCCAGCCTATCATTCCTCGACTAGCTCAACAACTCATCAATCCTCAAATTTAACTAAGTAACCGACCCCTAAAAATGAGCTCAAATGCAGTATTTATATGAAAATGAGGAGGTGATCTAAGCTAGGGTTTCAGATGTGCATTTATTACAAAGTTAATGATTTTTTGATCTTTGAGATCATGCAGGGCCTAAGGTAAAATATTTGAGAGTGACTCACTGCAACAATAACTCCTAACTTACCTTTCTGAGCTAACTTTGGGAAATATTTGAATTTTAAGGTTTTTTTCAATAAAAATTTAGCAATAACTGCTGAGCTATTTTAAAATATATCTGATTGTTTCAATAACTGCTGATATCTTTATTGAAAGAAAAACATGCTATAGGTGGCAAAATGTGCTATAGGTGGCAAAAATGTGTCTCTAAAGAAGTAATTACTTTTTGCTGAGTCATTCGAATCTGTTTAGGTGTAGATCTACTTTTGTCTTAGCCTAAAAACTCTGTTTTAGGCTCTTAAACTTGTTTTTATCCTTTTAAACTGTCTTATTTCTTTATCTCTGCCTCTTCGTCCTCTGAACTTTGATTAATCCTTTAAGCTTTAATATTCATTTCTGTCTTTTGTTTGGACTTTGATCTTCTGGTGCTTGTACCTTTACCTCTGATTCTTCCATTATCCTCGATTTGTGATTAGTCTTTTAATCCTTTGAATTAACCTTTAATCCCATGATCTACACTATGATTGGTCTTTAAACTGGCCCTTTAACTCTGTTTTAAGTTTAAACCTGTGCTTAAACCTTTAAGCTCTCTGATCTTCGATGCTTAGGTTCTTCCTCACTGTTTTCTTCGTTTCTGGTCATCTCTGCCCTTTGAAATGATTTTGAAAGGCCAGAAATGGTCATGATTCATTGCTACCCTTTGTTTACTGGCACTCTAGGTCCCTTTGATGAATCAAAACCACTGGATTGTCACCCAGAGATATCGATTAGACGTTTTTTGGACCCTGGAATGCCAATTGCGCATTTCGGCCCTGAAACCTACACAAAAACAAACAAATTAATATCAAAACCTATGTTGGGGGGCCTTTCTGCTTTTATTTTGCGGCTTGTGGGTTATTGGAGCATTTGCAGTGGTGTAAAATGATGTTTCAGTATTCATCGCAGAGCCACAGGGCCCTGGAGTGTTCAAATTGAATGGTGGAATGGAGTTTTAGCGCGAAGAGGGGAGAGCGGTTTCGGCGAGCAGGAAGGCGGTTTAAGAAAAACCGCTTGTGGACTTCGCTGGGGGTCCATGGTGGTTTTCGGTTTTAGGCGGAGGGGGGGCGAACTTTGGATGGGCGGCCATTAACACCGGACTTCGCCCCCCCCTGCGTTAACGAGAAATGAGCAGAGGGGGGGTGAAGTCACTCTCTACCGTCGATCTGGGGAAATAGGATGATCCACCAGCGTAAGTTGCGACTTATTTAACCCTTTGAGGAAAGGGTATGTTGGAGGAGTGGGGTCAGGGTGGACAGGTGGCAGAGTTTAAGTGGGGCGCAGGTTTTGGTGAATGTGGGGCCCCGACGGGTTAATCAAATAAATGAAAGCGCTTATTTTTTGGGTGAAATCCAAGGTTTTATGGCCGCAGAGATAGGTGTCAGTGGGTGGGGGCTTAAGGAAAAGGAGCCTGGGTTAGAAAAAGGGGCGGAAGAAGGGTTTTATGGGGGTTTTATAAAAAAGGTGTGGGGGCTAAAAATATCTTAAGTGAAAGGCTTAAATTTTTTATAAAGGGGGTCGAATTTTTATATTTAAATAGGTTTTTTTAATATAAAACAAAGGTCCGAACATTATATTTTTGACTTAAAACAATGTAAAAAAGGAAGTTTTTACATTTTTTTAGGGAAATAAGGGGAAATGATGAAGGTGAAGGGGTTAAGTGGAGAAAATGAAGGTTTTAGGTGAGAAAGAGGGTGAAAATGAGAGAAATTAGCCCAATAGGAGATATTTTAAGAGTAGCAAGGTGACTTTGTGAGGGCAAACTGAGAAACATTGAAAATGGTTTTAGGAGGGTAATGAAGGCAGTGAGATTTCCGAAACTCACAATATTTAAGGAATGTTGTTTTCAAAAACCTAGAACCAATATTTAGTCATCTACAAATAACAAAAATTGTTGATGAGTAACAGTGGTTCTGCTTGGGGAGGGTAGATCATTTAGGAGGTGTTAAGAACCTCAAAGATAAAATATATGGGATTGAAGCCCAGTGCCTTACTTGCACCTTGACAGAGCTTCTTTATTTAACTTGCTGTTTTGCTGCAATTCCTTCAAAGTTGTGATCTTTGAAATCTGAAATATCATGATCATTCCAACTCAACTTCTACCTACCCATCCTACTTTTCCTAAAAAAATTTCTTCATTGGGTGCATTTAGATTTGCAAACCCTTTAACATAATTTTTCTTTTGAAAACAAGAAACTAACTACTTCTGCACTTATATCATCCAAGAGTTCAGATTAAGCTGATGAACTCATTTATTTCTCTACCTAATCTAACTACTTGCCAAGTTTAAATAGTTTGACAATTTTTCATTCTCTACCCTAAAACAGAAATTTGACAACATAAACAAATCAAGATTATACAGTCTAATCTGTTATGAGATGTGGCACGATGTACAATTTTGCACACATAAATTATTTACAGAACATAAAACAAAAACTTTGAGCGCTGTAATCTAAAATTTCCTATGCATCCCCCTCTTTCCTTTGGTTCAGATTTGAGCATTAAGAACTAGCATATTTTCTTCTTAATCTATTCCTACTGACAAGTCAAGCTTAAATGATTTGACGAGTCTTCTTTTACTAACCTATCAACATAAATTCAAGACATGTTCAGCCATGATTAGGCTAGATGACTGAACAAGACTCTTCTTTCCAAACAAGTAGTGGCATTTAGACTTTCTCACTTTCAGCAAAACTCTTTTCTGGGTATGGGGTTGTACCTTTTATTTTCATCTGCCCTCTTTTTCATATTTTCCTTGTTTTTTTGTGTTTTAAAGATTAGTATTCCAAAACTAAAAACTAGAAATATGCTCATAGTACTGAGCTTATTTGCATGCCTATCTATCCTAATCTAACATATACATGATATACATTCAGCTGGTGAACTCTCTTTTCCAATACAACCAATCAAGAAGATGATTCCATGAGGGATCTTGGTTCAGCTCTTTGAGGGTTTTGAAAAAATAAAAGGCCACTCCCACCTCACTTGTGTTTGAAAAATAGTGCCTAAAATTTTCTTTAAACCTTGCATCATACTGCTCCTGACATGTTTTAATCCCTTATCAAATGTCTCCAAGAAATCAGCAAAGGGATCTTGAAACAATACCTGGCTGTGAGAATTTGAAAAATAAGCTTGATCCAGGACTTCTTTTTCCTCTACTTGGCCGAGCTTAGAACTCTTTCGGGAAATAAACTCTTCCTCTTCCTCATGATCATCTGAAATGGTAGACTCATCATAGATTTCAATGTTTTCCTCTAGCACACTTGATATGTTCTGATTGAGTGGGCTGAATTCTGTGGGGAGGCCATCATGTTGATGAGCAGGAGTATTTTTTGGCAACAAATCTTCTTGAGGAGGTAGTGTAGGAACTCTCCTGTGATTATCCATTCATAAGCCTTCATCAGCAATTTGAACTTCAATGGAACTTGGTGGCTGCAAATTTGAAGCTAAGGAGAATTCCATGTCCCAAATGATTTCCTCAACCATTTCAGGAAAAGGTGTCTCATTGAAAAATTGCTCAAGTAGTTCATCATCCTCCTCAACCTCAACATCAAAACTGAAAGACTGCTGATTTCTAATTACATGAAATTTATTTCTGATGGAGTGAAAAGAAGTAGAGCAAGGAGTGAGAGATCCCTCACTTACTTCTAAAATTTCAAGGCTTTCCTCATTAGTGTTAGATGGTATGTATTGGCTGACTATTGTTTCCAAGTTGATGAAGCAGAACTTCCTCCCATAAACCAACTGCTGATGGATCTGCAAGGTTAGCTTTTATTCGAAGAACATCATCATCAGTTTGATCAAACTTTGGAAAATCATCAATATAAATAATGTCACCAATCAAACATATTGGATTATCAGTTTGTTGTTCTTTGAATTGATCTACAAGTTCAATTTCTGACTTATAGTAGACAATATTAGCAGGAGAATGAACATAAATTTTTTGTTCACATGAAGGTTTAAAGGCTGGCTACATGTTTAGCATCTGATTTATTTCCTCTTCAGTCCAAAGAGGAGGCATTTTTCTCTTTCTTTGGATAGGAATACAACAGTTCTCTTTCTCTAGTGAAGGCTGATTTTGAGGCTGAATGTTTTCTTGAGCCTCACATAGAAGAGATGGTGAATCATCACTTGTGCCTTCAGAGAGATCCTGAAGATCTTCGTTTACTTCCTGTTTTATTTCATCCTTAACCAACTCTTCTTGGCTATTATAATAGTTATCTTGAGTATGAAATGAATGGAGTTCTTCTAAGAGATCTTCAAGATGCAAATTTCCGAAATCTTCATCACTATCTCTAAGGTACTATATGATATCCTGAGATTGATCACAACAATTTTCAACCAAGGATAAGGATGGACAATTTTCTTTATAATGATCATAAAATACCTTTTGGAGATCTTTTAAGGAAACCAAGCTACCAGGTTTTAGCCATTCATACCATTCTCTTGCCTTACCCTCTAATGTCAGCATGAACATTTTCATAAGGCAGTCCTCATGCCATTCAAATTTTAACTTCCATACATGTATATGAAATTTGATGAGTTGTAACAAGGGGTCATCAGTATTTTCATCTTGAAATGTAGGCAGGTTTTTGTCCCAATTTATCTAAGGAATTTTGTGTGGGAATCCAGGGATGTGATCTCTACTCATGGTGTATATCTTCATTGTATTCTTGGATCCATGTTTGTAAATCAGAAAGGGTCACTGTATCTTTTCAACCAGTCTAGAGTTCTCTACCAGTGGAGTCTTTAGGTCTATTGAGAATTGTGGAGTCGCTAGGTGGAGGGTTTCAACTTTTCTATGCACCATCAGCATGATTAATGCATTCCTAGGAGAGTCTATGAGAACTAGTGGGGTCAACGAGAATATTGAAGACCAGTGGAGTCGCCAAGTGGAAGGTTTTCGCTTGTTTTATGGCTGATTGTTGTCCACCATCAGCAATCAGAAACCATTCTTGGCTAACACTTGATTCATCTAAGTTTTAAATGAGGTTTTATGAGTCTTTGAGTCTATGTTTTATAGTTTATTACTCAGTATTCCCCAGTATGGTCGCCACTATGTTGGTTCCCTATGATTTGCAAGATTGGCAAGAACAAACACTGCAGGGGCCACATCAGAACCACTTTGGAATCCTAGGATCTAGCCTTCCTGGATTCAGAGAGGGATCTCTCTATATAGGTGTTTTCAAATGATATCTCTTTGTGCTTTTGTTTATGATATTAGGCTAGTTATGAAGTTCTAAGGACTTTGTTGTTTTGCTTGATTGAATGGTTGATTGAGAGATCAAAAGTGGGAGTAATTGAGGGAATGCTTCAGCTGAAAAGATAGACTATGAGAAAAAATTAATCCATTGGGATATGGAGTCATAAAAGGATTTAATTGTTCATCAACTCTGCAAGGGTTTTCATAGGGCAAGCTAACTATATCAAGTGGATCTCTTAGATTAGATTGTGATATGAAACAATAATAAGTCGTGAAGGCATAAAGGCTATAGTCAGTTAAGAGTCTTCTAGCTCTTCTTAGAGAAGAAAAGCATTTTAGGTAACTGTTTGAAGAAAACCAAAGGACAGGGCATACCATAGACTTATTTGGCCACAATTGTAATAAGAAAACATTTTAAGACAACAATCTAGTAATCCTAAGACTACTTTCAGATAAAGAAAACATATAAGATAATAGTGAGAGTAGCCTAAGATCAAATAAGAGGCCTATCTACTTTTAACTAACTCTCAAAAGGACCTTTAAAGCAACATTTTGAGGCAGACCAGGGGACAGGGCATACCATAGACTTCCCTGGTTTAGACTCTACTAAGTATACTTCAAAGAAGGTCTTACAAAAAATATCTCAAGTTGTACCAATGAACATGGGCTCACCCTAAATTCCCTGGTTTCACTTTATTGAATCATTCCTAAGATAACAAGCTAAGTGTAACTGGAAGGAAATTAAGAATCCTCCAATTAGACCTTGGAGAAGAAAACATAAAGATAAAGAATGCAGATAGAAATAGGGTGCTACAATAGCATATCCTACTCTAAAATTTCTTTTCTTTTATTAGAGAATATGGACAGAATGTAAAACATGAGAAAAAAAGTGAAAAAGAAGGAAAAATTCACCATTAACATAGCTCAAGGATCCTGTGAACGTGCTTGTATTATTGATGTTCAAACCAGTTACATACTCCATGAACAATAGCTCTCTGCATCTCAGAGCTTTCTCAAATTCAGCCTAGCATTCCTCGACTAGCTCAGCAACTCATCAATCCTCAAATTTAACTAAGAAACCGACCCATAAAAATGAGCATAAATGCAGTATTTATATGCAAATGAGGAGGTGATCTAAGCTAGGGTTTTAGATGTGCATTTATTACAGAGTTAATGAGTTTTTTACCTTTGAGACCACACAGGGCCTAAGGCAAAATATCTGAGAGTGACTCACTGCAACAATAACTCCTAACTTACCTTTCTGAGCTAACTTTGGGAAATATTTTACTTTTAAGGCTTTTTTCAATAAATTTAGCAATAAATGCTAAGCTATTTTAAAATATCTCTGATTTTTTCAATAACTGATGATATCTTTATTGAAATAAAAACATGCTATAGGTGGCAAAAACGTGTCTCTAAAGAAGTAATTTCTTTTTTCTGAGTCATTCGAATCTGTTTAGGTGCAGATATGCTTTTGTCTTAGCCTAAAAACTCTATTGTGGGCTCTTACACTATCTTATTTCTTTATCTATGCCTCTTCATCCTCTAAAATTTGATTAATCCTTTAAGCTTTAATATTCATTTCTGTCTTTTGCTTGGACTTTGATCTTTTGGTGCTTGTACCTTTACCTCTGATTCTTCCTTTATCCTCAATCTGTGATTAGTCTTTTAATCCTTTGACTTAACCTTTAATCCCTTGATTTACACTATGATTGGTCTTTAAACTGGCCCTTTAACTCTGTTTTAACTTTAAACCTGTTCTTAAACCTTTAAGCTCTCTGATCTTAGATTCTTAGGTTCTTCCTCACTGTTTTCTTCGTTTCTGGTCATCTTTGCCCTTTGAAATGATTTTGAAAGGCCAAAAAATGGTCATGATTCATTGCTACCCTTTGTTTACTGGTGCTCTAGGTCCCTTTGATGAATCAAAACCACTGGATCATCACCCATAGATATCGATTAGATGTTTTTTGGACCTTGGAATGCCAATTGCGCGTTTCGACCTTGAAACCTACACAGGAACAAACAAATTAATATGAAAAACCTGCGTTGGAGGGCCTTTTTGCATTTATTTTGGGGCTTGTGGGTTATGTTAGCCACCCATAAAATTCTGTCATATCAAATGGTGGCTAAATAATGTTGGATAGCCTTCAAGAAACAATTTCATGATTAAAATTGCTGATACTTGAAGACTTTTTGATAATGTCCTATCCTTGGTTAATATTCACTACTGTTTCCATTCAGAACTCAGAAATCTTGCTGATTTCTTAAAGCCAAAGTACTTCTGCAAAGGACCCTTTTCCCTTTTTTCTTCTTTCCACCATTAACCTCATTTTCTATTTTCCATTTCCCATGAAAACCCCACAATTTCATGTTTCTCCCTTTTTCATTTCATTAAAATCCCTTTCATAAGGTTAAAACCCACTATTTTGACCTTACCGAAAGCCTTTATCTCCTTAAAAAACCATTAAAAACCATAGAAAACACACTTTTTATATGCGTTGGACTTAAGCCCCTCAGGCTAAGCCCCTACCGCCTTTTTCTCTCCATGTGACCCGACGCTGTGACCGAAGCATTTCCCCTGCAGGGGCTTTACTCTATCCGTAGGGTCAAACCTTGGTGCCCCCGTAGTTGACTCCTCGGGATGGGTGAAGACTTAATCTAATGGTTGCCATTCACTACGGGGGGTTGCTCCAAAACTCTCGTGTTCGTACACGTTGGCCCCCCGTAGTTCATCTCCGCCGTCCGATCAAAAACCAGATCAGACGGCGCGGAGCGCTACTTGCCCTGTGGACCCCGCCATTCCTCGTGCTATTTTCCGAAATCCCACCGGTTTCATTCCGCACCACTCTTCGCCGGATGGTGGTTTTCTCCCGTCGGCCAGCGATTCCATACGCTGGCCGACACGTGTCCTCGGCACTGTTTCAAAACCGCCGCGTGACCGAAATATTTTGCGCATTAAAGTTCGTACCAAAGCCGCCCAGCGGAATTCACCTCCGCTGTCCGATCTGACTCCCCTCATCCGACGGTTGTTGATCGCCGAAGATGCCCGAATTTTAACCAAAGTGCCCACACGTTAACCGAGCCATTGCGCGGCCAAAAATAAATCTCCGCCGTCGATCTCTGCAGATCGACAGCTCATATTCAATCTCCCTTTTCCGTTGCCCGGTCAACGAATTTTCCTCTGACCTTCCGTTGCCCGATCCCGGCCGTCGATCATCGCGCGATCGACGGCTCAGATTCATCCTTCTCCATTGATCGCCTCGTTCAATTTTGACCGTCGATCTCTGCAGATCGACGGTCCAGACTTAATCTCCTTCTGACCTATTCCACGATCACCCAGATTTGATCCTGGCCGTTAGATGATGCCATCTGACGGCCCACGCTCCTCCGCACAGTCCCCGATGCAGATTGATCTATACGCAGTATTATATAACATTTTTTCGTGTTTTTTTCAGGTTTAAATGTATTTTCTGTCATTTCCAAAGAAGATTCGGCGACTGAGGGTGATGACCCTCCCTTGTTCGATTCCTCCGAGGAAATCATCCACAGGGTTTAAAATCACGTTATATTGGTGTTTTCACAGGCATTGATGCCTTACATACCCTGCGCAGCCCTACACGACAGAAAAACCATGAAGATCAATGCAGAGAAAGAGTATCAGATGTTGAAGACCAAAAATGAACCAGAACAGCAGATTAGTGGACAGATTTGTGGGGATTAAGGCTAAGACAGTTATCAAACGCCTAAATCCCCGGATCTAAAACAAAGATTAAAGGAAAACCTAAAAGTGTTTATCAGACAGAATGCCTCCACCGCCATATCTGCAGAAAATTGATTCCTCAACCACCACAACGCCACCTGTGCCTCAAAGGATTCAATCAGGAGCTGAATTTATTGATCAGGATCAGATTTTTGCCTCGACACAACCAAAGAAGTGACTTTCTCCCAGGGCCTTTAATGCAAAGAATATCTGCAGAGTTACTTCAGACTACCTGTGCCTCAAAGGTCAACAAATACTCCTACCTAGCTTAAATCATAAGTGTGAATCAATTAATACGGTGAACACCTCTTCTGTTTCTTCATTGAGCATCCCAAGGGCCAATGGGCCATTTAAATCCTGTATTAATTGTAATTGAGATCTTTTTCAGATCTCACCTCCTCATCTTTCTATATATACCACAACAGAAGATGAGTGAGTGTTGGTTGGTTGTTGGTTGCTGTTTGATCACAAGTTGTAACATTGAAACTCTCTGAAATAAATATACAAGTCTGTTGAAGTTGAAAAACAAATTGAAGTCTTGGATGTCTTGATGATGTTGTTGCATGCTTGTTCCTGAGAAGGCTCTATCATTGGATCCATGAGCTTGGCTGTTGGTGAAGTATTCTGAACTGTTCTATGTTTTTTCCTGTTTTCATTATGTTCCATAATTTCTTACTACAGTAGGTTGAAAGTTTTAGGCTAAGAAATGACTCCTGGAAGCACCTTAGACCTGTTCATCCTTCACTGTTTTATGTTTTCTTCTGCTGAAGTATTTTAGAGGCTTTAAACTTTCTCTTTAGTATTCATGCTCGTTTATTTCTATAATAGCTCAAATAGTTGGTTTCAGCATGATTGATGGTTCTCCCTGCTTGTCTTCCATCACTTGAAAGCTGTTATTGAAGTCTCCCTTGAAGTACCATTGTTTTAAGTTAATCAAAGAGGTCGGTTTTGATCTTGCCCTTTGCCATTACTTGAACAGTTGTTTTGAAGGTCGTTATAGTTGTAAGCATAGATGTTATTTAGGTGTTCCCTCTTCTATAAATGCAACTATCAGTGAATCTTTTATGTTTTCTAAGTCCTTTAAAATAAAATCTTTGAGGAAATAGGGAGTTCCCCGAATCTTAGGTTTCATTTTAAAAGTTGTCTTGAAGTCATTATTTGCTTAAAGAATGTTTGTGGAATTTATGGTTAGCCCTGTCTATCAAATATCTCTTTATTGTTAAGTTATGTTTTCAAGTTCCCTTTGTTGAGAATTAAGCTTCTCTTTCGAAAACATTAATGTCCATCTCATTCCAAAACAAAGGATCTTGTGGCCAAGTTAGATTTTCCCTTTGATATCCCATATCCCTTGAAGAGTTTGTCATGACCTTATTTTGACTCCATTGCCCAATGAACCAGATATTTCCTCTTTCTGTCTATCTTTCCTAGACCTTTCATACTCTATTGTGTCAACTCAACCTAACCAAACAAACATATGCACTTAAATAACTAGTCTAAAATCCATAACCAAAGAAAACAAGATAAACCTTTGCAAACAAATATTTGAGAGATCCCTCTCTGAGAACAGGAGGACTAGATCCTGGAACTCTAAAGATTGGTTCTGATGTTGCCTTGTCTTTTGATTTTCCAAACTGTCAAAACACGGGATACCAACAGGTTATTGGAGTGTTTGCAGTGGTGGAAAATGATGTTTCGGGCTTCATTGCAGAGCTATAGGGCCTTGGATTATTCAAATTGTATGGTTGAATGGAGTTTTGGCGCAAAGAGGGGAGAGAATTTTTGGCGAGCGGGAAGGTGGTTTAAGAAAAATCATTTGCGGACTTCGTCGGGGGTCCATGGTGGTTTCCGGTTTTAGGCGGAGGGGGGCCAAAATTTGGATGGGTGGCCATTAACGCTGGACTTCATCCCCCCCCCCCCCCTTGCGTTAACGAGAAATGGGCGGAGGGGGGGCGAAGTCACTCTCCGCCGTCGATCTGGGGAAACAGGATGATCTGCCAGCGGAAGTTGCGACTTTGTTAACCCTTTGAGGAACGGGTATGTCGGAGGAGTGGGGTCGGGGTGGATAGGTGGCGGAGTTTAAGTGGGGTGTAGGTTTTGGTGAATGTGGGGCCCGACGGGTTAATCAAATAAAAGAAAGCACTTATTTGTTGGCTTAAAGCCAAGGTTTTATGGTTGCAGAGATAGGTGTAAGTGGGTGGGGGCTTAAGGAAAAGGAGCCCAGGTTAGAAAAAGGGGTGGAAGAAGGGTTTTATGGGGGTTTTATAAAAAAGGCACGGGGGCTAAAAATAGCTTAAGCGAAAGGCTTAAATTTTTTATAAAGGGGGTCGAATTTTTATATTTAAAACAAGGTTTTTTAAATATAAACAAAGGTCCGAAAATTATATTTTTGACTTAAAATAATGTAAAAAAGGAATTTTTTACATTATTTTAGGGAAATGAGGGGAAATGATGAAGGTGAGGGGGTTAAGTGGAGAAAATGAAGGTTTTACGTGAGAAAGAGGGTGAAAATGAGAGAAATTAGCCCAATAGGAGATCTTTTAAGAGCAGCAAGGTGACTTTGAGAGGGAAAAATGAGAGACAATAAAAATGGTTTTATGAGGATAATGAAGGTAGTGAGATTTTTGAAACTCACAATATTAAAGGAATTTTGTTTTCAGAAACCTAGAACCAATATTTAGTCATCTACAGATAACAAAAATTGTTGATGACTAACAGAACCTTTGTAGAAAAAAAGTTATAGCGCAAATTCCACAATGACATGTTCCGCGTAGTGAAATCCCCACATGAGGAGGATATGAGGATCAAAATTTATATAAATGATTTGGTTGAGAGGGACTTCAAAAAGTGAACGTGGGAGGGATTTTAGGATCTTAAAAATTGTTAAGTATTGACTTTTCAATGACCCATTCCACAACCCCCACTAAATGGGGTTATTAACTTCAAACATGAATATCTCTCAAACCGTGAAGAATTACGTGGTGTGCCATATATCAACGAAAACATCTTGGAAAGAAGAAACCATAATAAATATCCTTGACTCAGAATATAGTAATTTGGTAGGTCAAAATTCCCATGAAATATTGGGGTATCCCCTCGTGTTGCTTGGGTTGACATCAATGACAACCACTAATCAATAGTGTTCATCTAACTCCCCAAATAATGACTCCATTCGACTACGTCTTTTCTAGCGTACGCTCATTGGTCCATCTGCAAAATGGTACATTGAGTTACGAAGAATTTTTTTTGATAATTTCACTGCCCTAGCTACTGTATTTTTGACCCACTTCCAGTTACCCATACGATATGAAATTGGAATGAAGCTCTTGAATAATTTTATACATAGTAATGCTACTCACATTTCCTATCATATTCATGAGTGGCATTGTCATCGTCGAATGGTTAAGACATTTGTTCCTGATCATCTCCTTGCTGAGTGGTTCATTAATTCCTTGTTACCATCTGTAACTGAGGATGTGGCTAAGGGTGGCATCATCACTGAAGAGTAGGCCATTTATTGTGCCCAATATTTAGACTTGATTTATACTCAGTCTAGCATGCTCTACGAGAAAATTCCTAACGCGTCGCGATCTAATTTTACTGTTCCTCCTCCATCAAAAGACTCTCATGCCAGAGACAGTATGATCCATACTATAAGAACACATCACTCTACTGCATCTAATCCTGTGCCTTCTTTAGAAATCCATGTCATGTCATTTGACAAGGGAAAAAGTGACAAGCAATTCGGAAGTAAGAAAAAAGGGAAATAAAAGAAAAAGAAAAATTCTACCCCACAGGAAAGATCATCTGATCAATCGACTAGAAATCAGAAACCTCGTTACCCTTGCATAATCTATAATGAGGAACACTTTGTTGGGATTATCCTCACCATGTTGAAGTCTCAAAAATGGTTAAGACCTCACATGCGTCATCTATGTTGACAGATCCATTTCCAAATCCAGACACAAATTTGGTTGCTACAGATCCAACTTCTAGTTGACAAGTGCTTATGTTTTCTATCACGAAGCCATCGAATGTTGTTTTGGTGTCAATGCGTAATAAATATTATGGTAGTCAGGCTATTGATTAACCTACTAACTCGATCACGAATCCGTCCACAGAATTAATACCGCCACCTGTTATTCCTAAATTGACAATGAAGCCATCGAAGAGAGTCGTTCATAAATCGACATTTAATCCTCGAGCCAGAGCTGCTCAAAATGATAATATAGTTGAAGATTTGGATCAATCCCCATCAGCTATTTCAATGCTTGAGGTGCTACAAAATTTTCCCTCCCAGAAGCAGGCTTTGTTTTCGGCAATTGGAGGAATTGATCCGATAGATTCCAATATCGTAGTCTTTAATCATACGGGCTATGTGCCACAATTACCAGCAAAATTGGCATTCTCCATCCAAGTAAATGTTCTCAATCACCTTGTTCATCATACTATTATTGATGAGGGATCATCTACGTGCATTATGTCTCTAAATTGTTGGAAGTCACTTGCCTCGCCGCGCCTATCTCAATCGCCAACAATGTTGAAAGCTTTCGACGGACATACATATAAGCCTTGCGGTATTATCAATAACTTGCATATTGAACTAGGGGGAAAAACAGTAAATGTTGAAGTTGAGATCGTTGATGAACCCCTTAACTAAAATATTTTACTTGGAAGGCCATGGGTATATGCTATGCTGCGATCATTTCTACATCTTTTATAATGATCACCTTTCCACATAAAGGTGTCATCTGTTGGAAATATGATGCAGAGTGTTGTACTTGATGGCAACCCACTAAATGAAGATGAAGACATGCGACTGTTGACATGTGTTGTCCTTGATGGCAAACCACCTGATGAAGTTATTCTTGACTTGATGTACTTGGTAAAGGATGTAAATCTGATATGATATGATGTTTGTTGACAATATGATGCTGAGTGTTGTAAACGAGCAACCACTTGATGAAGATGATGACAACTTACTTGATGATTGTGCTGATAGAATATCATGATGAACTAAAAAAATGATGTATAAATTAGTACGAAGGCAATAAGAAGAAAGGAATTTATGCTAATTCTATGATGAAAAAGAGTATGTCTCTAGGAATACGGATTTACTGGGGAAATCCCAGCGTGTGCACGCAAGAATCAACGTGCTATGAATCCGTATATGCAGTAAAAAACTCTTAAAATTTAAAACAGGGGTAACCACATGGTATTGACCCATTTTATTGGGTAATGATTCATCAATGACCACGATCTGGAAGCACCATCCCAGGTAATGTGGTTTGTAGTGTGGTGTTGAAAAAGAGGTAAAGGGTAAACCTATATAAGGAGAAGAAATTCATTGTGCAAATCATGAGAGTGGGAGCAAGATGTCTGAGCTTGAATGAATACTTCTCTATGAAGTATATCTGTATGGAAAGGGTAAAGGTTTGATAATAGATTTGAATCTATGATGAAGAAATGATGAAGCGGAATATCTAGATCTGGAATGTATTTGTATCTGCTAATGGAAGGCTTAGATCTGAGATGAGGTGAACATTTGTCTGAAGTAAAAGGGTAAATCTGAACTGAATATCTGATCTGAAGAAGTATGCTGCTCTATAATAATTGAAGATCTATACGCTAGTTCACCACAGAGGAAGCGCGCATATACGTGGCTTTGCTGAAGAGAAAGCGCATATGCGCAGTGAAATTAGTATAGAGGTATACGCTGGTTGATGTGGATGGAAGCGCGTATATATGCGACATCAATGAATGGAAAGCGCGTATGCAAACTAGGGTTTGCTGATGCAATGAGTATGAAATGTCTGATCTGTTCTACTATGTTTCTGCTATCTGATCTGTGTTGTCTGAATTGATAAGTATCTGTTGGTGATGTATGTTTGAGCTTAAAAGTATGGAAAGGGTCCAGTCTGAAAATATGATGAAACGTGGCCTGCAAGTGGTGTCCTAAAGGAAGCTTTGGATCCAGTGTGAAAATTGATGAAACGTGGTCCATATAGTCTTTGTGAGGTTATAAGTCTTAGTCGAAGTTGTTAGCTCCTTTCGGGTAGGCCCAGTACTTGAGATCGAAGTGCATTGCTCCCTTCAGGCGCCTTCAGAGATGGGGTCGTAGCTCCCCTAGCTCCCTTCGGAGGAGTGTACAGAGTACAGTCGGTTGGAGCTCCCTTCCAGGAGAGGCTGGTAAACGAGCGCAGGTGGGTGCCTGCATGTTGGTAGAGTCTGCACCGGCACATATGTTGTAAGATGTTTTCTCTATAATAAAATATTGAAGGCTGAGCAACTGCAGCGGTGGTTTTCTCCCGACTTGGGTTTCCACCTAAAAATCCTGGTGTTCACATGTGATGCTTTGTGTGATGGTTATTCGCTTCTTATTTTCTTTCTTTATTTTATAGAACATCTAATGAATGAATGATGGAATGATATAAGTGAAGAACTAATGGCATAATTAGATCTCTGGGTATACGCGAGTTTTATGAAGGATATCCGCGTGTATACGCTAGTTGGCTTCAGCAAAGTAGCGTATGGGTTTTAAAGAGTGAAAAAGTAAAAGTTTTGAATATGCAGTAAATACTGATTCACCCCCCCCCTCTCAGTATTTTTCCCAACATCATCATAGTCATCAATCAACTATCCTTTTTTGCTTCTATTTCCTAGGTAACTAGAAGTGTTTCGTTAGTTCATGCACCCCAAATATCACTTCAGAACATTGGTGTAGGAATATTAAAGGATTCCACTCTCATGGGAACCTTTGCATTACCGCCGCCTGCAACATCAGCAGAAATTGCAAGCATAGAGACTTGCTACATGATCTCTTCCACTCCATTTGGCTTAAGGAAGAGTACGGGTGATTACGAAGTTGTTACGTTGGATGAGTTTCTGCCGCCCAGCCCAATTGAGCTAGAATAGCAATCGATCTATCTAGCTTGGGTGACGAATCTAAAATCATCACTGTCGGTCATTTGGATTGATCGTTCATTAGATTATGGTACTCCATCTGATCCTTTTTCCTCAACTTTCTTGACAAATGAGAATACTCTGGAAACCATGATGTCAGAAGGAGAACCATGGGAATGACATCATCATCATTCCCCTATTCTAGATTATGAAGAAGATAATCTTAGTGAACTATATCACCCATTGATAAAAAATTTCTTTTAGAATTATTTTCCTATTAATGCAATCGATTCCGAGCAAAATTTGTCAAATATTGAAGAAACCATTTCTATCGATATTTTGACCAAACCCGGCATTGTAGAAAACATTCATGTCAGAGTGTCTTGTTCTCCATCAGAACTCAAAACATATCGCTCTCTCTTTCATGAATTTCATGATGTATTTTCTTGTTCTTACGAGGGAATGCCAAGCATAGATACTAGTATCGTTGAACACACTATTGATATTCCTTCATCCCGTTCATCCGAAGAAGGTTGTTGCCATTAAAGCAGAAGTTGAAAATTTTTTGTGTGCTTGTTTCATTTACCCTGTTCTGCTAACTGAGTGGGTTTATAACAGCGTTTCTGTGATGAAAAAATAAGGAATCATCAGAGTGTGCGTCGATTATCGAGATGCCAATCTTGCTTGTCCAAAAGACAACTATCCTACTCCCTTTATCGACCCAATTACTGACGATTATGCTGGATGCGACATATTTTCTTTCATGGATGGATTTTCTGGCTACAATCAAATCAATATCTTCCCAGAAGACCAATATAAGACAACATTCACCTATCCCTGGGGCACATTCATTTACTAGAAACTACCGTTTGGTTTAAAGAACGCCGGGGAAACTTTTCAGAGAGCAATGGATTATGCTTTCAATGACATCAAGCACATTTTTCAACCATATCTAGACAATTTACCCGCACATTCACGAAATCAGACTGATCACCCGATGCATTTGAGAGCTATCTTTTTACACTGCTGACACTATAAAATACACCTTAATCCACATAAGTGTGTGTTTTGTTTTGTTTCTAGTCGTTTGCTAGGATTCGTCGTCTTAAAAGAAGGAATTCGAATAGACCCACTAAAGGTCCAGGCCATTCTTGATTTTCCCGCGCCATCAAATTTTATTCAGTTACAGAAACTTCAGGGAAAGGCTAACTTCCTAAGGAGGTTCATAGCCAATTACTCTGAAATGGCTAAAGGATTTACTTGGCTCTTGAAAAAGGGGATTCCCTTCCATTGGGACCAAGTTGCGCAAGCTTCTTTTGATGCTATCAAGGATACTCTTGTCCGGGCATCATTAATGTATCCCCCCAATTATTAGAGTGATTATTTCTTATATATCGCCATGGCTGATACAACCATTGCTATGGTATTGGTCCAAGTAGAAAATGGGATAGAAAATTCTATCTATTATTTGAGTCATAATCTCAATGATACTTAAGTGAAGTATTCGTACGTAGAAAAGCTTTCCTTGGCGGTTGTTCAAGCTGTCCAAAGATTTCACCACTATATCCTATTCTGGAAGACCATTGTCATTTCGGATTGCAACCCCATGACTTATATTTTATCACATCAATTGCTGGGGGGGGAGTATTAAAAATGGATTGTCATTTTGTAGGAATTTGATTTGGAATTCATCAAATCCAAGTCAAAGAAATATTTAATTTTAGTTGAGCTTCTATGTGACCTTCCCTTTGATAGTACTTCCACTACGTCGAAACCATCTATTTCTGATGAGTTTCTATTTTTGATCGGATCATCTGATCCTTGGTGTGGGGATTTTATCATTTATCTCCAGAACAAAATTTTTTGGCCAGATCCCTCTCGCTCTGACCAGCAACGTATTTGATACCTAGCCAAAGATTATATGATCGTCGGTGATACACTTTATCTTCGTGGTGTCGATAAAATATTAAGAAGGTGCCTCAGTCATGAGGAGTCCGAAAAGGTTTTAAATGATTGTCATGCTGGGGCTTGTGGTAGAAATTTGTTTGGATATACTACCACATAGAAGATACTCTGCGCTGGTTTCTTTTGACCTACCATATTTTGCGGCTGCATCCTCACGGTCAGAAGTTGTCATGCATGCTAGAAATTTCGTCGTAAAATCCACAAACCCCCAGCACCAATGCATCATGTTGTCTTTGTTGGACCATTTTCAAAATGGGGCGTTGACTTCATGACCTATAACCCTCGTTCGCTCGGGGGGCATGGTTATATTATTGTCGCAGTAGGCTACTTTACCAAATGGGCCGAAGCGATGCCTACATTCAACAACATAGGACAAAAAACTACATTGTTTTTCTTTAATCATGGCATTTCATGGTTTGGGGTCCCACAGGCTATAGTCACAGATCATAATTCGCATTTTCGTAATCATATGATGAATGAGTTGACTGCCAAATTAGGACTGTCACATGATATTTCTACTCATTATCCATAGTCAAATGGACAAGTTGAGGCTATTAACAAGATTCTTAAATGAATGCTTCAATGGATGATAGGATTTCATAAACAAAATTGGAATTTAATCCTGTACTCATCCTTGTGGGTGTACCGAACCTCGGTGAGAAACGCAACCAAATTTACCTCCTTTCAATTGGTGTATGGACTGGAAGCTATCTTGCCGATCCAATGTGAAATATTGTCTTTAAAACTTGTAATCCACTTGTTACTTGACACCTCAGATGAAGAAGAACGTTTTTTTAACCTCATCAGTCTCGATGAAATGCGTCGTGAAGCCCAATTGGCCAACAAAGTGCATAAGAAACGTATAAAGGCACAATACGACAAGCATGTCCAGCCTCGCATTTTCTCAGTGGGTGACTTGGTCCTTCTTTATGATCAGGAAGCTGATGTAATAGGTACAGGGAAATTTGAGCCATTATGGTATGGCCCCTATATTTTCAAAAGAGTTCTTGTTAAGGGTGCCTACAAGTTGGTGGATTACGATGGAATTTCGTTGGCACAACCTCGAAATGGGTTGTATCTGAAATGTTACTATGCTTAATCATGAGCGTAGTAATTTTTTGTATTATATTATATATATATGATGTTGATTTGCATTTACTGTCTTAGTTTGTTTTTAGAGTTTTATTAATGTTAGTAATATGCTTTACATTTCATCGCAGATGTCTGAATCTTTGGAACCATTTTTTGGGTATGCTGATGGCATTAGTCGTAGTATGCAGAATCTATCCTCTGTAGCATAAGCCATTTTTGCTCCGAATGGTGAGTTAGTGAGTTTCAAGGGATTTGTATCGATTGATCTACAAAAAAAAAGCTGAGTATAGCGCGTTGATCGAACTCCTCTCTGATGCCATTTCATTTGGTATTAACCATGTTATCACCCCGTAATTCCAAAGGCTGAAGCCAGAACCAAAGAGTGAAACATCGGACTGCTCTGGAATCCAAGAACTAGCCTTCCTGGACTCAAAGAGGGCTCTCTCTGTTAGATATAGCTTTGTTTATAGGGGCATTTTAGGCTAGCTATTAGTGCATAGGGGTTTGTTTGAATATTTGGTTGAGGAAGCAGAAAGGGGGCCATTGGGCTATGGAGTCAAACAGGTGCAAACAGATTCAAATGGATGAAAATATGAGGTCAAGTGCAACCAGGAAAGCTAGCCATGTCAATGGATATTTACAGTTGGTGAGATGGAAAAGAGGAAGAGATCAAGGTTCCACGGGAATGCAGAGAATATCTTTTCTAAATTATGCATTCCAGTGGTTCAACATGGATGTAGATCATACCGTTTCTAAATTATGCATTCAAGTCTCAGAAGAAAACATAATGTACTGATTCAAGACTGAGTAGGGTACCCCATGGTAAATCCTACACAAAAAATTCTATCCATAGTAAAGAAAGGAAAACAGAATGAGAAAACAGGAGAATCACAAATTACATAAGGGAAGCACTTCACCACATATCATAACAAAAGAATATGGAAAACAACAGGCTCATTCATTCATCCAAAAGAGAGTGCTTACAACCAGCAGGAGTAAATTACAATGGTTTTCTCCCCTTCCGGGCCTTTTTTCATACTACTAATGCATGCAGTGTTTATACAAAACTTAAGTCGGTTAATATGTCTATTGCAGTGATTAAATTCAAGCAGAACTTGAAAAGTGGAATCATGCAAGTAGTGATAAGATAGGTCTGGCCGTGACAGTGGCCTTAATAGTCTGTTATTAATTGAAAAGTGATCATAATCTGGTTTGAATGACGCCGAAGAGGAAAGGAGGGCTCTGACACTTTGGCTCTTCCTCTTTAGAAAACATTTGTGGGATTATTAAATTGATGGGGTGCTTGAATAAATAGTTGTGCTTGATGTGTTTTCCTCCCCTTCGGTTTCTGCTATTATATCCCAAAATTCCTGACTTGACCCTTTCTGTCCATTTCCTTGTGACGTTCAACATTACTCTCCCCTTTTTCTCCTTGCAAAGTCCTACCCGAGTCTTCCTATCGTGTGGAAAAATAACGAACAAACCCATAAGCCCGGACATGAAGGGATGGTGGTTGGCAGACATAGGCAGATGATGGAGGACGTGGCTTGATGGCATTGGCAACGACAGTGGTTTGGAGGACAACGGAAATATTTTTTCGGAGCGAATCTCAAGTGGTAAGCGATAACGGGGGGTGTGAAACGATGAGGGGAATACATGTGGAGGAGTGGGTGGTATTGGATATTTCCCATTTCAGACACCCCTCATGATAAAGTTCAAATTCTGTGGAGGAGCCGAAACTAGATAAGGGCCATCAGATGTGGGGAGGAGGAACAACAAAGGAGGAAAGGTGGAGGGCAATTAGAGGTGGAATGACGTGGCAAGGAGGTGGGCCTGCTCGCAGCCTGTAGATCGCAATTTTTTGTTAAGAGTAGCGGGAGACAAGTTCTAAGATTTGCGGAGTGCGAAGTGCGGGGAAGGGGAGGTGACATGGTAGTCAAGGTGGGATCGACACCTATCACAAATCGCAACTCTTAAGGTTTTATTATGAGTACGGGGGTTAAATGATAAAACATGTGAAGTGTGATATGCGATTGGGACCCACCCACATCACACATCGTAATATTTATGGTTTACCGCACATTGCGGAATTTAGAGTTTAGGGCCATGTGGTAAGCACTAAAAATAGCAAAGTGTGATTTGCATTGACAGAGGATGATGTGGCAATATGGATATGGACTCCACTACATCGGTAGAGTTATAAAGTGACAAAATGTTTTTGCGGTAAGGTGAGGTTTATGAGGTTTCATAGTATATATGTTATATCTATGTATTTCAAGTGGCCTGAAGTGGGGGGTAGAGCTGCTATGGTTGGGCCAACCCCATTGCAATTTAAACAGAATTTCTTCCGGGTGTTTAAAAGGTAAGTTATAATATTTGTGATGTGAAATGGTGTGGTTAAACAGGTAAAGTTTCGATCTTGCGATGCGATAGATATCGCACATTGCAAGTTTTAAGGATTTACGACAAAAAGTGGAGAAGGAGGATAAGGGTAAGGTTTATGGTGTAATGTTGTATGCCACAGCTGTTTGATGGGTGGGCGGAGCTATAAAATTTAAGACTAAGGACTTAGATATAAGTGGGTTTATACAAGGATAAGTATGAAAGGTTATGTATGTAGGTCTTGGGGCTTAAATGGGATTGGAATTCATAATTTAGGCACATGAAAGGTAAGAAGAGGGTAGATGGAAGGAATGAGGGCAGTATGGATTTTTTTCACCATCACACTTAATCAACAACACTTTCCTCTTGCACTTGAGCTGAAAGGCAGATATATTTGATGGTCTTGACAGCTAGGATCTTGCTTTCCTTTTCTGAAAATAAATGATAGCCATGGAATATTATTTTTAGTATGAAAAATATGAACAATAACTAGTCACCTGGTGATACTATGAACTATAGGAGTCTAACAGTGGCTCCAGCTGGGGATGGAAGCTCCTTCAGGAGTTGTCAAGAACACCGTAGACTAGTGGCCTGATCCATTGGTCTGACCCCAAATTTGCAACTTAATCTTCTATCAAACCTTTGTGGCTGATGGTATTCAAGTTGAAATTAACACTCTCTACAAAACTGAAGTTTGGACTACACTTGAATTGAAAGAAAAACATTATTCTGGAAATAAAGCTTAAAAATTATCAGAGTACTGAGATTATTTGCACACCTACCTACCCTATCATATTGAAATTGCTGATGTTCTAAATGATACAATAATGCTAGTGTACCTAGTCAAACAACTTCCTGGATAAATCCTTTCTTCCACTGCTCTTCACCATGTTCAGAGACAAACCTGACAATGATGTTTGATAGAAATGCCCAGCCTGATCTTGTTTACATGGTTCTTGGTACACTTGAAAAATAATTGTCATGCCGGAAATATGTGAAAACTTTGTACAGAACAATTCCTCCATATAGACAACCATTGGATCAAGATACTCTTGATTTATTTCTAGGTATTCAAACTCAGCCCACTCAGGTTCATATCCTGGTATTGCAGATGTGATCTCCATGTATTAAATCAACTCGGAACATGTTTTCATGCTACCTGATGAGTGTTGTGCCACTGCTTCTACTGAATCAGGAAATGGGGAAGACTATCTGATCATATCCATATCATAGAAGATTTTGAGAGCATTATAAACACAGGAAGATTGAATTTGAAAGCACAAACCATCCAACGTGTCTGCAATTGGGTCACGTGGTGCTTTAGATGGTAGTGTTGGTTCTTCTGAGACCTCATGTTTTCTCTTATAAATATTAGCCAAAATATGATCCCAACTCCCTTTTATAATCAGAAATGCATTAAAGCATAAAGGTAGAGAGTTAAACTAGATCAATCCATTATCTGTTTCAGAATTTTTGATTTCATCTGCTACTTGACATTCAAAAGAACTCAAGGGCTGAACCCCTGGATCTAAAACAGATATTTTATCATCCCTGATTTCCTCATATGATTGGTAAGAGAGTTCTCTTCTCCTCTGATTATCAACTAGAATGTGATCTAGATTCTATTTCACACTCTGAAATGAATTTAAACATAAGGGTAAAGACTCAAGATGTATTGTTTCTTCCTCTATTTCAGATTCTGTGATTTCAAGATGACTCTGGGGGAGAAATTCTAGGTCTAAAATGGGGTTTGTATCATCCATCTCTTCCTTTACTGATTCATTAGAGCATTCCTCCTCCTTCCTATTTGTAACCTACTTGTAATTCTCTCTTAAGAGTGAGGCAAAATATAGAGGAAGGTAATTTGTACTTACTTAACAACTTCCTGCATTTTCCTCTTTGCAACCGTGCTCAGCATGCAGAGTTTTATTTCTATCTTTGCATGGTGGTGGCCAGGCCTCTTCTTCCCATGGAGATAATGATGGTTGCCATGGACAATCAGCCTCAATCTCAACCTTATAGTCTTCCTCCTGATAATCATATTTGAGAGGGCTACCTCTGTATGCAAGGTTATCTTTCATGTGCATTTTTGCTGAGGATTTTCCTACCTCCTTTTGATTTTGGACTTTAGCTTTGGCTGTTTTGTGGATAAAGTACATGAAACAATCATTTTCTATTTTAGGGTGTCCACGATGGCCTGCAAATTGCTTGGGTACATTGATGTTTCTCTTTTTTGGAACTAATGGAACATGAGGTATCTGAATAGCAAGTTCCTCTTTCCTGCTAATCATATGCATCATTTCGTTGACTGTGTTTGTCAACATATATAGCTTTATATCTGAAGATATCAATCTCTCTCTTTATACTTTATCCTTCTCCACAACCTTTAACTTTTCCTCTCTGTTCAGCAGGTTTTGCTTCCACATCAGCAACCATAATTTTCATTTCTTCAATGGTTGTAGGGTCCCTTTCTCTTAACTGGAATGCCATATCTGGGTCAAATGAATCTGGGTAGTACTAGAGAGCTAATCATGGGGGTGGCCTTATCTTAGCAGGCATCGAATAGTATACCTTATTGAACCTGGCTGAAAAATGTTGTATTGTCTCCCCAGGCTGTCTTTTTAAATGGTTATACTCATCTATGATGAGAAAAACATTTCCCATGACCACCCATCTATCTGGAAAAACTTGAGTGAATTGATGAAAATTGCTAATGACAAGGCAAAAATCCTGATACATACATCATCCTCTTCCACCTCATACCGATCAAGAAAATCCTCAAGATTCTAAATGCATTTTTCGACAATGATATTTACATTTTCTCCATCAAATCTAGGTATATTATTGAGAAAATTTGTAAGGAGGTCATGGAGGATAGGAGGAAAACCAAAGGCTTGTATCTGTTTAGGACTTTTATAGGTATAGGAATTATAGTAGGAGACTTATAACCATTTGGGAATTTATCAGGAGCAGGGGATAAAGCCCGAGGCTCATGTTTCACTAGGTTTACCACAAGTGCATCTGGGATGTGCATAGGTGTATAAGTATGTACATGGTCTACAATTTGGGGCTTAGCTTCTTGAGGTTCATCAATCTGCCAAGGATCAATGTAAACCTCAGCAGTGTACTCTTGATCAGGATTAAAGTAGGATAGAACATAGTTACAGATAAAAAAAATAATTTCTTGAATCCAATTTGGGCTTGAATACTTTCTCTTTCTAGGATGACTACTCATGTTTCAGGTGTTGAAAATGTAGCAAGATGATGGAGCTTAGTGAAATGAAGTCGCCTTCACTAAGTGGGCCCACAGGCAAATTCTGGCGCAAAGTCTATTTTTAGACATATGGAGCATGGTCTAGGGGTTGCAGTATGTTATTCTTGGAGTATTGGTCATGTTGGTAAAAATAGATGGACCTCTATTTTAAGACATTTAGGTCGAATTCTATTTTTAGACTGCCTATTGTTGGTCGCTTTAATTGTTTTCAAAATTCAAGCTCCACATAAATTGTCAACCCGAGGAAGTCTGTTTATTCCAAAGACAATCACGCACTGGATATGCTCAATTTCAAAAGCAAAAACAATGTTGTAGTAAAAAGCCACACAATTATCAATCATACAAATCTAATTATTCACACTCTGTTTAATCAAAGCTGAAGTCAACTATGTTATAGCAGAAGTAATTCCTATGTTGCAGTTTAGAATCCAAATAAAGGGAAATCAATCTGCAGGAAAGGAAACTGATCAACCATAACAGGAATAGGACCCTATTCCTTTAATTAGGAACTTCAGCACCTGCTGCCTGACACTAATCGCTCTGTAGAAAAGATAACTCAGGAGACCAAGACCCTATTCCCATGAACAGGAACCTTCAGCACTTGTCTCCTGTTTCTAATCACACTGCAGGAAAGGAAAGGCAATCAATGGAAACAAGACCCTTTTCCTTTGTACAGGAACCTTCAGCGCCTGCTTCCCAGCATCATACACTCAAACAAATAACAGAAATAGATCTCTCAAATTCTTAAGGATGAATGTACTAAACTCATGCAGTGTTAAGGAAACAGATTACTCAATAAACTACGGAACTGTGTAACTGGTGTCTCAGCAATAGAATTAAAGTAAAGTGCAAATAGCATAAAGAAATTAAACAAACTACAGGGACAGTTGGGTGAATCTTGTGAGGAAGGCGGGCCCTTTCCTTCTCACAAGATTCCCCAGGAAAGGATTAAATTGGAGCGCTCAAAAGGAAATTTTATTCATCTGTCAAAAGAAATGATACATTACAAATGGAGCCTAGCTCCAGTTCTCTCAAACACAATGTTCTCCTGTAGCTTTCAAACTCGAACCCCCTTCTAATGATGATGTCTCCTCTTTTTAAAGAGGAGACATCTCTTACAATTACATGAGAGCAAATCTACGTTTATCCCGAATCTGTTCTTCTTTCTTAAAACAGGCTATTCTGTTCTTCCATAAAAATATATTGTTACAACAGATACCAAAAGAGTACTATCTTCAGAATAATCCGTGTAACCACGTCTTCATGTTGTTTCCATTGTTCCACAAAATTCTCTTCCAGAATCACAAATTACGAATAGTGGCGGAATTTGCGTGCCTGCTGGCTGTTTCAGCAACGGAGTCGACTGTTTCAGCAATGGAGTCGACTGTTTCAGCAACGAAGTTTCACTGTTTCAGCAACGGCTGATTGTTCCAGCACAACATATAACTTATCTGCGATCTTTTAAACTTATGTTAGCAAAAATCTACTTCGATTAATGATAAAATATAAGAGTAATATGGAATTATATGTAAACAGATTAAACATATAATAAAGAAGAGGATTTTATATACCTTGGGATAAAGTAAATGAAACTGATGATGGAATCCTTTTTAAACATGGTTATAAAAGGTAAAGTGGTGTCAAAATATATAGTAAAAATGATACATAGTGAGGTCCTAACATCCCCCCCAGCTGAAAATGTTGCATGTCCTCAGGCAACTCCTAGTCAGAGTCAGAGTCTGAGTACTGACTCTGTGCATGCAAGTTGCTCAAGCAGTAGCTGGAGAAGGTGGCTTCTGTCGGAGCTCGGAATCCTCTATTGTTCTGCAATTGCTGCCATGCTACAGCTTCATCTCTGCCAGCCAATTGGTAGTGACACTGATATTTCTCTAAAGGCAGCCATAGAATTGGAAAATGAAAACGGTAGCCAATCCAGTTTTCTCCACAATGCCGAATACATCTGATATAATTAGGTACCCTGGAAAGTGCAGCTTGAAGATTATCAGGGCTAAAAGGGTGATAGTCTTGTCTTTCCTTACATGACTGCTGCCAAAACATAGTGTTGGCCTTCAATGCAGCAGCCTCCTTTACTCTGATTTGCTATTGACACTTTAAAAGTGTTGAAGCCTGTAGTTGTTGCATGTACCTATGCATTCCTGGCTTCTGTAAGAATTGGTGATATTGTGCTACAAACATGGCTGGACTTAAAGGTTCCAGTCTAATCCAAAGGAGCCTATTCTCCTCATTATGACTACTTGCAATAAACGCAGTTTGCCAGGTGAGCTGATTGGCCAAAAATGAAACAAATGCCCTTATTTGTACATCACCTGCAATTGGAGTAAGATTGACTCTTCTATTCTCAGGTATGGCCTCGTTATGGAGATAAAGTTCACACAACAAATGTTGGTCACTTTCAGGGGCCTCAGCAAAAGTCTTAACAAATTGTTCTGCAGTAAGCAATTCATGAGGTCTGCCATCCTTTATTGCCTTCAATTGAAAATAAACAAATCGTTCAGAAAGGAAGAGAGAGTAATTCACAGAGGGTTTTCAGGTAGCCATCAACTTTTGCACTAATGAAAACATTAAAACCATCTTTTCTTTTGATTCCTTGACTTCCTTCTTGGAATCCCTGAGCTGTTGCAACGTCTGTTCCCAACTATCCCAGTTGGCATACATGTGATTCTGCCATGCTAACTTATGCTGCTGTAATATTTTATCTTGCTCTACAGCATATTGTTTCTTCCATTTGTTCATAAGTTCTAATTGATTCCATGGCAGGGTCTGTGTCCCGGCATTAGATGTACTGGGTTGGGGCATCGTCTGAGTGGCTGAAATGACTAACTCAGGGCTAGATATCTGTAGTTGAGGCATTGTTTGAGTGGCTGAGCTAACTAGCTCAGGGCAAGATATCTGTGGTTGGGGTACTGTCTGAGTGGTTGAGCTTACTAGCACAGGGCAAGATATCTGTGGTTTAGTTTCTTTTTCCAAACTTTTTGAGAGCCCTACTGGTTCTTGTGGAGCAGTAGGGCATTCTTCTTTAATTGCAGCTGATGTAGATGCCTCAGATACCTGAATTTTGACTACTTTGTACCCTGCCTGCTGGTAAATATTACCACACTCATGGCACATGTATTCTCTGCATGGATCCCTATTTTTTGCTGATGTTGTGTGTGCTAGCATATAGAGATTCAATTCTCTATCAAAGGCTTCTCGTGCCATGGTTAATTCATTCTTATAGGCTTCTAGTTCAGACTTCAAAAACTCATTTTCCTCCAATAAGGATGCCATAGTGTGTGAACCCTGTGTGCTGGTTGATTCTACTGGAGTTGTCTGCTGATCCATAGCTGTAGCTGGTTCTTGTGAAGCAGCTACAGCTGGTTTCCCTGTATTATCATGCTTGGTGTATGATTCTTGTACCACAGTGGTTGGTTCTTGTGTTTCAACCTCTGGGTAAGTGACTGGTTCTTGTGTGAAAGTCACTGTTTGAGCCATAAACGATGTCGTATTATCCTGGGGCACTGGTTCTTGTGTGGCAGTGCCACCGGACGAGACGGGTTGGGGGATTTGAAATGGGGATGAAGATTGAAGTTTTAACAGAATAGTGGCGGGGTCAGGGGAAATGGGAGTAACTCCTGTTTCAACAGTCATCTTCATTTTCCTTTTTGGTAGGAAAGCAGAGAAGTCACTGTCTTTCCTTTTCTTTGCAGGGGAATATTCTTTTCTGGGGGAAGGGCTTTCGGAAGAAGTGAAAATTTGGAATTTGGCCCTTGTTCGTCGTTTTGAGACAGAGAATGTTGGGGTTATTTTCTTCCTTTTATGAGTAGGCGGGGATGGGGGTGTTAGAGAGTCATCGCTAGGGATAGAAATAGTGGGAATGGTTGACTTTACTAAGTGGGACGAACTTGGGGTTGGGTCAACTGGCTCTAAGGATGGAATTACTGGGGAGTCTGGGATATCGTCCAGTTGCCCTTCATAAGGATTCTCAGGAGTTTCTTGGGAACTTCCGGCTTGTTGGGGGATTTGGGCCTGTTGGGGAATTTCGGCCTGCTGGGGAACGAGGAGTGGATTATTCAGAGGGGGGTTTTGCTGAGCAAAACCCCTCTGAATTAATAATTGGCATAAACGGTGATGGGTAAGGGATAACAATGGGAATTTATCCCGTCTGCAATAATAGGACATGTTTTTGATACAACCAAGCAGATAATAGGGAATATTAACTAATCGACCATTCCTAAAATGATTCATGAAAACGAAGTCGTGTTGGTAGACTACCTGGTAACGCCCTTCGCATGTCAAGTAGTGCTTGATGAATTCTGCTACTGTTGGCCATGGTCGAGGAAGTGAATGCAGACTTACACCGCGGCCTTTAAGTTCAACCGGTTCATCTGGAAGAAGAAAATCTTGCTGTGCACTTAAAATCACTTGCTTCCTACTGAACCAGCGAGTCCCGATAACCGGCAAACCTGAGACTTGAGCTATGTCCTCCTCTGTAACTGAAATGCGGACCCCTTGAACTACTGAATAATTCCCCTGAAGGTTCTGTGCGAACTCTAAAACTTGCTGCTGATCAAATTCTCCTAACCTTTCGAAGTATGCTGTCCATCCTGCTTGTTGAAAAATTTGATAGTCCTCTGGGAACAATTGAAGAAGATTTATCAAACCAGGCTCATGTCTGATAGCCGACCCTCCCATGGCTACTAGCTTGAGTTACATGCAGAGGCACAAAAGACAGAAACACAGGCTTTGGTCAAGCTAGTTGTTGCAACAGAGGATGTAGAGTCTCAATGTCGGCGGAAATGGAATGAAGAATGACGGAGGATTGGTTGATGTGAAATGATTATTCAGTTTTCGAAATTCCCCCCCCTACGTATGGTGCAATGATGATTGAGCGTGTGGAGATTGCAATTATTATGAGCGAGATCCTCTCTTTAAAATATAATTTAACTGCATTACATTAAAAACCACATACCTTACATTTTTACCTTTGGTTTAATAATTCGAAGTGTAGAGTGCTTCATAATGGCTTGATATTAATGGAAGAATCTGTAGATTTTTCTGAAATTTAGAACAGGAGCATATCAGGATCTGCTCAATACTGAATAATAGTCACCCAAGGATCTGAAGAGTAAAAGTGGAGAACTGAAAAGCTTGTATAGCAAGAAAGAAATGATGTTTTAATGATGAAAAGATGAATGACAGGTTGCTGAAACTGGTGTTTCAGCAACGGAAAAATGAATGACGCGTTGCTGAAACTGGTGTTTCAGCAACGGGAAAAATCAGGAAAATGGGATATAATGACTTGGGTTTAGGACAAGTGGGGGAAATATTTGATAAGGGATAATTTCAGCAGTAAGGGATAGGAAATACTAGCTGAAGGATGATATTTCAGGAATGGTAGAAGTGGGAAAAATGGAAAAAGGGAAATAATGTAGGAATGGGATGAAGGGATATTACTAGGAAATGGGATAAAATGAAGGGAACAAGCTTCTGTGATTGAAGCTTCAGATATTCTTATGATGGATCTGTCCTCCTTAATGAGATTTTCTAGAATCTGCAAAATTCAATTGTAATATGCCAACTCTTGACAGGGATTATTAGTTTTAAATCTAATCTAATCTAATATTAAAAAAACAGTGCAGAAAATTAAATGCTGTGAGGAGCAGAAGACTCCCCTAGAAAAAGATAATGAATATCAGTCATGCAAGCAGTCTTGAAATCCTCTTTAGAAACAGGGCGCTGGTATAAACGAAGCCTATGACCATTGACTAGTAGAGGTGTTTTAGAATCATCAATTGTTAAAAGTCTTACCGTTCCATTAGAAAAAATAGCATCTACCTCATATGGTCCAAGCCAACGTGTACGTAGCTTACCCTGAAGATTTTCAAACCGAGAGTCATAAAACAAGGCCCAATTACCTTTTTGGAACTGCTTGTGTTTGATAATTTTGTCATGCCACTTCATTCTCTGTTGTTGAATCATGGTGGTTTGCTGAATGGCATCTAATCTCTTTTCATCCAACTCAAGAAGCTGCTGCAACCTAGCTGTCTGCACATCAGTCAAATCAAGATTAACAGCTAAAGCAGTTCTTAGAGTTTTGATTTCAAATTCCACAGGAAAAACAACATTTTTACCATAAACCAATTCATAGGGAGAAAAACCTATAGTGTTTCTCCAAGTAGTTCTGTAAGCCCATAATGCTTCAGGGAGCCTTTGAGACCAATCCTTCCGGTTGTCCTTCACTGTTTTAGTTATAATGGCTTATAATACTTTATTTGTGCTTTCCACCTACCCATTGGCCTGGGGGTGGTATGGTGTAGTCATTCTATGATGAATATGATATTTCTGAAGGGTAGACTTAAAACCATGAGAATTGAATGGAGGTCCTCCATCTGTAACTATCTCTCTAGGAATTCCAAATCTAGTGAAGATTTCTTCAAATAAGAAAGCTAGGACAACTTCTTCATTGGCTCTAATAAGTGCTTTGGCCTCCACCCATTTATTCATATAGTCTGTAGAGACTAATATATAAGTTCTTTGATTGGATGGAGGATTAATGGGTCCTATGAAATCCAAGGCCCATCTTTCAAATGGTTCGAAAACTACCTGGGGGTTTAATGGCATTTGATCTCTATGATTGGGTTGACCCATTCTCTGGCAGCTGTCACAAGCCCTTACATATTTCTTTGCATCCTTAAATAATGAGGGCCAATAGTAACCCATCCTCAAAATTTTGTGTGTTGTTCTCTTATCAGCAAAATGCCCTCCACAAGGGCCATCATGACAAGCTTTCAGTATGTCATATAATTCATCTTCCCTAATGCATCTTCGGATTTCCTGATCAAGCCCTGTGTAGAAAAGACACCCACTTATCCAGCTATACCTAGCACTTTGTTGAACAATTCTTCTCTTTTCTCTGTATGACAGGTGTGATGGTAATTTTCTTGCAACCAAATAATTAGCAATATCTGCATACCATGGAGAGTGAGCAGAAACTGCAAACAAATACTCATCAGGAAAAGAATCATCTACTGGAATATCATTGTCAGTTTTTAACTGTGAAAGGAAATCAGCCACCGCATTTTCTTTACCAGGCCGATCTACAATTGTGATATCAAATTCCTGTAGTAATAATAGCCATCTGGTAACTCTAGAATTTGTAACAGATTTGTTCATTAAATACTTAATAGATGAGTGATCAGTGTGGACAAAAGTAGAATAACCAGTGATATAGTGTCGAAATTTATTAATGGCATAAATTACTGCAAGAAACTCCTTTTCGGTAACTGTATAATTAAGCTCAGCAGGGGTCATATTCTTACTGATAAAGTAGATAGCATAAGGAAGATAATTTTCCTCTTGTCCCAAGACATCTCCAATTGCAGTGTCTGAAGCATCAGAAGATATATGAAAAGGGAGGGCCCAATCAGCCCCCCTCAAAATAGGAGCAATAGACAACTGATGCTTGAGTTCTTCAAAAGCTTTCTGACAAGAATTAGTCCACTTAAATTCAACATTTTTTATAAGCAACACAAATAATGTAGAAGCTATCTTAGAAAAATATTTAATAAATCTTCTGTAGTATCCAGCATGTCCTAGAAAACTTCTCACATCAGTTTGTGTTTTAGGAACAGAAAGATTCTGAATGACCAATATTTTAGATGGATCTACCTGAATACCTTGAGATGAAATAAAATGTCCAAGCACTACTCCTTCACTCATCATCATATGACATTTTCAGTACTTAGGGAGAGGTGAGCTTGTATACATCGTTTAAGTACCTTTTCAAGATTTTGTAATGCGTCTTCAAAAGACACACCATAAGGAGTAAAATCATCCATAAATATTTCCATAGAGTCATTCAGCATATCAGAAAAAATTCCTATAACAGCCCTCTGAAAAGTTGCTGGTGCATTACATAGCCCAAATGGAAGAACTCTATAAGAAAAATTTCCCCAAGGGCTAGTGAAAGTGGTCTTGTCTTGGTCTTGGGGTGCAATTCTAATCTGATTATACCCACTTAATCCATCTAGAAAAGAAAAGAATTTCTTCCCTGCCAGACTATCCAACACCTGATCAATGAAGGGTAAAGGAAAGTGATCCTTTTGAGTAGCTTTGTTCAAGGCTTTGTAGTCAACACATACTCTCCATTTCCGTTTTTCTTAGGGACAATTACCAATGGGGAAACCCATTCACTGTCAGATATGGGGTATATAAATCCTGCATTAAGCAATTTCTGAAGTTCTTCTTTAACAATTTCTCGTAAATTAGGGTTCATTCGTCTTTGGGGTTGACAGACTGGTCGACATCCATCTTTAATGTAAATTCGGTGAGTACATAATTCAGAAGAGATCCCTTTCATATCTGTATAATCCCATGCAAATGCTTCCTTATATTCATGCAATAACTTCATTAACTGTTGTGTTTCAGCAACTGTTAGATCAGGATTTATGTTTAATGTCTTGCCAGGTTCAATTTCAACTGTTATGCTTTTAGATGAGATGGTGGTTAATGTCTGAGATGAGTCTTCAGATTCAATCTTTTCTTGGGTATCTGTTTCAAAAATTGCAGTCAATTGATTGTGTGTTTCAACAATTACAGAGGAAGGTTCACAAATAAAATTATTAATTATTTCATCCTCTGTATTGTCTTTAAGAGTTAAAGCTTGCCCAATAGTTAGAATAGGATGAACATCATTATCATCATAATCCATCCACATAGAATCTTCATTATTAATTATGGGTGTAGCATGAGGATAAAGAGTAAGATGTTTGGTTTCATAACCATTAGAAATTGTCATTGAACCAGATCTGCAACTAATAAAGGCATCAGCTATGGCCAGCCATGGTCTCCCCAGAATTAAAGGATGTCCCCCCGGCTTTGTTTTAGTTTGCAATACGACAAAATCAGCTGGGTAATTCCAGGATTCAACTGAGATAAGTAGATCTTCAACAACTCCTTCAGGTTTAATTGTAGAACGGTCAGCCAACTCTAGAATGGTGGGTGTATCTCTGATTGTGTTATTCAGCTGTAACATTTGTGAAGTTTCAAGAGTCATTATGTTTATTGCAACACCTAAATCTACCAGAACTTGAGGAATCATTGTTTTACCAATTTGAACTGTCACGATAGGATGGCCGGGATCACCATATTTCACAGGAGGGGTTTTTCCGGACATTAATGCAGATAAGTCACCCATCACATGTACTGTAAGAGGGTCTTTAGTTTTCCTACCAGGTTTCTTAACACAAATATCCCTTATTGTTCTAGCATAAATTGGTACATCTCTTAATGCTTGTAAAAGTGGAATCTTAACATATAAATTTTGCAATTCCCCTAAAAGATTAAAAGCAGGTGTTTTAGGCGTTCTAGTTAAAACCAAACGCTCGGGGAATGGTGGTTCTGTTATTTCAACTTTTTTGTTAGAAGGTGGTTGTGCTTTCTTATGTTTCTCAGTTTCATCCTTATCAGAATCAGAAGAAGTTATGTCATCAATAATAGGCTCTACTATTTTCCCCGATCTTAAATGAATATCATTACATTGCATAGTAGGAAATATAGACTGATTTTGAATATCAATGACTTGCACAACTTTATTATTGGGGTTAGGATTTGGTTGCACAGGTAGCTGGGGTCTCATCTGGTTATTTGGCGGAGCATTTGATGGCAGAGGAAGTGGTTGTTGGAATTGAGGCAATTGATTTGGATACGGGAGTTGTTGGCTTCTCCAATTTGAATTCCAAGGGTTAAAAGAAGATGGCTGTTGTGGGGGCCAAGGAGTCCACATTGAAGGATCAACAAAGGGAGGGTTTGATTGCTGCATGGGTGGGAAATTCATTTGATTGAAGGGTGGGTATTGCATTTGATTAAAGGGAGGGTAATTTGTTTGACCGAAAGCAGAATAATTGTTCCAATGATTAAATGGCATACTAGAGTTCATACCTTGTCCTTTTGGTTGCCATTGTCTTCTTTGAGTTAGCAGGTAAACTGCTTCAGCTTCTTCTTCCGTTGGCTGTAATGCTACCTTTATTCCTAGTAGAGATGGACATTGTTTTGTTTTGTGATCTTTCTCACAAAGGGTACAGATTGGTATTTTGTCCATTGGGCACTCCCTTAGTGGATGTTTGTCTCTGCACTTCGGGCAAAAGACAGCCAGAGTTGCTTCTACTTCAGCCTGCTTCTTCTTAACCTGCAAAGTGTCAATTTGTGAAGCAACAGAAATTAACATCTCAGTTTTAAATTCTTCAAGTAAATTACCTATTTCAGCTCTTGTTTCTCCCCCACTCGCTGATTTCTGCACTCTTGAATAGGTGGGATCTCTATTACTTACTCTGTTCCTTGCAGCTCCCCTTGAACACCTCTTAGAAAGTTCAACAATCTCATCATATGATTCCTTAGATATATCTCCCTTGCCAAGCATGTTTAACATATCTAAACAATCATCCCTTAAACCTCTAAGTAATATTGTTTTTCGAATTTCCTTACTTATATTCGGATGATCAGATCTCTGTATATTGTACTGCAGCCTTTCTACATAGTCCTCCAAATTCTCGTCCGGCTTTTGTGCCATATTGAATAGTTCGTCCTTCTTTTCTCTCGTCCGGCAGTAGTCTTGATATTTAAGCAGAAATTTCTGTTTCATCTGCTCCCAAGTTGTGATTACCTGACTCCCAAGGCTCATAAACCATCTTAAAGCATTTCCTTTTAAGGTTGCTGGAAACAGTTTCAACTTTTGAGCATTAGTAACATAATCACAACTTCTGCATAATATATCAAATTCAAAAAGAAATTCATCCGGATCTTCATAGGATAAACCATGAAAGTTAGGTAAAGCAGACAATGGAATGTTTTTCATAGGAGTTGTTCCTATAGGAAGATCACTGATAGGAAATCCCAAGGTAGAGAGAGAATTTTCATCCTTTCCTTCTCCTTCAGGATCTACACGTCCTCCACCAAAGAAGTCTTCATTGTTTGTTCTCCTACTGCACTTGCTCGATCGTCAAGATCTTCTACTGGCTCCTCAATGTTTTCCACTGGTCGTCCAACACTCTCTATTATTTCCTCAATGTGCTCTGTTGATTTGCTAACACTTTCTTCTGACTCTATAGCACTGACTGCTGGTTCTTTAATCACTGGCTCCTCTATATTTTCAGGACCCACAACTTCCTCTGTTTTGTAATCTGATTGAGGGGAGTGCTGAAGTTTTGGTCTTCGAGAACTTAATCTCTGTGATGATTCAGCCTTTGATACAATCTCGTCAATGAAAGTCTTTCTTCCTCCCCTTCCTTTTCCCTTGCCACCTGTGGGGTTAGTTTTCTTCTGGTTTCCGCATCCTCTCATACAATCTGCACATCTGAAAAGAAAATATTAATGCTTTCGAAATCTATAATTGCCTTCCCCGGCAACGGCGCCAAAATGTTGGTCGCTTTAATTGTTTTCACAATTCAAGCTCCACATAAATTGTCAACCCGAGGAAGTCTGTTTATTCCAAAGAAAATAACGAACTGGATATGCTCAATTTCAAAAGCAAAAACAATGTTGTAGTAAAAAGCCACACAATTATCAATCATACAAATCTAATTATTCACACTCTGTTTAATCAAAGTTGAAGTCAACTATGTTATAGCAGAAGTAATTCCTATGTTGCAGTTTAGAATCCAAATAAAGGGAAATCAATCTGCAGGAAAGGAAACCAATCAACCATAACAGGAACAGGACCCTATTCCTTTAATTAGGAACTTCAGCACCTGCTCCCTGACACTAATCACTCTGTAGAAAAGATAACTCAGGAGACCAAGACCCTATTCCCATGAACAGGAACCTTCAGCACTTGTCTCCTGTTTCTAATCACACTGCAGGAAAGGAAAGGAAATCAATGGAAACAGGACCCTTTTCCTTTGTACAGGAACCTTCAGCACCTGCTTCCCAGCATCATACACTCAAACAAATAACAGAAATAGATCTCTCAACTTCTTAAGGATGAATGTACTAAACTCATGCAGTGTTAAGGAAACAGATTACTCAATAAACTACGGAACTGTGTAACTGGTGTCTCAGCAACAGAATTAAAGTAAAGTGCAAATAGCATAAAGAAATTAAACAAACTACAGGGACAGTCGGGTGAATCTTATGAGGAAGGCGGGCCCTTTCCTTCTCACAAGATTCCCCAGGAAAGGATTAAATTGGAGCGCTCAAAAGGAAATTTTATTCATCTGTCAAAAGAAATGATACATTACAAATGGAGCCTAGCTCCAGTTCTCTCAAACACAATGTTCTCCTGTAGCTTTCAAACTCGAACCCCCTTCTAATGATGATGTCTCCTCTTTTTAAAGAGGAGACATCTCTTACAATTACATGAGAGCAAATCTACGTTTATCCCGAATCTGTTCTTCTTTCTTAAAACAGGCTATTCTGTTCTTCCATAAAAATATATTGTTACAACAGATACCAAAAGAGTACTATCTTCAGAATAATCGTGTAACCACGTCTTCATGTTTTTGCCATTGTTCCAAAAAATTCTTCTTAATCACCAACATTAATAGTGGCGGAATTTGCGTGCTCATTGGCCGTTTTAGCAAACAGAGTTTGAATGTTTCTAAAGAATCTGAGTCGACTAAGTCAAAGAACGTTTGATCAAGTCAAATAATGGCTGATTGTTCCAAGACAACATATAACTTATCCGCGATCTTTTAGACTTATGTTGTCAACAATCTACTTCGATAATGATAAAATATAAGAGTAATATGGAATTATATGTAAACAGATTAAACATATAATAAAGAAGAGGATTTTATATACCTTGGGATAAAGTAAATGAAACTGATGATGGAATCCTTTTTAAACATGGTTATAAAAGGTAAAGTGGTGTCAAAATATATAGTAAAAATGATACATAGTGAGGTCCTAACACCTATCCTAAAAATAGGGAAGTCAAATATTATTTACCCTTAATAATATTTGGACTATAAACAACAGTTTACTCTCCTGGAGCACTTCAGTTTGAGCTACAGAAGTGGCTCATGCATCTGACAGAGGAATTACGCTATTCCTAAGGGTTTGATGGGCACATGCATGGTTGACTTTAGTTAGGACTTCAGTGGCAGAAGTTTGGTGGAGTTAATGAGACAGCTAGTGGAGTTGTGTTCGGTTTAACTTAGTTGAACTAGTTGAGATTAGTTTAACTAGCTAATCAACTAGTAATGAGTGGAGTGAATTAAATATTATTTAATTCATTGATTAGTAACTCATTATTCAACTCAAGAACACATCATTTCACTACAGTGCATGGATAGTTCAGTGGAGACTAGTGAAAGAGGTAGATGAAAGGGTGGAGTTAGCTATCAGTGGCGACATCAGTTGTGCATGAGATTTGCACCACACTTGGAGGAATTTCCCATGATGATTGCACTGTCAAGCCAAGGAGATTCGAACCTTGGATCTCTATATAGACAAGCCATGATTGCGCAATAGAGGCAAGGCAATTGGCGGTGAGTTTTGAACCAGTAACCTGTTCAAAACTGAGCTAGATTGTGAGTAACTTCATGAGAAAGTACTGAGTACTTGTGAGGAGTATTGTACCGAGTTTGTTACATGATTTCTCCATTATAATATACACAATAGCTGCGGGGTTTTCAGCTATAATCTTTCCCCATACATACTGTGTTAATGTGTATGATGAATTGATGTGCTATCGCTTGTTTTATTTCCGCATGTGTGATGATCTGAGTGGAAGAGATTATGTGTTGCATATAAATTCGAATTGTATGTGATCAGGATCGTCTCGGTGAATAATTAATCATTATTCAGCAAATTTCTACATCAGTTCCTTCCTCCAGTGGAGTATTTGAATGGAACTGATCTGAATTAGAGTCTCCAGGTGGATGATTTCAACTTTCTTATGTCTGGCTTGTTGTCCACCATCAACAACCAAATACCAATCTTGGAAAATACTCAAATCATCTAATTTTGACTGGGGTTTCTAAGTTCTGAAGAGACACTAAGATTTTTCAATAAGCGGCGAAGGAGGAAAGGTGGAGGGCGATTAGAGGTGGAATGAAATGGAAAGGAGGTGGGCCCGCCCATAGCCCGCAAATCGCAATGTTTTGTTAAGAGCAGTGAGAGGTAAGTTATAACATTTGCAGAGTGCAAAGTGTGGGGAAGGGGAGGTGATGTGGCAAGAAAGGTGGGACCGACGCCTATCGCAAATCACAACTCTTAAGGTTTTATTATGAGCATGGGGGTTAAATGCTAAAACATGTGAAGTGTGATATGCGATTGGGACCCACCCACATCGCACATTGCAATATTTGTGGTTTACCTCACATCTCAGAAATTAGAGTTTAGGGCATTGTGGTAAGCGCTAAAAACAAAAAAGTGTGATTTGCGCTGATGAAGGATGATGTGACAAGATGGATATGGAGTCCATTGCATCGATGGAGTTATAAAGTGGCGAAAGGTTTATGCGGTAAGGTAAGGTTTATGAGGTTTCATAGTATATATGTTATATCTATGTATTTCAAGCAGTCTAAAGTGGGGGGCAAAGCTGCTATGGTGGGGCCAACCGCATTGCAATTTAAACAAAATTTTGTGCGGGCACTTGAAATGTAAGATAAAATATTTGCGATGCAAAACGGTGTGGTTAAATAGGTAAAGTTTCAATCTTGCGATGCGATGGATATCGCACATCGCAAGTTTTAAGGATTTATGGCAAAAAGCGGAGAAGGAGGTGAAGGGTAAGGTTTATGGTGTAATTTTGTATGCCACGGCTGTTTGATGGGTGGGCGGAGCTATAATATTTAAGAATTCGGACTTATTGGTAAGGGTTATGGAGTCAAAGGCTAGATTGACACATCAACGTTCGAGAGTATCACAGGGAAAGCTAACTGTGCTAAATGGATCTTTAGAGTTGTATGAATTATGAGGTGAAAGAAATAGTAAGGTTTAGTAGTGACTAAAGAGAAGTTAAGAATTGCTTAATCATACTTCAGCAGAAAAAATTAAGATTGTAAATGCAGATAGAATTAAGGTGCTCCGACAACAAATCTTAATCTAAAATTTATGATTTACAATGAGATGAACAGATGCACAACAGGTAAAACAATCGAAACATTTAAAATAGAGAAGTAACACATCACTATTTTAACACAGCTCAAGAATCCTGAAAATGGTCTTTGATTATTGATGTCCAGGGCCAAAATTACAGTGCTCCAATATAGTAGTTCTTACAATGCAGGGGCTGACAATATCCAACCAACAAATTCAATCAAAACAACCAGTTTTCTCCATCACTGTAACTAGCCTAATATCAACATTTATAATCATCCAGTTAAATCATAAAAAAAGAGAGATCCCTCTTAGAGTCTAGGAAGGCTAGGTCCTGGACTCCAAAGTGGTGTGATGTTGTCCTCTATTGTTTATTCTTTCCAATCTTAAAAATTACAGAGCGATAACATAATACTTTTAACGTTTAACCATAAACTTATCCCATGCAAAGTGCGATATCGAGGCCCAAATCTGATGTAGTTTCAAAGGAAAAATCCGAAGGATTTAAAATCCGTATGTAGGGCCTATTCTGTGTTAAATATCATCGGAGGAGGAAAAGGAGATTACAATGTGAAATCTATGGAACGCAAAGTGCGATGTGAGATGCCAGGTGGAATCCAATCGCAATCACAAATCACAAATCTTAAAAGATAAGTTTAAAAGGTAAAATTTTAAAACTACGAAGTGCAATGTGCAATGTCAGGTGGGACCAAATTGCAATCACAAATTGTAAAATTTAAAGGACAACCACGGGAGGTAAGTTTTATAATTGCCGAAGTGCAATGTGCGATGCAGTGGGGCCGGATTGCAAATCGTGCATCACAAGTTTTAAAGTTTAAGTGCTAAGGAGAAGTTAAGTCTTGCGCCATGCGAAGTGCGATGTTGGTATGGATGCGATGTGATCCCAAGATTGAGGCCTAAATATTTTCAAGTCTGGGCAGATGCAGTTTGTACGCGGTTTTACGAAGAAATAGGCTAAAAAACGACAGAAAGACTCGGGTAGGACCCGACAAGGGGAAAAAGCCAGGGCAAGGCTGAACATCATGGTAGTAAGGAAATAGACTGAAAAGGTCGAGTTGGCCAAGGAATTTTTACAAAATTGTTATGTTATAATGGCAGAAATGGAAAAGGCAGTAGAACACATCAGCACCATCACCAATCAATGAAAAGTGGCCAGCACTGCACCAGATGTTATTACCCAACGCTAGTTTTCTAAAATAGAGCCATATGTCAGAGCCACCACTGGTTACCTCTTCGTGACCATCACAACCACCTCCAAGATTATTGTTTGATCTTCTGAAGAGCCATCAAAGTGGTTGGATCTATGAAGAGTCGCCTAAAATTAATTCCAGAGGCGGTGTTGTTGTCAGTGATTTCTGTCAGACCAGGAGGTAACTCCGCAAAACTAAAGATGCATTAGATGGATATTGTGTGTGTACTTATACATGGAGGTGAGACTATTGGGATTCAATTGCCAAAGTCTCTTGGCCTTCCTTATTTACTAAATTACAATAAAATAAAATCTCACCCAATCCCTTAGGATTAGGTGTCAACATTCCCCCCTTTAATCTGAAGGGATGTTGGTGAGTCCAAGCATCGTTCTGAAATTTTCAAACTTTTCTCTTCCAAGTGCTTTGGTGAATATTTCTACGGTCTGCTCATTTGTGGAACGATGACGTAGATGGATAGTTTTGGCCTCAACATGATGTCGAATCAGATGGTATTTTTTATTTATGTGCTTTTTTCGATCATGGAACTTCGGGTTCTTGGCCAACTTTATTGCAGAAGTGTTGTCGATCATGAGTGGTGTTGAATGCATTTTTTTCATCTACAAATCTTCTAGGATTTTCCTGAGCCACACAATTTCCTTTGTTTCTTTAGCTGCTACCACATACTCTGCCCTGGTTGTGGAATTTGCTGGAACTGACTATTTGCATGATCTACATGAGACAAATCCTAATCCAAGACTCATGGTATAACCTGAAGACACCCCAGTTTCTTTGTCCCCATCAAAGTCTAAATCAGAGTATCTGATCAAGCTGAAATCGCCTACCTATGCATATTTGAGTCCAAAGTCTTGAGTCGCCTTCAAGTACTTTAGCACTCTTTTTGCAGCAGACCAATGTCCTTCACAAGGTTTTTTCATAAACCTGTAGAGGATTCCAACAACAAATGAGATGTTTGGTTTGGTTCTAGTCAGGTAGATAAGAATTCCTACAAGTTGTATATACTTCATTGCATCCTCGAATTCCTTCCCTTCAATGGATGTGAGCTTCAAGTTTTGTTCCATTGGAGTGGTTAAGGGATTGCATTCATCCATGCCAAACTTGTTCAAAAGATCTCCAATGTACTTCTTTTGAGAAAGAAATATAAATTAGGACGTTGAGTTACTTCAATAACCAGATAGTAATGACCATAGCCCAAATCAGTCATTTCAAAACCTTTCTTCAATTATTTCTTTATGGATGCAATATAACTCTTATTGTTCCATGTCATCAAAATATCATCTACATACACCACAAGATATACAACATTTTTTCCAACTTTATTAACAAGCAAAGTTGCATCATCAAGATCAAAATGTTTGAAGTCAAGTTTCAGAATATGCATAGTTAATTTCTCATACCAGGATCGTGGTGCTTTCTTGAGGCCATACAAGGATTTTATAAGTTTGCATACTTTGTGTTCTTGGCCCTTCACAACAAATCCTTCTAGCTGGTACATAATTTTTTTTTCCTTTAGATCTCCATTCAAAAATGTGGTTTTTACATCCATCTGATGGAATTTCCATCCCTTCTGAGCTGCTAGGGCAAAGAGTGTCCGGATGGTGGCCCATTTTGATGTGGGGGAAAAAGTTTCTTCATAATCGACCCCTTCTTTCTGTGCAAATTTTTTTTCCACAAGCCTGGCTTTGTGCTTTTCAAGTGAGCCATCTGCTTTGTAATTGTTCTTGTAGACCCACTTACAGCCAATTGGTTTGGTTCCCAAAGGAGGATCAACTAGCTTCCAAGTTCCATTCTTTATCAAGGCATCATACTCCTTTTTCATTGGTTCATTCCATTCAACATGAGAAGCGGCTTCTTTGAAGGAAGTTGGTTCATGATCTGTAGACAAATTCAATTCACAGTTATAAGCAATATCCATATCAACAGGTGAATCAGAATTATCTACGTCACCTTCATTTTTTCTAGTGGAAATTCTTGTTCCTATCTTTCCAACCTCATCGAGACGAACATTTTCTAGTGTCTTTCTCAGCCATTTGGGGGGACCTTTCTGAGATGGCCCGGGATGCTCATTTGACTGAGTTGGAATTGAATCAAGATTCAATCTCTCAATTCTGTCAATCACATCGTTCAAGGTGTCATCTGTGGTTGGTTCTTCATGTGGGGGAGAGAGTGCTTCGGAAAACGATTCCACAGATTGATTCAATATAGGAATCCCCCCTTCAAGATGTGGAATATGATTATCAAATTCTTGAAAAGACTTTGCATATGTGAATCTATCCAGGTGATCAAGTCGCCGCTCAAAAACACTGTTAGTCTTGGAAGATTCAAGGAATATGACATCTCTTGTTACTACAACTTCTTATTGACTTCATCATAGAGACGATATCCTTTGGAGGTATTGGAATACCCCAAGAAGATACATTTTTGACTTCTAGCACCAATTTTATTCCTTTGTACCTTGGGTATCAAAGCATAACAGGTGGAACCAAAGACCCTGAAATGCTTTACCGAAAGAATGTGGCCATGCGACATTTAAAAAGGATTTTTGTTTTCGATTTAATTTGAAGGATACCTATTCTTTATGTATCCAACACATAGAACTGCATCAGCCCAAAACATCAATTTTACATTCTTAGAAAACATCATGGAGTGAACCATATTTAAAATGGCCCTGTTCATTCTTTCAGCTACACTGTTCTGTTGGGGATTATAGGGCACCATTTTTTGATGTTTAATCCCATGTTGACGAAGATAATTTTCAAATTCATTTGAAGTGTATTTTTTTCCATTATTAGTATGCAAAGAGCCAATATGAGTTTGTGCATCATTTTCATTCCATGCATGAAAATTCTTGAATGTTTGAAAAGAATAAAATTTGTTCTTCAATAAGTAAATCCAACACATTCTGGTGTAATCATCAATAAATTTCATCATATACTTATTTCCATTTGCAGAAGCAGCAGGCATAGGGCCACATAAATCTGAATGAATAAGCTCAAGCTTTCTATTTGCTCTAGAATGTGAATCATGAAATGGTTGTTTGCTATGCTTTCCTAGAATACAAGCATAAAATTGCTTAAGTTTCCTAGGAATTGTAGGAAGTCCATTAACACCATTTTTCTTCAACAATAGAAGGTTGTCATAGTTTAAGTGTCAAAATATAGCATGCCATAAAATACTTGGTGTGAATGTACCTTCATCATGATGTGAACTGAATGCAAAGTTTTGTGCATGAGCAGAGGAACCTTGCAACTTCAAGAGTCTTCCTTCTTCTATTCCCTCCACGACAAGTGAGCGATCTGATTCTTTTCTAACCTCAACCTTGCCATCAAACATGTGAATGGAGTGTCCTTGCTGGCAGATTTGGACCAAGGATAGTAAGTTTCTCCTCAACTCAGGGAGTATATAACCTCATGTAGAAGATGATCTGGAAGACCAGGCAACTTAAGCCTAATTGTGCCAAGCCCTGATGGCTTGAGTTTCGATTTATCTGCGAAGTATACTTCTCCATCAAATTTTTTAGTAAATCCTTCAAAAAAATATTTTCTAAATGTCATGTGACATGTTGCTCCTGAATCTGGAAACCAATCATTTTTCCAAGAAGTAAATGAAACATCAAACAAGTCTTCAATTACTCCATTGTTATAATGTGCTACAACATAATGAGATGATTCAGGTTCTTTACCTTTGTCTCTGTCATGATTTTTACCTTTTTCTTGATTTCTTTGCTGCTCAATTTTATCCCAAGGCAACTTACATGTAGATGCATCATGCCAGTCTTTATTGCAGCGTATGCAAAGAAGATCAGATTTTTCAGTTTGAGTTTGTCTGCCCCCCCTTCCTTTGAAATTTCTTCTTCCTCTTCCTCTTCGGCCACCTCTTCCTTTGGAAGAATCTTGAGCATGACTCTTCTCTCTATGTGCAAAGCATACAGCCTCTTCAGAAGACAGAGGGGCTGTCATCTTTCCAAAAGCCTTCTCTCTTTCTGAAAAATGTTTCTCAAGGGAATCAAAGGTGATTTTCACAAGGTTTCCACTTTCTTGCAATGACTCAAGATAATGTGAGTAAGTGGGATACAATGCCTTAACATATGCTATGAGAGGTATATCAACTTCTACACCAGTGTTCTTAATGTCATGCTCCACAGCTCATTAAAAATGAGAGTGTGCTTGATTTTCCAAGACCATTCAGGATAGTTCTCTTTGTCGGAGAGAACAACTCCTACAATAGATATGAGAGAATGCATTCTTTTGAAGAAAAAATTCTTTGCTATCACGGTAAAAACTCAATTCTCGTTTAAATTCTGCAAAAATAAATAAATAAATAAATAATAATAATAATAATAATAATATTGTAAAAAAAATTTGGGGGAAAACAAAGGTATTATTTGAGGGAGGTATTTTATGGGGGAGGTGTTTTTCGAGGAAGTTTTTTACCAGGGAAGGAATTTTTTGGGGAGGTGTTTTCTGGGGGGGCGTTTTCTCGGGAATTTTTTTACCAGGGAAGGCATTTTTTGAGGGAGGTGTTTTTTTTTTTTTGGGGGGGGGGGGGGGTTTCTGTAATAAAAATTAAAAAAAATAATTACAGGGGAAAGCGGTCAAGGGCCTGCGTGAGAGGATGGGTGAGGGAGGGGTCGAGGGTATGTGTGAGCGGCCGGGGGCCGAGGGTCTGTGAGAGGGGTTGGGGACAGTGAGTGTGTGAGGGGTTGGGGATGTGAGTGGGGAGGGGAGAGCTGTGAGTGGGGAGGGACGGGATGTGAGGGTGGGGAGTGAGGGTCTGTGTGAGGGGGCGGGGGATGAGGGTCTACGAGTGGGTGAGGGCTGTGAGGGAGGTGGAGTGCGTGATTGGGTGAGGGAGAGCCAAGAAGATGATGGCTGTGAGGGAGGTGGAGTGCGTGAGCGGGTGAGGGAGAGCCGAGCGGATGAGGGCTGTGAGTGGGTGAGGATGGTGAGGGAGGTGGAGTGCCGAGTGGGTGAGGGATGTGAGGAAGGTGGAGTGTGTGAGCGGGTGAGGGAGAGTTGAGTGGGTGAGGACTGTGAGGGGGGTGGAGTGCGTGAGGAACTGTAAAAAAAAATTTCACATTAAAATTAAATGTGCTCAGAATTTGAGCTAAAATTGCACAGTGGTGTGCAAAAACAAAATTAGGCAGAATGTGCAGAAAAAAAAATGTAGAATTATTCCATAATTGCAGAATGGAAGGAGCAGTAAGAGACTGAATGCCAGGAGCACTAAAAAATGAATGCACAATGACAGTCTGCAAAAAATGCAGAACATGAGGGAGTTACACCAAAGGCAAGAATGCCAAAAATGGGACTGGCTCTGATACCATGTCCGACGAGGAGGTAACTCCGCAAAACTGAAGATGCATTATATGGAGATTGTGTGTGTACTTATACATGGAGGTGAGACTATTGGTATTCACTTCCCAATGTCTCTTGGCCTTCCTTATTTACTAAATTACAATAAAATACAATCTCACCCAATCCCTTAGGATTAGGTGTCAAAAATTTCTAATCAGGCCTTACATGGCCACACTTGTCCATTTTCTGTTAAATTTGTAATCAATGAAATTTTTCCAAGTAAGATAGGGAAATCGACCTAATCCTTAGATAAATACTGCATACCTTAGCAGTATCAGGTGTTGGAAAATTGGACCCTACTGAAGCTTGAATTGTAAGAAGTATTGGAACTCTGTAACTGTTTGAGATGGGCATCAATAATAAGAGGTCATTCACAGGATTCTTGAGCTATGTTAATGGTGATGTTTTTCCTCTGTGTTAATGTTTTTCCTCTGCCTTTTCATGCTTTGCATCAATTTATCTGATTTCAAAATAGAAAATTTAGATTAATATTTTCTAAGAGAGCACCTTAATTATGTCTGTGTTTGTTATATTAATTTTTTCCTCTGAGACCTGAATGTAGAATTCATAGACGGTTTTCTTTACTTTTGCGTTGAACCTTAATCTCCTTTGCCTTTCTCATTTCACACTGCTAGTAAGATCCATTCTACATAGTTAGCTTTCCCTGTGAATGCCCTTGAAAAATTGATGCATGCACAATTCAGCCTTTTATGACTCCATATCCCAATGGATTAGTTTTATGGTTCTGTCTATCCAACCACCCAATCAATCAAACAAACAACCCTCACAATCTCTATGACTAGCCTAATGTCAGCACTTATGATTATCAAGGTTAAATCATCAAATAGAGAGAGCCCTCTTTGAGTCTAGGAAGGCTAGGTCCTGGACTCCAAAGTGGTTTGATGCTTTCCTCTGTTGTTCGTTCTTGCCAATCTTACAAATTATGGAGTGATAACAAATGCATCATCATAGGTTAGACTCACAACTTGTGGTATTACAACTTACTAGTGTTTATACTGTTAAAAATCTAACACTGCATCATATGTTCCTAAGAGTTAGACTTTTGGAAAGACATTTTGATTTTATTCAATATCAACACATTTTTAGAAGCTTGAACACATTGACTGATTCTTTAGCGAATTATGTTATAAAAAACATTTGCAACACATGTAAAGATACATTCACATAATTGAATAGGATTACGGAATAAACATAGGAAAACACTGAAATCAAATAGATAAATAGTTATAGGTTTTTACAAAATTTATGCCCAAGACACATTGGTCATCTGACGTCAAAATGTATGCAACATGTCAAAAGTAAACTAGTGATGCTCATGGTAACATGCTATTGATCTAGCTATCGTACACAGTAACCACATCTATCAGTTAGGAATGCCAATCGTGTGGCACTGTAGTCACATGGGTAACTCTTGAATCTGGCAATCCGGAATCCCAAAGGTCAACCCTTCTATGTGCTACCAAAACTCAGCAAGACTCTCAACCATATCTAAATCCTAAAGGAATTATCTCCCAACAGTCCTCTCTGTTGGCTCATCTGCTCCATGCTCTGGCTCTCCCATAGGTTGAACTCGACCCACATTTTCATTACATTAAAACTTTAGTTTAGTCTTGGGAAAACATCAAAATATAAAAACATGTATAAACCTTTGAAAAATAAAAAAACATGGTCAAAAAATTCTTACTGATTACACCCTTCTAGTAAAGCTAAGTCTAGATCTCCTCGGAAATCGATGCCTGCATATGCATACTCATCGATGGTGATATTTTGTCGCCTAAACTAGGCGAAGAATGTAGTCGAGAACATGATGGACGATTGGCCTGCATGTCTAGCCATCAGTTCTACCCATCTTTGCATCCTTGAATCTCTAGGGTTAGATACACCCAGCATCACATACTGAGGTTGCATCAGTGGAATCCTCTTTAAGGAAAAAAATAAATGAGGATCGAACCATAGTTTAAATTTTTCTTCCTTCCTCCCTTTGCCTTGCTCAGTTGTTCCTTCAATTGAGAGAGTAAAACTTCAGCCCAGTTGAAAACTGTTGGTTCCATGCACTCTAGTGCATACTACATATAAGATCTATTCGCTACATGTAGTGTAGCTAGCGGTACCAACAAGATTTGCAATCGTGAATAAGATGGTTCTCAATGGAAAATCACGAATGCCATGGATGTTTATTTTCCCATCCCAACTAGGCTCTTCCCTTGGATAGAAATACTGCAAAATATAGTCTCTCACCGTCTCTCCTCTGAGAGCAGACCCTGAGAGAGAAATGGGTAGGCCTCTCCTCGACAAGCCTGTCAGGAAATAGATGTCATCCATTAAAATTGGGACCACTTTATTCCCAATGTGAAATGCCTCAATTTCCGGATCCCATGCACGAACAAGGAACTCTAATAGTTCCATTTGATGCCTCATACCTGATAAACAGAAGTAATTAAAAAACCCACAACCCCTGAGGGCTCTTACAGTACTTAGATCATTAAGGGAAATCATGTTTTTCTTCTTCATGCTCTCTTTCTCTCCAAGTAATTGTCATTCTAGTCCGATGAATCCCTAAAACATAACCATAAGACTCATTAGGACCCTTTTCATGCAAAAAATTAGGCAAATTTTGGGTACAATGCAAGAATAAAAAATGTGATTTGTGCCTAACACAGTCTTGGTCAATATATAGTGTGTTGCATATGCACCTGAGCTTCATTTTGAGTGCATTCCAACGCAGTTTTCGATACCCAAGGGTGAGTTTCCAGCTTTTGAAAAAATAATCTACCCTAAGGGGCCCAAATACCTAAAAAATGCAATGAAATGAATTTAAATGACTATTGAAATAAAGAGGGGGTTTAGGCACCAACCTAGATCAAACGGTGACAAAAACCATCCACATAATCGATCACAATCAACAGCTGAAGTTCGGGGACAAAAAACAGGTTCATAGCTCCAAAATGAAAATGGTAACTTTCAAATGGTAAAAATGAATAGTAAAACTCTTTTAATTAGTCATTTGATTATTTTCAAATCATATTTATTGTTGTGACTATGGTTTTATTCAATTTCTATCATGAAACAGGTATTTTTAATCCATTTGATGTTGTTCTGAACAAGTTTGCAACTGATATAGCAGATTAGTCGTGCACATTTATTTCAAGAATGATTTGACCACAAAGCATACTTTTATCCTTATTTTTCGAGCTTTGATATAAATGAAAAAGGACTTGAAGCGCACTTTATCTCTTTTTCAAGCTTTGATAACAGTGAAAAAGGAACCCCTGGAGTCTTATTTTAGGTCTTTTCAGATTCTGATAATGTGAAAAGATTGTCGAGCACTTGTATTTTTGAGCTCGTAAAAGTAAATGAATTGATATCTACTCAATATAAGTTTAACCCTTTTCCGGACTATGATAGATTATTTACCAAAAGTGAATACCTTAGTCGAATATAGCTAGGAGGCTCTCAGATATCATCTTACATTTTTTCGAATCTGGGCGACAAATTTACGAAAAAGTACTTATGGAGTTTTCTTTTCTCCTCTTTTTCAAACTCTCTAAATATGAAAAAGGACCAGGCTGTCACTATCATTAGGCTCGTTAAAACATAAAATAGCGACGGGCTTGTCGATCATGGAAAGAATTGAGTTTCATTCATTTATATACTATTTAAATTATTAAATAGTGATACATTATTCGCTCGAAAGGTTGAATTATAGATCAACCATATGTTATCCTCCTCAAGCTTGTTAAAAAATAAAGAGGTACTGGTCGAAAAATGACTGGATTTTTTTTTGGAAAGTAAACAAAATTTTTACGGTAGTAGGTCGCTCTTGAACATGACACTTCACTCCATCATTGTGACTGTTTGGGTTGGGTAATCTTCTTGATGGTTCATTCATACCTATGGTTCATCATACCTTCACTTTGGTTTTGGGTCAATGCTGCCAACTCATCTCAGTGTCGCCGATATGTTCAAGAGAAGTCATCCAGTGAATACTCATCCTTCTGCAATACTCATAAACCTTCATTCTCATGACAATCATCCTTGAAAATTACTATATCAAGTCACATTTTATCTCCGAAATCAGTAACTGACGTTTTGCGATAAAGTGGCTTCTCGTCGATGTCAAATCATCATCCAGGAAGTTTACTTAGAAACATCATCTTCCAGTACCATGAGGCTTGTTACAACATCGACAAGATCCTCACTTCCGGACTTTTGACTGAAATATTTTGTTTGACATTCGACATCAAATCATCTATTCACGCTTTACGAAATGTGTTGCAGTACCTTGAGAGCCATTAACATCAATGGCGGTTCTCTCATGTTTGTTAACAACTCACATCATTGGCTGGTAATAAAACGATGTATTACCATGTTCGACTACAAATCATATATTCGAATGGCTAGACTTCTACCTGGACGATCGAGTGAACGAGATAAGAAGACCCCAGATCTAGTTTCATCCATCCGGGATGCGATTTCAGGATTGTTGTACACATCATCTATACGGTGACCTTACATACAGATCATCATCCGAACATGGGCCTATATCTGTAGGCATGTCTGTATTGGGAAACATTCCAATGTAGATGACTTTCTGCACTATGTACATGTTATTAGATAGTTTATGTGTTGAGCACGGGAATGCCTCCCTCAGCAATTCATGATCAAGATGAAAATATCATGATGTAATTTTTTTAAAGATTGATGCAAGTCGCCACTCCGCTTGAATTCCAACCCATCACGTCGTAAAGCATCTCATTCAAAAAATGTTATTATTATTCTAACTTCATACTTTAGGGGGCAGATGTTATAGGTCAATTTCGGCATCATCCCCCATGACTTGGTAAAACTGGACATCATCCCCAGGACCAATGAAATAGGGTTTATCATCCCCTATCATTTCATTTGATACATTCCCTAAGAAAAGAACAAATAATTCATGACTTCTATTACAAGATTTCCAAGGTTTGAAGTATATGTTATATCATTTATGAGCTCACAAATGCTGCCTCTCAAGGGAATAACTGTGTTGCATATGAAGCTCCCTCCATTTAAGGGTGCACTGGAATGCACTTTCTGAAATTCAAGAGTGCGCTGATCAAATGGGAGAAAAATTCTCATTGTTCCAGAATCTGCATAGGGCCAATGCCTTCTAGAAGAGTCCATATGTGTCAAACTTCGAATTCAAGAGTCCATATAACACCTCTGAACTTGGGAACATGTCTCGCCTATCATTAGAAATTTATTGATTGAGAAAATACCTTCAATTGCCTTATAAATTGAGCACAAATCCTAGTGCTAGGGAAGGAAGAATTTTGGTAAAGAAATGTTGTTGGATTCTCAATTGAGAGAGTGATAGAAGTGATATGTTGTTGGTGAGATGTTGATTGTGATGAGGCTGGGATGATGTTGGAGCTGGTGACATCAAATCGATCATTGGTTGTAACCTCCCCCTTCTACTCTTTAATAAATATTGATGTTCATTTTCCCATATATGTATCTGTTTATGTTTCTATTTTTCATGTGATGGACTCTTAAATGATATATATGTTTCATGTTCAATCGATTTAACTGATTAAGATAAATAGGCATCTTTATATTGAAATCTCTTTGTTTTTTAGTGTTTATACTTGCAGAAAATAATCTGGTGATCTAAGTTGGATTGGAAGCTACATCAAAAGAGAGAGAAGGAGAATAGGAAGTGCTTGGATCACAAGTATGTCCTTCTATCTTTCTGTGTGTATATTTAATCTTAAAGAAAGTGACTGCAAAGTCTTTAATCTGTTGTTCTAAATGCATAGCACCACATTTATGGAATTTGATTTATCCATAGATCATAATTCTGCTCAAAAAATTGGCGACTTCGTTGCAGATGGGGGTGACCGGACTGCCTAAGGGACTGTGTAGCAGAGAAGGGAAGGCCAAGGATGGATTTTTTTTTTCATTGGAATTTCCTTATGGAATCAGATGCACATTGGGAGTGTCCCTTGGAAAAATGAGCCAGTAACTATTCACTGAGAGGATATGTGGTGCAATATTGTAGCGCTGGACATTAGATGTAGCTTTGAATTTGACAGTGGATTCTAGAATTTTTCCAAAGGAGGTGAATCGTGGTATTACTTTGAGGGTGGAGATGTGAGCCTATGGATTCCCTTGTTCCTGATATGAGCATCATGTGTATACTATTGTAAATAACGTAATGAGATGTGTTATAAAGCTCTAGTACACGGTATGATTGTCATGATGTTTTTTTCTTTTGATTAAGTTATTCATTATAAATACTGCATCGAGATGTTTTATAAAGATACATAAGCATCATGTTTTATTTTCAACGATTTTCCTAGTTGTAGGTGTCATTCAACACTGATGATGATGTTCCCACAAGAGGGAGGTTTTTGTAATAGCCCTGGTAAAAATCCATGTAAAATATATATATAAGAGCATGGTTGATGGGACACGTATTCCAAGATGAATGGTGACAAATAAATCATAACAGGTGTTCATTCAATTTATTATGGTTAAAGGAAATTGGCAAAGGAAATTTCAAAGGCTTTGTAAAGGCATGAGGCATTAATTGACATTTTATTTATGAAAATAACAGAAATTAGGAGAAAAGGGAGATGAAAGGTCACAAGTTGCATGTGAGGAGGAAAATGAAGGAAAATAATGGAAAATGAAGAAAATAAAGGTATCATTAATAAAAAGGCTTCTGAGGATCAGTTGGTAAGTTTTTTAATAAAAAGGCTTCTGAGGATCAGTTGGTAAGTTTTTTTTTTTTTTGGAGTTCTCTCATTACTATCTCTCTCATACTCTTGGATACTTAGAGTTTTCTTGGAGCACTCTTGGAGAGTGTGGATACTTGGTGATTTGGAGCAATAAGGAAAAGGAAGAGCAGGAAAGCACAAGCAAACATCAGGATCAACAACTACATCGAGATTTGATTGCAGGTACCGAGTTGCATGTATGTTTTCCTCACTTGTTTTGGCATGCATGGTGTATGCATGTGGATTTTCCTAGCCTTTCCATTTCCTGTATGGCCATGGTGTTGTGGGTTTATTTCCATTAATTTCTTTCTAGTTGGTTCTCATGATTCCTTTAGCTGTTTGGTTGAGTTATTAGTTCCTTGAGTGTTGGTTGGAAAAATGTTCTGGAGCCCGACATACAACTGTTGGGTTGAGTTACTAGTCCTAGAGCCTTGGTTGGAAAAATTATCTGGAACCCTAGGTGGGTTAAGTTACTAGTCCTGGAGCCTTGGTTGGAAAAATGCTCTAAAGCCCAGAAACAACTGGGGTTGAGTTATTAGTCCTAGATCCTTGGTTGGAACAAACTCTCTGGAGCCCTGGAGCAACTTGGATAAAGACCAATTCGTGATGGTTGTGATGTATGACCATGAGGTGGAATCATTGTTTGAGGTAGAGGTGGTTTGGCCTCTAGAAGCCATGGATTGGTTTTGATTGATGTGTTTGATGAGATCCCACATTCATGCTTGGAATATAGCACGAGGGTGATTGGATGAAGTGAGACTTGGCTCAGCCAATCTATAGTTAGGTGGAATGTGGAAGTCCCATCTCCGGTTGGATTCGACATTCAATAATGAAAAATTCATTCCCTTGGTATTTTGTATGAAATTGTATTGATTTATATGTGGATTCTATTGCTGTTGTATCCATGGTATTTTTGTTGTTATTGTGCTGGTTATGAACATGTATTTTTAAAGTGATGATGTATGACTCTCCTTATGTTTTTACCTTGTAATGAATACACAATGTATCTATGGTCAAATAAATTTTATTGCAGTTAATGAAGTAGGGGAGAAATGATTCTTAGCGATTCTCATATATGTATGAGACTCCTATGCTTAAGTATGTTGTTTACACTGATAGATTCAATGTATGTGACATGTTTGATAAAATGATTTTCATGGATAGGAGGGGTCCAGATGAGTTATTTTTTATGTGATTGCTTTCGTATCATTGTCCTATTATTATTTATCATCTCTTAAGTTTTCATGAAGTTCTGGGCAGTGACCCGGGCTTTGGGCCTTAAAAGGTGGCTCAAATCCCAGAGTCACAAGCACAAAACTGAGGTTTTTGGGCCCTAGCCGCAGGCATCCAATGTTATGCCTCAGAATATAATCTCCTAGCCACAAGCATGCAATGTTATTCCTGCGGATATGGCTCAAAGAGGCCAAAATATCAGTGTGACCTAATGGTAAGAGGCCCGAAAGATTGGGTTAACTCATAGGGGTGTCATTGATGATGTACAAGGTCTATATTTTGTGCTTCTATCGGTTCCAATTCCTTAAGGTCACCTAGGAGGTTGAATCCCATATGGTAGCCTCTCATCACATGTTTACCCTAGTTGGTTGGTTACTTGGGTAGATGTGGGAAGAGGGTGTTATAGTAGACGTTTTAATTTTGATGTTGATGACCATTTCGAAGTAAAATATCTCTTATAGATTGGATTCCAATTCTCCATGCTGATTTTTACCCTTTTTTGGATTTTTTTACCCAATTATTTGGTAATGTATTGATTCCAAATGGTCATCCTAACTATGTTTGTGCCAACCTTAATTTTTATGTTTAAGTATATCTAAAACACAAGCTTACCCACTACATCTTAGTTTTTGTTGTCCATAAGGTATGCCAATTAAAACTGCACTATCTAAATATCTCCAATGGTTTCTTTTCATGCTAAGCCCAAGATCATCTCATTCATAACTACCCACATCGTAAGCCTACAAACCTTATTCCTCGATAAGATGTGTTGTTGCATAAGGACCCTTGGATTTCATCTTTTATGATTGTTGAAAAATTGTTGTTATTGATGTCAAATGGCTTATATCATTGATTTTATATGTAAGTATCCAAGTATATTAAAAGGGGGTGGTCATGAAAAAGGTGAAGTCAAAATACAAAGTTATTTTTGGTGAAAAAACTGAATTCAAAACAAAAGGTGTAGCTAAGTGAAAAAGGTGTAAAGTGAATTTACATAAATAAGTAAAAAAGTGAAATGGTATTTGCCCATGGTCTTTGGAAAAGTGAAATAAAAAGGGAAATAACTATTTAATTTTTAAATTGATTTGTCTTTTTGCATTGACATTTATTTTCATTAAGAGTTATGATAATTCACAAAAGGATGTGGTATTGGAAGGAAAGCATGTGTGTCTTTGTGTAAAAAATGTAACTTTACATAAATAAGTAAAAAAGTGAAATGGTATTTTTCCATGGTATTTGGAAAAGTGAAATGAAAGGGAATTAACTATTTTATTTTTAAATTGATTTGTCTTTTTGAATTGACATGTCTTTTCATGAAGAGTTATGATAATGCACAAAAGGAGAAGGTATTGGAAGGAAAGTGTGTGTATATGTGTAAAAAATGTAATTTGTTGAGTGAACGAGTCATCTGGGTATTTTTTCTATAACATTTTTTTTTGAAATGCTTCAAATGGTGAAATGTTGAACATATTTAAGAGATATTGTGGGGGACATCTTTACATAAATAAGTAAAAAAGTGAAATGGTATTTTCCCATGGTATTTGGAAAAGTGAAATGAAAGGGAATTAACTATTTTATTTTTAAATTGATGTGTCTTTTTGAATTGACATGTCTTTTCATGAAGAGTTATGATAATGCACAAAAGGAGAAGGTATTAGAAGGAAAGTGTGTGTATATGTGTGTAAAAAATGTAATTTGTTGAGTGAACGAGTCATCTGGGTATTTTTTCTATAACATTTTTTTTTGGAATGCTTCAAATGGTGAAATGTTGAACATATTTAAGAGAGATTGTGGGGAAGGTTTGGTTTAGATTTAAAATTTTAGTTTTCTATAATTCAAAGATATAAACTATGGAATGGGGTTTGTGATTGGTCGGAGTCATATCTAGATTTTTTCTATAGCTTATTTTTTGGATGTTTTAGATTGTGCAATTTGGAGCATATTGAGAAGACATTACAAAGTATGTCTCAAAAAATTTTATATTTTGGTTCACTATACATTTGGAGATATACCCTATGGAAGTTAGGGTTTGTGAATAGTCTTGAAATCAATTTTAAATGATTGATCTTGGAATTTTTCATTTTATGAAGAATCAGAGCATGAAATTTTGAGCATATTGAGAAAAAAATTCAAGGTACATATAATAAAAAGTTTGTATTTTGGTTTACTATAAATTCAGAGATATACCTTGTGTAAGTTAGGATTTGTGAATGGTATTGAAATCAATCTCGAAATATTGATCATATAATTTTTATTTTAATTCCTTTTCTAGGACAGTTGAGACCGTGAAATTTTCAAATATCTAAGGATACATACCCATGTGACTTAAGTAAAAATTTAGAAATCAAATGTAAAGAATTGGACACATGGAATGCTTTACAAGTTTCTCTTAGAAGAGGCCAAATATTAACAAGTTTTAGGAAAGTTACCATAAATTTCACATTGCACATAAAATTTGGTGAAGTGTTGAGAATATCCAAAGAAACAAACAATATATATGGTGTTCTTATGAGCATATAATTTTTGAAGAAGCTATACACACGTCGATGTCACAAAAACAAAGAGATTGATGTATATTTCGAAGTTGATGCTTGGCAATGGGGATTGGTGTCTCTAGATTTATTTCTACGAAGATCTGGAAGAGCAGGTTGGTGCTTACCAAGGTTTTTACTAGTAGGGATTGGTGTCTCCAAGAGGTTGGAAATTGAAAATATTTGTAACAATAGGTTGGTTCCTACAAAATTATAAAAATAAATTTTGTGGTTTTCTCTTGAAATGGTTTCCACGTAAATCTTATGTTCCATGTTCTGCATCTAATAGATATCATATGTATTGTTTTCTTATAATTCATGAATGTTTAAATAAGTAAAAATTCTCTTATATTGATTCATCCCAATACCACCCTATCCCCCTCTTCCTAAATATAAGTGTGTTCTAAAAAATGATCAATAGCCAATCCAAACCCTCTTCCCACTATTTAGGTGGTAGTCAAACCTCAACTTTTCCAAACCATCTTCCCACTCTTCTGGAGGTAGGAAAACATAAACCCTTCATTCCAGGGGCTATGGAGATTGAATATGGATGGAAAATTTAGACAAGTGGAACGAGCCACTAAAAGGAAACTCATGTGCCACCTCTGGGCATGTGATCTAATCCACAAATTATGATGGGTCTTGAACTAGATGATAGCCACAAAAGTAATGGGTCTCCCAAGTGGAATATGGTAGGAAATTTGTCACTTCCTATGGGACTTATTACAAATAAATTTTGGAGGTTGAGCCTCTATCTTGAAAAAAAATGAAAAAGAAGCAAAAGAATCCCAAGTCCCCTTCTCAAGTAGAGCAACAATTTAGATATCATGAACCTAAATCATTTCCCAAATCCTATAAGGATGCAGTAGTGGATTAACCTTAAAGATGCGCCTTTCAATTGAGTAATTTCATGTCCAAAAACAATTTTAGTAGCCTAGGTAGGGGTATAATCACTAAATGAATCTTTATTTCATGTCTTGGAATGTCAAAGGGACGACTATACAAAGATAAAATATCTATCTTATAGATATGTTGTGGAAATCCAAGCCTGATGTGGTTTTCCTTTAAGAAGTTATTTCTGCTGGTTTTAAGTGGTGATGCATGATGATTTTCTATTTGGAGCGAATCTATGGGACTTCAAAGCACTCTTAGGGGAGTGGTAGGGTGGTTTTATTTCTTTCTTCCTTTTTGCAGAGTTTTTTGGTTGCACATAGTTCTAATCCTTCACATTGATGTGTGTAAGTCACAATTTTGATTCAATATAGGGTGTTGGGATTTTTCTTCATTTATTCCATGTAACTCTAATGTTGATAAGTTTATTATTCAATATTTGATGTGGTTCCTCATTTATAGATATATAATGAATCATTAGTGAGGATTTTAATATGGTGGATTGTTTAGGTGACAAATATGGTGGTGTTGGCAATGCCATTTCAAGATTAGAGAAGATTTTATAGATGTTTGAAAATAACTTGAGAAAGAGGGATTTGGATTATGGGGATTGGTTCAAATTGTGTAAATAATGTCATGGTAGAGATAAAATTAATGGGAAATTATATCAACGCTATGGGCGATTGGATGAATTGGTATTCTTTGGGAAACATTGGCCAATGGATATGTTGATGGATACTATAGGATATGATCACCTACCCATCTAGACTACCATTTTGCTTGGGCACTAGGATGATTCTATTCCCTCATACCTTTTTAAGTTAACTGCTTTGTTCCTAAATATCCCAACATCATAGCTTTAGTCCATTTGGTTTTAATACTCCCTTATAACAAGGGTGATATGGTGGGATATGAATCTTTGTTGTACGATAAATTTCGTATGAGGTTTGGAGCATTTGATTGGTCATAAGTGAATATGAGACTTGAAGGAGTTTTGAAAATAGCTTGAATATTATATTAATTAAATATTATTAAATTAATACATTAATATATTTAATATGTAATGTGTTAATATATAATTAATGTTATATTACTTAAGGATTAATACATGAATAATAATACACTATACTATTAATATAGTATTAACATATTATATTATCCAATATACTAATATAACATATCTAATATACTAATATATCCTTCCTAACATACTAATATACTATAATATTATATTAATTTATTATTTCAACAAGAGAATGAATTGGTATACTAATAGATGAATGTATACATCATTTATTATTTCTTTAATATTAATCTATTATAATTTATATAGTTCATTAATTTATATTTGTAGAAATTTTAATATAATTATGTATTGCCTAGATTCTCCTGATCTAACAATTATATGCCACTGTTAAATACATAACACTTCTACTTAAATATTTGTGGAAATTTAATTGCCAATTGCAAACACATGAAGAAAGATCAATCACACATAACACAAATGTTTTTACCGGGAAAGCATAAAGCTAAAAACCCCACTATCATATATTATGTATATATCATGGATCATGAAACAATCTCATACAAAACTCTAATCCAAGAGCTCTCAGTACAATATACAATCATCTCACATTTTCATACGAAAATTGGCATATTCATGCACCAATTTACTGCCTCTTGACAGCCTGCCTCCATTGCACAATCCCTGATGGTCAAGAACCTCTGAATGATTAATTCTAGCTTGCCTTGAATGCGCAATACTAATAGGCATATCCAATGTGTGTGTGGTTGCATGAGTGCACCCACTAATGTCACAACTGATAGTCAAACTGTCCCTTTCACCTATCTCTCAACTGGGTCTCCACTGGATCTGACATGCATGTAGTTAACAGTAGTAAATCTTCAGTTGCATGTGAGATCACTCCATGTGAATTAATTTAATATTTAATTCATTGAACTCTCACTAGTGTATATTTAGTTACAACTAGTTACAACTAGCACAACTGAGTTTAACTCACTTAACTGAGTTAAAATACTTTACAACTCACATAGCTACACATCCAACTCTGTTACAACTTCGTATCACTCACTTACAATGAAGTCCACTTGCATGTCCCGCCAACCAACCTTAGAACTCGAAATTCCTTCAGTCATCTGGTTTTCCACATCAGTTAACCGAAATCAAGTGCTTCAAGAGAATAGATTATTATTTATTGGCTAATTATTATTAAGAGATAATAATAATCGACATGCATTCTATTTTTATACATGCAATCTCTAAATAAACTTTGCACATGCATTCTAAAAACAGAACCCCATCCATAAATAGAATTTTCTCAACCATCTATAAATAGACTCCCGCTATAAATAGAATTTGCTCACCATTCTAAAAATAGACATACACCTAAAAATAGCCTGTGTGGGCCCCACCTAGTGTAGGTGCTTAATTTTCACTAGGATCAAGGATGTTGCTTCCGGATGCCAATTTCACTGTTTCTTGTTGCAACCTTCAACACTCCCTCTCAACAAGAAAGGAATGTCTTTGCATGTGACATGCAAATCCATGCATTCACCCTGCAACCTTTGCATTCAACACTTATTTATTGTTTCTCACACATGCAACACTTATGAAACTTAATAGCCTCCAAAAAACTGAATAAGTATAATGCATATGTCATCAAAGTCTTCTGACTTCTGCTGGTACCAACTGCACATGTCTTCTGGATCCACTGTGTTGTTGACCTCTACATCCATGCACTCTGCACTTGCTGTCAACTCTGATCCATGCCCCAGTATCTGACACTGTCACTTTGATTTCATGTCCTCATGACATTTGACTGCATAAATCCAATTGATCCTACTATTGATGTACTATGGGATCCTCGTAGCCAGGTTCAATTCATGAGATCCACACCATCTCAATGAATCTTGCCCAAAATTTCTTCTCGGGATTATTCATGCATGTCGCCCCACCCCTCACCTGGTGGTATAGCTGCATGCACTCCCTCTGCCCATCTGGCACAAAATTTCTCTGTATGAGTGGTTTCTCCTACTCCATGATCCTCATCTTGTGGCTTATACACATCCCGAGGTTCAATCTTACCTGCATGCAAATCCTTATCCCTCTCAAGCGTCAATTGCATGGATTTCTCACACTTCCCAAAAATAGGAAGCTCAGTAGAAATCCCATCTACATCAAGTCTATAGATATTCTTAACTCGAATCCCAAACTTATTGGCTTTCCCCGTTGCTTTGTGTCGCAGGAAAACTTTTCCTTCACTAAAGACAACATCATAATCTCTATCCTCTAACATTACGACTGAGACTAAAATTTTCTTCAAACCTGGAACATGCATAACATATTTTAAATGAAAGAGTTTACCTGACGCCCTCTAAAAGGTAATGTTACCAATGTCAGTCACACTGTATCTTCCATCGTCGCCAAACTCAATATGCATCTGGAGATCTTTCTCCACCAAGTCACTGAAAAGTTTCTTATCTCCCATCATGTGAAAGGAAGCACCACTATCCAAGTACCACCCTGATCCCAATGCACTTGACACCATGCATGCGATCAGTGAGAAGTCAATTTCAAATTGTGAGGCAAGGGCCTCACCAGCTGCAGCTCCAACAACCATCTTGTTCATCTTCTTATGTGGACAATTTGTAGCAATATGTCCATACTCGTGACAATGAAAACAGTTCACTTTGGACATGTTGTGCTCCTTGCCATCTTCACAGGCCTTAGATTTAGAATGAAATTTCTTCCCCTTCCCCTTCTTCGCCTTGGCAGCCAAAGAAAAATCCTCTTCATCATCATTCTTTGATGAAGAGCCATCTCTGGCGTTTCGCCTGAACTCCTCCTGCACTAGATCCTACCACAGTCGTTCCCAATCCGGCAGTTTTTCCCGTCCGTTGACAGAGTCTTCATAACTGTGCCAACTCTTAGGAAGTCCCAAGAGAGCCAAGCTTACCAAATAATCATCAGAAACACTTACTCCTACACTCCCAAGCTCATCCCTGCATTGTACAAACTTTGTTAAGTATACCAGAATAGTGTTGTTATTTTCCATCTTAATCTTTCTGAGTTTATCCTTCAGCGCCAATTTCCTATGGTCGTTGCTGCTTTGGAAAATATCCGTCAAAGCCTTCCACATAGCATATGGAGTGGCTTTACCATGAAGGCTTGAGACAATGTGGTCTCATACACCTTCCAACAAAATCCTCCTTTCCCTTGCTACTTTCTTTTGCCATGCATCAAGTAATGCAACATCTGTCGAAGTGGGCTTAGGAACATCTCTGTTGATGAATTCCTTCAAGCCATTATCTTCAAGCACCACCTCCATCCTATCCTTCCATTCAATTTAGTTTGAGCTGCCCTCGAGTGCATATTCTAACCGCAAGCCATTGAAATCCATTTCGATGTTTACTCAACTGTCGCACCAAGAAATTCTTGCAGCAAATTCGAATTGTTTCCACCAACAAACTCAAATAATACTTCAATATTGCAATCTTCTTTACTCCGATACCATGTAGAAATTTTAATACAATTATGTATTGCCTAGATTCTCCTGATCTAACAATTATATGCCATTGTTAAATAAAGAATCCTTATACTCAAATATTTGTGGAAATTTAATTGCCAATTGCAAACACATGAAGAAGATCAATCACACATAACACAGATGTTTTTACCGGGAAAGCATAAAGATAAAAACCCCACTATCATATATTATGTACATAACATGGATCATGAAAAAATCTCATGCAAAACTCTAATCCAAGAGCACTCAGTACAATATACAATTGTCTCACACTGTCATACAAAAATTAGCATATTTATGCACCAATTTAATGCCTCTTGACAGCCTGCCTCTGCTGCACAATCCCTGATGGTCAAGAACCTCTGAATGATTAATTCTATCCTACTTTGACTGCGTAATACTCATAAGTATCTCAAATGTGTGTGTGGCTGCATGAGTGCACCCACTAATGTCACAACTGATAGTCAAACTGTCCCTTTCACCAATCTCTCAATTGGGTCTCCACTAGATCTGACATGCATGTAGTTAACAGTAGTAAATATTCAGTTGCATGTGAGATCACTCCATGTGAATTAATTTAATATTTAATTCACTGATCTCTCACAGGTTCAGAGCTCCAAAATGCAAATGGTAAAAATGAATAGTAAAACTCTTTTGATTAGTCATTTGATTATTTTTAAATCATATTTATTGTTGTGACTATGGTTTTATTCAATTTTTATAATGAAACAAGTATTTTTAATCCATTTGATCTTTTTCTGAACAAGTTTGCAACTGATATAGCGGATTAGTCATGCACATTTATTTCAAGAATGATTTGACCACAAAGCATACTTTTATCCTTATTTTTTGAGCTTTGATATAAACGAAAAAGGACTTGAAGCGCACTTTTATCTCTTTTTCGAGCTTCGATAACAGCGAAAAAGGAACCCCTGGAGTCTTCTTTTAGCTCTTTTCAGATTCCGATAATGTGAAAAGATTGCGGAGAACTTGTCTTTTCGAGCTCGTAAAAGTAAATGAATTGATATCTACTCAGTATAAGTTTAACCCTTTTTCAGATTGAGATAGATTATTTATGAAAAGTGAATACCTTAGTCAAATATAGCTAGGAGGTTCTCTCAATATCATCTTACAATTTTTCGAATCTAGGCGACAAATTTACGAAAAAGTACTTATGGAGTTTTCTATTGTCCTCTTTTTCAAACTCTCTAAATATGAAAAAGGACTAGGTTGTCACTGTCATTCAGCTCGTTAAAACATAAAATAGCGACGGGCTTGTCGATCATGGCAAGAATTGAGTCTCATTCATTGCTAGACTCTTTAAATTATTAAATAGCAATACATTATTCGCTCGAAAGGTTGAATTATAGATCAACCATATGTTATCCTCCTCAAGCTTGTTAAAAAATAAAGAGGTACTGGTCGAAAAATGACTGGGGAAAATTTGGGAAAGTGAACGGAATTTTTACGGTAGCAGGTCGCTCTTGAACATGACACTTCACTCCATCATTGTGACTGTTTGGGTTGGGTAATCTTCTTGACGGCTCATTCATACCTATGGTTCATCATACCTTCACTTCAGTTTTGGGTCAATGCTTCCAACTCATCTCACTGTCACCGATATGTTCAAGAGAAGTCATCCAGTGAATACTCATCCTTCTGCAATACTCATAAACCTTCATTCTCATGACAGTCATCCCTGAACATTGTTATATCAAGTCACATTTTATCTCCGAAATCAGTAACTGACGTTTCGCAATAAAGTGGCTTCTCGTCAATGTCAAATCATTATCCAGGAAGTTTACTTAGAAACATCATCTTCCAGTACCATGAGGCTTGTTACAACATCGACAAGATCCTCACTTCCGGAATTTTGACTGAAATATTTTGATTGACGTTCGACACCAAATAATCTATTCACGCCTTACGAAATGTGTTGTAGTACCTTGAGATCCATTAACATCAATGGTGGTTCTCTCGCATTTGTCAACAACTCACATCATTGGCTGGTAATCAAATGATGTCTTACCATGTTCGACTACAAATCATATATTCAAATGGCTAGAATTGTACCTGGACGATCGAGTGAACGAGATAAGAAGACCCCGGATCTAGTTTCATCCATCCGGGATGCGATTTCAGGATTGTTGTACACATCATCTGTATGGTGACCTTACATACAAATCATTATCTGAACATGGGCCTATATCTGTAGGCATGTTTGTATTGGGCAACATTCCAATGTAGACGACTTTCTGCACTATGTACATGTTATTAGATAGTTTATGTGTTGAGCATGGGAATACCTCCCTCAACAATTCATGATCAAGATGAAAATATCATGATCTAATGTTTTTTAAGATTGATGCAGGTCACCACTCCGCTTCAATTCCAGCCCATCACATCGTAAAGCATCTCATTCAAAAAATGTTATTATTATTCTGACTTCATGCTTTAGGGGGCAGATGTTATAGGTCAGTTGGGGCATCATCCCCCATGACTTGGTCAAACTGGAAATCATCCCCAAGACCAATGAAATAGGGTCTATCATCCCCTATCATTTCAGTTGATACATGCCCTAAGATAAGAACAAATCATTCATGACTTTTATTGCAAGATTTCCAAGGTTTGAAGTATATGTTATATCATTTATGAGCTCACCAACGCTGCCTCTCAAGGGACTAACTGCGTTGCATATGCAGCTCCCTCCATTCAAGGGTGCATTGCAATGCACTTCCCGACATTCAAAAGTGCGTTGGTCAAATGGGAGAAAAATTCTCATTGTTCCAGAATCTCCACATAGCCAATGACTTCTAGAAGAGTCCATATGTGCCTTAAGCCCTAATTAATATTGCTATTAATTAGCGGTGGAATTAGCGAAATTTCTATTTTAGGAAGATTCCACCAAAAATGCTGGAGCTGCCTGGAATCTTCTCCAGATTTGGAGGAGAAATTGGGGGATTTGTTTTTCCATAACTGAGTCAATTATCAACCAAATTAGGCTCAAAAAGTGTCATTCTTGGCTAATTGGAATGCTATGAACACATTGGAACAGGTGCAGAGGTAGAGGAGCAATTTTACAGAGGTTTTTGTTACCTTGAATATTTTTTAAGCCTAGGGCCACCAGGAGGGAAGGCATATGAAGGCCAAATTGAGTAAATAAATAGTCATTTCTGATAGATTTTGACATTTTGAACTCATTGGAGTATGTTCCGAGAGCATTTGATTCACGAAAACAACAATTTGATCACTATTGAGCTAATACATATTCCCAAGTCATGGAGGCTGGACCAAGGAGATGTAGCTGAGGAGGGGTGAAATCCTTCATCAAAATTCTGTTTTAATGGATCAATTGTGATGGTTTGCTATTATTTATGTTGTTGTTGTTCAAAATCTTAAATTCATACTTTATCTTACAAATTCACTCATAAAACTCAGTTTAATTTCTTGTTTTGACACACATAAGAAATAAGGAAACCTGTACATCAAGAATAAGATCAGTAAATAAGTTTTATATCTAAAAATTAAATTAGCACAACAAAATTAATATTCATAATCAGATCATATACCAAGTCATAATCAAGATAACTATGTTATGCTCCTTTGAAAGATAGTGAATTTTAATAAATGAGTCTATATAGATATATTATATATCTTTATTTTAGCATTATGATTCTTTCCTTGCATATAAAGACTAGGATTTTATGATCAAGGAATGAAATATCATGCCATAGAAGGTTTGTCAATAATGTCTCTATGGTTTTGCAACTAGCTTATTAGTATGCTTGTATAATTTTCAATTTCTTAAATGGCAGGTATTGAAGGCTTTAAATTTTGAAGAATTTAGGGTTTGTAAACCTTATCAAAGGTTCAAGTTAGAAAACCTTCGAAACAAAACCCTAAATAATTATTTCCACTAAAGGAAGAAGACCTAGCTCTTGAAGATGAAAAAAATGATATTATGTTGATGTGACGACAATGCTGATGAAAAATATCCAATATTAAGATGGAGTTGATCTTCCTCAAAAGATAAGTACTATACATCTCCTTTCTTTGATTACTACTATTATTTTTTCTATGCACTTTTCCTTTGGTTCTTTCGTAGCCTTCTAATAAATTTTGAATAACTATCCAAGATTTATTAGCAGATAGAAGAATTGGAAGAACATAGAAAATCACACATATTTTTCTGAATCTAATAAACGTGTATGAAGAAGGAGAAATTAGATTGAAGTTTGCATCAACTAAATCAATCATATGGTAACATGAAACCAAGACTTAATAAAAGTAAGTTCACCTACCTTAGCTAGAAAGAGGGAGTTTCTAGATCTTGGATGGATAGAATAATACTTGAAGCATGATAGAAAACCCAAAGAAGCTTGTAATCCAAAGGAAAAATGACAAATCTATGGCAATACGCTTTAGCAAGAAGCTGAAGAATTATGATAATGTTGATACATCATAGTACCGACAATTGATTGTTTCCCTAATATATTCGATTCAAGAACACACCGATTAGGTTGATATTGATAGAGATACTACTGATGGTTGGGAATTGGTAAGATTTCTTGAAAGAGCATGAAGAAAAATTCTATTGCAATATGAATAAGGAAGATCAATTTTGAATAATTTTGGCTCCATAAGGTGTTTGATGGATTCGATTATGAAGAGCATAAAAGAACCACGACGATCGAAGCACACTATGATTCGTGACTTGATGGAGTTATAGAAATTATGGTGCATAATTGTTACTACTCATAAAATTTTCATCTAAATCTAGAGACATAATCCTACTCTACTACTCTACGGAATTAAATTCACAATTTAAAACAACAATCAGAAACATGCAATAAGAAATAACACACATGCACAATATTTTTTCTAGGGGAAAGAAACTGCTAAAAACCCCTTATGCTTACTTGCATTAATCTGATGAAAATATATGTATTACAATTGTTTTCTCGCTTTCAGAACAACCTGCATGTGAATAACCTATCTCTCTGCTCACTGAGAAGCTATGACCCAGGCTTAGTCAATTTATGCCTCTACTTGAGTCCCTATTTCATTGCACAAATCCCGAGGAATTAGGCCCCTATTATTTAGGAATTCTCCTCTAATTGATTGTGAAATTCCCAAGGTTGATCATTTGACTGCATGAAACACATTCACACTCAATAATGGTATATAACTAATGTTACATTTCCTTGGAATATCCACCACAACTAGGGAACTCGAATTCTCTGCATGCACTATCTATTTGTAATTTTCCAAAATAGGAAAAGCAACAATATGGAACATAAAACTGGAACTAGTAGTGAATATCAACACATCAAACATGAGACAATGAAAGAGACAATTTATTATGAATATCAACAGAAAATAAGTACAATATATTGAGGAACAAATCACTCAAGCAAGGAAAACAAGCCTCCAATGAATAAACACACTTAATCATGAAATGTTGCTACTATACAAAATGTCGGAGAACAATTACAACGCAGTCCCAGTGAGTATAACTATGGCTGGAAAATACAATGACATATATCTACTAATATATGGCTCAAAAAGTGCCAGGGATAAAGATCTAAGATCCCAAGCACATTTCCAAGACAACCCAGAAAGGGTTTCCAGAAATACACAAAATACAAAATAATGAAATGCAGCCCTAGGGTTGAATAATCACTGCAACTAGATAATTAATAAGAGGTGGTTGATATGATGTATAAATGGATGAAAAATCCTCGAATATATCTCCTGGTTGAAGGGCTGCTCCCCTCATTGGAAATCTAACTCACCAAATCGGTTACTAAACCCTCGACTGCAACTGCTCAATAAAATAATGCAGTTTCTAAAGAAAATTGTGTTGTAGGGGATGGTAGCAGCTTGGACTGATGCTAAGTGACCAAATGATGCTCAAGGAACCTCCTTTCTAGCCTCCCGGGTGAAGGGTTGCCCCCTCGACTGGAAAACAAGCGTAGAAAATTACCCTATCAATCCTCCACTGCCTCTGCCCTGCAAAAAAACAGAACCCTGGAGGAGACTGCACTGTGGATAATGGATAAAGCTTGGCCTGATGCTGAATGGTGGAATTGCATCTCAATAGACCTCTCTTGAGTGGGCACTCAAATTCCCCTGAGGATGAGGGTGGGATTCCCATTCGGGAACACCCTTGTGCTAAACAACACAACAGACTCCGCTAAACAGCTGAAGCGTGCAAGAAGTCATAAAAGACCAAGACATAAAAAATATTCATAATGCCTTCTATGGCTTCCATCCCATTCCTTATATGATTTGTGAGCTTCCTTACCTTGAGCCATGTTGATCATATGGTTAACATTCACTGTTTTTCCCAGTTTTGAAAACTCTCTGTTTGCAAAGAAGAATGCCCAAAAGGCCTCCTTTTCCCTCTTATTTCATTCCCACTTAACCTCCGTTTCTTCATTTTTTCCCCTCTCTTATTTCCTCATTAACCCTTTAAAATCACCCAAATCCCATTTTAGACCTTTCCAATACTTTTGTTTGGCTCAAAATCCCTTCATTCCCCTTACCGTTACCCCTTTTGGGCCTCAAAATGCACCGAAAATAAGCCAAAAATCACCTTTTTAAAATGAGGCTTTAGCCCCTTAACCACTTCCCCTCCATGCAACCAGGTGCCGAGACCAGGAGCTGAGCTCGCAAGCACTTATCGCAATCGGAAGTCTCGCGACGAACACAGTTCTTTGTTAAAACCTCAAAACCCTGATGCGATTGGGCCTCATTCTATGAACTCCCGCGAAGATCTCCGCTGTTGATCTTAATAGATCTAATGGTCCAGCACGATTCACATCATGCACATCGCACCACAGCTCCAATCGCAATCGCAACTTTAAGGTGTGCCGCCCGCCGCACTCCTCCGATTACGATCCCTTGATTGCATATCAACCGTCGATCTATCAACAGATCGGATGACCATCACACCATTGCACCGATCGCAATCGCAACTTTTCAAATGTGTCACCCACTACCCTCCCCGATTACGATCCTCCGATTATAATCTCCACCATCGATTTCCCTCTGATTCGACGACCCTCATTTCTCTCGCTCCACTCCTTCACCCCCCGTCCGTCTCCCCGCCGATTGAATATCCGTCGTCGATCTCGACCCAGATCGGAAGGTTGGTGCTCAATCGCACCATCGCCAATCACGTCACTGCTCCAATCACAATTGCAAGCTCCCAAATGCGTCTCTCACTACCTCTCCCAATTGCGACCGTTTGATTCAATCAGATCCATCCATTCATCCAAGATCTGTGGCCCACATCACATCGCGCATTTCGACCATATTGCTTCATCACAGCTCCTACTGATTTCATCCTTTGATCCAAACCATCGATCTCCTCCTGAGATCCAATGGCTCTCAGTTAATCGCCCTCTGCCCACGCTGGGTCCCACAACGTGGTCTTCATTTCATTCATTTCCCATGATATTCTGTGTATTCGCCTGAAACTTTAAACTCTGGGTTTTTACATTAAACATCATTCCTCCGCCTGTTTTTTACCATTCCTCCACTATAGCTGCTGTTTTCACAATTTCGCTATCATTCCACAGGCCTCCATAGCATCCTTCCACCACTCCCTGGATTTCTTGATGATTTTATCGTATTGTGCAGGGTTATTTCAGGGTGATGAATTCGCTCCAAGTTCCAAAATCATGGTCACTATGATTCGGAACGCAGAGAGGCTATTATAGCAGCAGCCAGAGTATCAGCACCAAAGACCTGCCATGGCAGACACAAAAGATTGAAGACAAACTTGGGGATTTCGGCTAATATTGATTATTAGTAGCCCATCCTCCAAATTAAATCAGAACTAGAGAAAATCGTGAAGATCTACAGGCAGAAAAGCCTCTACTGTCACATTAGGGGAAAATTGATTCCTCTCTGCCAACATTCCGCCATCTGTGACAGCGACCTCCTCAACTCCACCTCATCAGAAAACATTTTCAGTTCATGATTCAGCCTTAGTGGTCTTTTACTTCTATTTTAGTTTGTCACATTCCACTCCTGCATTTCACTTTCTGTCAGAAACTGTTATTTGATATTTTTGTTTAAAACGACCGTGAGCCCAACTGTCAATGATGAGATTCACCAATTCCTCATCATGAATTTTGGTTATTTTTGATGAAGACCTCAAATCGATTTCCAGCATGTGAGGAAGATATTTTTTTCCAAAAATATCTTCTCACTCAGGTTTCCGAGGCTTCTATATAAGCTAGAACCGAAGAGAAAAACAGGTTCCAGATTTTCTGAAGAATTGGCTGTGAAAGAGTTTCTTGCATGCCTTTTGTTGAAGCTTTAATACAAACGTGAAGAGCCCGTTGGGTCTCAATGAAAAGGAGTTCTATCTTCAATGAGGATTATGGTCTGGGTGCTTTACAGTGTGTAATTCTCTCCTATGTGTTGTAGCTTAGCGGTTCATTTAATTTACATCCATTCATCTTATATCATTTTTTGGAATGCGGGTAGACCACTGGTTTTGGTATGAATTTATCCTAGTAGATACTCATGCCATAACCTGTTTGGCACTTTAAATATGGCTCAGGCGTGATATGCTGTTCCATTTTCACTTCACCCATACTTCTGCTATATTAGCTACTATGAGATGTTATTTACAAATGTTGTTATCATGTGTGGATTCTTAATTTCGTAAGCCCACCGCATGCTGATATATGTTTTTGGATATTGTCTCAATAACAGTCAGTATTCTCTTTATTCTACGTACACAATAGATACTTTCTGATTATTCATCTCTGTGAAGTATTTAGAATCCATCCCTCTTTTCAGTAAGCTTCCTTTGAATTGTCTGATACATTCGTGTTAGAGTTTCACATCTTTCCTCTGCAGTATTGCTTTCTCTGTATCAAGATTTTGAAAGTTTTGGTCCCATTCAAATTAATCTTCCTGTTTACAGGAGATAGCATGAGAGCCTTGTCCTGCTAATTATCTTTGTCATATCATATTTCTCCTTGCTATATAAGATGTCCTAGGCACTGGTCTTTCACAACTCAAAGGCTGTCTCTAGGATTGACAACATCTTTTTGGCACCGTTGTCGGGGAACGATGTTAATTTAAATCCCTGGGCCTCGACAAGATATTTATTCACTCTTCAGAAAGGTGAGCATGGAGAGTTGAGAGTTGTAGATCCCTCACCTTGGCGAATCCACATTCATTTATCAGATAAATTTACCGGCAGTCCTGGCTCCTCGTAAGCCACACCTGAGGTCAGATTCGGCTCAACCAAAGACACCCTCTGTGTCTAACCCAGAGAATATCCTACATAGAAGGAATTGGAGAGAAAGACCATCATTCCATACTGAGATCCCTGAATTCTCTTTAGAAGACTTTCCTTCCTCCTCCTCTCAAGTTTCCCTAGTGCAAGGTTCCGACTCCGCTGTGGGAGAAACCGATTATTACTCAGACAATCTACCTCTGGGAAACATCCAAATCGAAGACGAGGCCGAGTCGATAGATACCACTCATCACACATTCCATCCCACTACAAAAGTCGAGGAGGTCAAGGAGGTCACTGAAGTATCTGATATTCACAACCCGTTGTTTCCATCAACACCTCAAGTTGTTGTCCAGTACATTCCCATCATTATCCATACTTCACTTCTACCTCCTCCTCCTCCTTTTACACATCAAATCTTTACACTACCCCCACCTCCTCCAATGGCCAATGTCCCTGTCTTCCTGTTGAATAAATATGCCCCCCTGGAATTACCTCAAGTGCTGAATGATATGCCACAGGACTATCTAAATATATTGCCCCAATTCAATGGGGAAAATGAGATCGAAGCTCAAAAACACCTTGAGGTCTTTTGCTCTTTCGCAGAAAATTTTAATGTGGAACATCTAGACGTAGTCCTAAGACTGTTTGTGCAATCTCTTGATGGTGAAGCCAAAAAATGGTTCAAGACACTAGTAGATCGTTCCATCACCACATGGGAAGGAATGGAGGATACTTACCTGAAAAAATGGGGAGAGAAGAAAGACCATGAAAATTGTCTTACTGAGTTTAACACACTCAAGAAAAGACATGCTGAAGGAGTGTCAGAATTTATCAAGAGGTTTAACAAGTTGTATCTGAGTCTCCCCGCTGATATGAAACCTCACCAGACCATTGCCAAGGTTGTTTTCATGGCAGCTTTTGACTCTGAATTTGGTTTCTCGCTAAGAGAAAGAAAGCCGGCCACCCTGGATGATGCCCAGACAGATGCACTAGAGCTAGAGGCAAATTTTGCCTCTACTGGTAAATCAAGGGGAAAACCTGAACATGATACTAGAAGAAGGGGAAAAGAAGAGGTACCCACCTCGAGCCAAGATAGAGATTCAGCTAATGACAGGATTGAGGAGATGAACAAGATGATTAAGAATACTTCAAGTAAGTTGGTTAAACTTGAAATGGAGGCCAAGAATTCACCCTCCAAGAATTTACAAAATGCTCCAAACATGGGTTACAACCCTCAATACAGGAAGCCACCCTTGCAGATACTGCAAAGGGAACGGAAGGAGCATCAAGACCAGGTACCACACCCCCTATACCTGGAAGGTCAAGTAGATGGCCCTACCGAAGACACCATTATGAGCAAGAGGAGGCATACCTTGCTTTCTCAAACACTGATGAAGTTTAATGCCCCCTACATGAAAGTGGCGAAGTAGAGGTGTCGGCACATGTAGAAGGCAAAGCTAATGAAAGCACCAAAGATCCTGAGATCGATGACTACTGCAAACATTTCGTCGATTTCATGCAAGATCAGTTTAATAGAAGATATGACCTTAGATCTTCCAGGAAGAGAACTCGCACTCAGGATTAGGAGGAGGACACACCTCAAGAGGAAGCACCTACTCAGAAGGAGGCAACGGTTCAAAGGACCCCAGATAAAGCTAAGAGACCTCTTAAAAAATCTTTGCAGTCTACTGATCAAATTCCTTCCTCTTCATAAATGGCTGCACCCCCTAGTGTCAAGAAAATCATAAAGGAAGTCAAACCTCCCCTCCAGAAAAAAGACTCAAAAGATAAAGAATCAAAAGAAGTCTCAGTAGATAGGTCCTCCTCTGCCTTCAGTTTACAAAAGGAGCTTGAAAAGGTAAAAATCCTAGTTCCCTTGACCGAATTGTCAAAACAGCCTGCATATCAGTCCCAGGTCACATCCTTTATGCTCCTTCCAGAAGTAATACATATTCCAGACAATCTGAACCTTCAAGAAGAAAGGCCTATGGTTGTATTTGGCCCACATGTTGAAGAATTAGATGCTTCCACTCCCCCATTTTATGTGTCTTTAGTAATACATGACCTGCTGCTGCATAAGTGTATGTTAGATTCGGGAGCCTCTCATAACCTTTTGCCCCATTCGGTCATGGAACAACTAGGACTACAAATAACTCGTCCATACAAGGACCTTTATTCATTTGACTCCAAGAGAGTTAAATTCTTGGGCATGATCAAGGATTTGGTGGTCAATCTGGCCTAAATCCCAGCAAAAAGTGTAGTAATGGACATCGTGGTGGCTGACATCCCAGCTCGCTTCGACATGCTACTGTAAAGATCTTGGGGTACTAAAATTGGTGGATCAATCAAGTTGGACCTGACCTATGCCACTATTCCTGTCTTTGGTGTCCAGGAGAGGAGGCTATATCGGGAAAATAGCACTAGTACATTTGGCGGAAATTACGACACTTGGTTCCGACACTTTTGACCAAATGTCAGAAATTTCCCCAAATTTTTTCAATCCCGCCCGAAACCGTCGCTATACTGACGTCTAGAGAAATGTGTCGCAATATCGACACTTAGACAAAGTGTCGCAATTGCGACGTTTGAAGGAAGACGTCTCAATTGCGACACTATGCCCCAAAGCGTCGCTATTGCGATGGCTGCTTCCAAACATCACAATTGTGACACAATGTCTAAGTGTCGCAATTGCGACGTTTGGAGGCAGCCGTTGCAATAGAGATGCTTTTTTTGCGACACAATGTCTAAGTGTCACAATTATGACGTTTAGAGGGATCCATCAGTGACGCTCTGGCCGCCGTCGGTATAACGACACTTATATGCAATAAACAACAATTATATGCCTTTGCAAAAATGGTCGGCTTACAGAGAAGCGCGAGGAGTAGTTAATGGAGGCACCTTTGCGATTGCGCATAATTTGGAGAGAAAATAGTAATAATGAGAGAGGCTTCTTTAATTGCGTCTTTTATTTGTGAAGGTATGGATTTTCCAGCCTGCAATTCTATGTTGTCGAGAAAGACTTGCAATCCTCTGGAAACAAGACTGTTGTGAAGATGCCTGGCGAAGAAACGAACATCGGGTTCACGACTGTTGATGAACACATCGTAGTCCGGCGAAAAAGGCACCAAGGAGGGTATTCTCAGTGAATGAGGGATGTTGAAATATTAATTTCAACTACCTACCCTGTCCTCTGGCCGCGTTCTAAATCTGTTTGAATGGCTCTGTCAAACAGCCACTTTCTAAAATTGATGAATAGTCAATTTTGGTTTTGAAATCATAGTCCCTGTACACTTAAAAACAGAGCGCTGTATTATTTTGGAAACAGAGCAATTTAATAGTAAACACGGGAGATTTTAATTCAGAATAACGTGGTCCCACAGACCACAGACCAAATCAGCCATCCACGCGGAAGCAGGCGATTCAATCGCGTTATTTTTTGGCCCGTCTGCATTGTGGAATTCCAGACCCGAAACATTATAGGGCGGAATTAATTTGATTTTCGCGTCACAGTTTTCCTCCGTACGAAAAGCCAAAAAACGGACCCAAATTTTTATATGGTGTATTCTATGAATTTTTCGCGTCACAAATTAGGGTGACATCAGCAGGCTATTTTGCAACGCAAATTTGTGATTGAAATCGGGTTTATTTTTTTTGAAGTCCGGACGTATGATATAGTTTTATTAATATTTTGTTATAAGTTTTGTTTCACCGCTCGATAGTTATTTAAACCATTGGCTCATATATAAAATATGCACAAATATTTCACTTTGGGCATTTGTAATGTGGGCCCTGAATACTTTAAATAGGTACATATACATTAGACAGTTTAAAAGTTTTGAGGATTGCACCCCCGGTGCAATTGTTTGTTTATAAGATTATATGATACATGTGAGATAAAGGTTTATTATTTATCATATATAAATAAATTTTATCAATATTGGGCATTTACACTTTTATGAGGTGATGTTATAAGTAAATTCATAAATATCTCTTTTTAATCCTCATTTTACTCCATGAATATGTTTGGAAATGAAATTTCAATAGATTAATTTTCTCCTAACCTATGTATCATCAATATTGTACATTTACATTCTTAATTATGAGGTAATGTTATAGGTAAATCCATGAATATCTCCTTTTAATCTTCATTTTACTCCATGAATATGTTTGGAAATGAAATTTCAATAGATCAATTTTCTTGCTATTATATGTTTTACGAAGACATGGTAAGGAATTCTCTCTTGTTCTTCTTAGAAATAATTATATATATATATATATATATATATATATATATATATATATATATATATATATATATATATAATTTTATTTTATTTTCAAAATAGATTAAAAAAATTATATGAGAAAAATTATTAATTCATCAATATGTGTGTCTGTTGTGAGGAATAATTTCATAGTTCAACTTAATGGTTCATTATATAATCATGTGATCATCACCAATGATATATCTTAAAAAGCAATTGAAAAGCCATGTGTACAAAATCGATGTATACTCTAGAGAGTGGTTCTCATATCACTATGTAAATTGTTGTATGCTACTTCAAAAAAATTATAAGATAAACTGTAATACACATCATATATGCACCATAACAATTGGTACAGGGTAAAACCCACCTGCCACACCTTTGTACTCAATCCAATTTTCTCTGTCAACTCTTCTAGCTGTGGGAGTTTCCTCCAAGGATCATAATACCCCCAAGGCCTGTTATCACCCTAGTAATTCTCAGGTTGTGGGATAGGGATTTTTGTAGTTAAGAACACCAAGGGTAACCAAGAACCGCTTTGGGAATTGAAGATCTAGCCTTCTTGAACTCTAGAGAGGGATCTCTCCGTATGATTTAGCTTTTTTTTAGTAACAGATATTAGGCTAGCTATGATTGTGTATTTGGGTTTGATTTTAAAAGATTGGTGGGAATAAAGAGATTTCAAGGTAAACTAGAAGAATCTACTAGAATATTGGGCAATGGAGTCAACTCTCTAGGCAAGCAGAACTAAGAAATAAGGCTCAGAGATGCAAATGTGCTAAGGGCAAGATAAGTGACCTTCTAAGGCTATGTATAGGCTTGATTTGATGGAGTGGATGGAATATGAGAAAAAGGGCACTTAAGAATCCTTAAGCTACAGATAAGAATATTGAAGAAGGGGATCTAACTGGGAACCGTAGAACTGCCCATAAGGTTTTATGAACAGGCTATTACTGGCCTACCATCTTTAAGGATGCCACAAAATTTGTGCAGGCCTGTGATAGCTGCCAAAGGGCAGGATGCCCTGGGCAGTCTGATGAAATGCATTTGAACCCTCAACTAGTGATTGAACCATTTGAACGTCGGGCACTTGATTTTGTTGGCCCTATTAGTCCTCCCTCAAACCAAAAAACATACATCCTAGTTGCAACCGAATATGTCACTAAGTGGGTCGAAGCAGAGGCACTTTCAAAAGCTACAGAGGACTCTGTAGTACAGTTTCTTTTCCAAATATTTGTGCGCTATGGTCTCCCAAGGGACATAATCACAGATGGAGGACCACAATTTGTAGGTAATAAATTAGCTGAAACATTGCAAAACTACCACATTCAACACAAGATTACAACTCCATATCACCCACAGGCCAATGGCCAAGAAGAGAGCACGAACAAAGTAGAAAACATTAAAATGCCAAGTAGAGAGCACGAACTATAGTTGTCTTGAGAAATTTTATTCACACTGAATACTTCGAATTGTGAAGTATTTATACAAAAAAATGTTTACAAAATATCTCAGGAATTGAGATAATGTTTTAATCAAAAATAGGAAAGAAAACTTAAAAAGAGGGACAGCTGCAAAATAGTTTGCAAGCTGTTACCTTTTTACAAGAAAAAATAGAACTGATTATTCTAATTTGAACTAATTGTTGTTGTGCACTTTAACCCTGTATTTTTACCATTTGAGGTAATAGTAAAAAATGAATTTCCAAGTGAATTTCCTGTTTTTTATCCATTAAATTCACAGCATTTTTGTGAATTCTTGCCACTTTTCTGCAGAGGGGATCTTCATAGTCTTCAATTTTCTGTAACTTTCATCTGCCTCTGTATACTTGGCAAATTTAGGCTTGATAGTGAACATATGCCTGATCTCATTATCTAAAAAGAACAGATTTTCAAAATACTGAAGAAGTATTTTTCCTGTTGGTGATCCTTGAGGTAGTTGTTGTCTGGCTTGCTCTTTTGCATGATTTCTGATTTTTAGATCATAATCTTTCTGAGGCATTAACTTGTCATTCAATGTGTGAATATCAGGCAAACCTGCTTCTGACAATGTTTTGTATTTGGCTAAAAATCTTGAGATGGATAAATTCATGTCTTTACACCGGTCCTCTAGATTACTCATTATGTTTCTTTTGTTCAGGACCTTTTTGATTTGAAGAATGGTTTTTGTTCTATCAACAATTTTCAATTCTTCCAACTCTTCCCTGGTTTTACTATTTAAAAAAGCTATGAGTTGGATTGCTTGGGCTGGTTTTTTGTCAATTTCCCTCTTAGTCTTGTCAATCTCTGCACTAGCACCTTGAAGTAACTCCCTCTGTTCATAAATTATCCGAATTGAAGGCCATTGAGAATGAATGCCATCAATAATTTTGGTCCATAAATGATTTTTTATAAAGGCCACTTGATCTGTAAGATTTGTGCTTGTAGAATCTTTACCTATTCTTGTAGTCGATCAGCCCTTTGCTCATGTCCTCTAGAAGTAATCAAGGCATCATTTTTGGATTTTTCTAAATTTTTAATAGTGCCTTTCCAACTAAGAATCTCTTTATCTTGGTCTTGTAGTGTGCTCCTCTGTGAGGATGAAGAAGAAGAGGCATAGATTAGAGAAGTAATTGGCACTGCAGTTGGCAGTACTCCTTTCGGTGCCAAGTGTTCTGCCAAAGTAGATGGTATAGAAGTGTTTACAGTGGGGATCACTGTAGGAATGATCATTGGTTGTGATTTTCTTAGTTCTTCATTCTCTTTCATTAGAGCTTCTATTTGACTTTCCATTGTTTTTATCTGATCTGTCATTTGATGTACAAGCTACTTTAAATCATCATTCTCTGTTTTTTGCTGTAGAATTTCTTTTGCTTGAGAGTTTTCACTCTAAGGAAACTTCAACTGTTTTCTAAGGGCAACTATATCCTCATTTTTCTGTTTAATTAAGACTTTTGCCCCTTCAATGTTGGCTGGGTCACCCCCTGCTTCAATCACTATATATTCTAGTGCTTTTATTCTTAAATTATTAGCATACAGTGAGGCTTTGTCCAACCTCATTTGATTTTGGAGGTTGAGGACTGTTTTCTCAAGCCTAATTGATTTCATAGTTTTACTGAAAATTTTGGAATATAGCATTTCAATATTGCTCCTATGAAATTCAATTTGATCTAATTCATGAATGGCATCTACATCCAGTTCAAGATCTGTTTTGGAATAATCTACCACTGATTTTGGCTCAGCCACTATAGGATTCAAGAATGACATTACCAATTTATTGGATGAATAATCAAATGCTGAAAGAAGCCTGTCTTTGTTTCCAGGCTTTTCCGTAAGAAATCTAGAATGAGCTTGATTCTTGAGCTCTTCATTCTTCTCTTTAATATGTCTGAATTTGATCTGAATCTCTGACTCTGTATTGTCAGTTTCCTGAGAAGAAGGAGGAAAATCGATAGTAGCCTGGTTTTCCTTCATGACTGTATCTTTTTGTTGTGTTCCAATTTTTATATTTTGAAGCTCTTTTAATGTTTGAGTGACTATTCTTGTTGCTTGATCATTTATATCAATATTTACAGCCTTATCCTTTTCTTCTTCTGTTGACTTGCTTCTTTTACTATAAGGAGTTCTGAATTTTATGTCCTCAATAGTCTCAGCTATGAAACTATCTCCTTCTCTATCTCTTTTATGTACATTATCAGTATCTTTGCTTGTAGAAGCCACCTGTACTGTCTGTTCAATCTGTTTGCCTTTGCCACTATCTACCTATATTACCTGTACTGCCTGTGAATCATCATCAGATAGGGTGTTTGGCTCCCATTCAATTTTATTTACATATCTTTCAATATGGGGCTTAGGATCATGCAAGTAAACAAAAAACTTACATTTTACCCTTGCTACACTCAAAATACCTTGTGGGTCATACTTCCATGTAAAACTACATGGGAACTTATACTCTTTAAGTTTGACATTTATCTCATTGGCAGCTTCTCTGTTATTCACAATGAATAACCCAATTTGATTTTTCATCTTAAATTGGGTCTTTTTCTTGAAAGCTATGAAGTTGATTTCATCTACATTCAATAGTTGTCTCAGATATTCTAAAGCAAATATTCTTGTAGTAACAAATCTGGGTAACTTATATGGGGCCAGGGATGAGCCATACACTCTGATTTCTGTATTATTTTTATATAAATACCAATCTCCAGTTTTGTAGCTCTCTGATAATTGCAGAATTCTTCTTGTCTCATCGTTGATCCTAGGGATCTCCTCTTTTTCCAAGAGATACATAGCAGGGGCTATAAATGAGTCATTGAAATCTGTAAAACTATACTTTCTATTCCATTTCCTTATAATGGATGACCAAAATACTACTGATAGAACTTTTCCTTCTGCATCCACTTTCTCACATTCAATTGGAAACTTATCTGTTTGATAATATAGGAAGAGGTGGAGTAGATAAGAGGAGTATCTGAAAACTCCTTCGTCTGGTAATATGGATAACTGATAATGCATACTTTCAGCAATAAATATAGCAAAATTGAACTGAATGGATGGTCATTGACCAGTGCTTAGAGTTGACAGAAAACCTAGGATAGCCACATCAGTGAATTCATGATCAGGAGCTCAAATCTGAGCTTGGGAAAAAGCTCAAAAATGAAAGTGCTCAAATTGATTTGGAACCTGAGCGACGGGATAGGCCTCGGTGATACGATCCCAACGCCATGAATGACACTGCAACCGATGCTGTATGAAGAAGTTGTTGCACTTTGAAATCGCCCAATAACCTTCAATTTTGAAAGGAAATTTTTTTAATATTATCTGTTGGAATAATTTTATTTTTTATTAAGGTTTAATTAATTAATTAAATTATATGGTTATTAATATTTATATGATTTTATTAATCATATATTATATTCTTAATTATATGTTTTAATTAATTAATAAAAAACATTTAGTTAAACCTTATTAAAATTTTAATATTAAACCACACATATGTTATTAAAACCCAAAAAAGAAAATCAAATGTGGCAACGTATGGTTGAAGGTTACGTATTAAGTTTAAAGTCACGTGGGGCAATGCTAATGTAACGGTTAAAACCCACCATTCAAAGGTTTACGTGGCACAGTATTGGCGGAGCGGAAGTTAAGGGCGTGCAGGGGTCAGCCCCTCTACACATAACCGTGGCCCAGAACCACGGCTTTAATCCGGCGGTTACAATAACAGTTAATGCGGGATTTTCGGTCACATGTTCTATGACATTTATTGCCAACAGAAAATACTCCGCCAAGTTTAGCGCCATCCCTCCATTTTAGGCGGAATTCCACTTTTAGCTCCAGTTAACTAAACTTAACTTGAGTTTTTTAAAGGGGAGACTGGCAGTTAGTAAATATGGCACATCTTTCACATGGGAGATCCTTTTGAAGTGAATTTTTTATTTTATTTTGAGTCTCTTCGACATTCTGGACTCAATGGCATAGGTTTCAGAGCCATTGGAGCTCAATTTCAGCCTGTTTAACTTCGGAGAAGTTTTTGGAGCCACTAGGGCCATTTTGGGTTTGGAGCTATTTTGAGTTGTGGTTATCAGTTTGAGGAGAACCAAAGCTCTATTTTAGATAATTTCGACCTTCTGAAGCCATTGGAGGAGCTTTTAGAGGCATTTGAGGACTTATACATCCCGAAAAGTTGCAGAGAAGTTCAAAGCACCAGCAGGACATTGATGAAGAAATCACTGTTTATGGTAATCTTTCACTGTTTAGTGAATTTGAAAAGGCATTCTTAGTTTTTTCCTGCCTTCTGAATCAGTTTATATATTCATGTTTTTATATTGAGACACTTATAATCTTTTATTGCATTTGAGAGCTTTTAATACAAGAGGAAAAGCCCATTTTGGGAGGCTTGATCCAGGAGATGTAGCCCAAGAGTTGGGGTGAACTCCTATATCATATTGCTGTTGTGTTTTGATATTATATTGCTGAATATTGTTGCTGATACCCATGTTAAGTTTCAGAAAAAACAATTACTCTTAAGATACATAAACAGTGAAAATACATACACCATTTGCAAGCTAAATTTCCGCATAATGTCAAGTTTAAAGCAAGATCATTTTAATTAAATCTGAGTGTTTACTTCTATTATTTCTTTAGGTAGAGTCTGTAAGAGGGCCAGGTAGCCTCTGGATTCATCCTTTCTTTGAAAGGTGAAATATCTGGTAAATGCCCCTACAGTCTATCTCTGTATTAGAAATATGAAGTTCTCACATTTTCAGATTTAAACTTAGAGTATTTTTGCACTCATTTACATAAATGAAAATGGATACCTTGCACCCATTTCAAGTACCTTCCATTTTAAGATCATATGGTATCAGAGCTCGAGTTGAGCATTCCTTATTATGCAAAAGGTTTTAAAACAGTGTAAGATATTTACTGTTTTATTGGTTGCAAAATGGCTGCTTGAATGAGAAGGGGTCTTTTCTGACATTTGGTTAAAAGCTTGTCGTTTGCTTGAAAGCTTTGAGGACTTTTCTTTGGAAGTTCCTTTTGGTTGTTTTGACCATTTACATAATGTCATCTTCTTCTACAAGTGAATTTTCCTCCTTCACTAGATTCTTCAATGATGACATGAAGAATGAGTTCTTTAAGGCGAAGGACATGGTGCAGATTCTCCTTGAGGGTCAAAGGGAAAGTGTTCAACTTCGTGCACAATTGCTAGCTATGCAGGAAGAGAAAGAAGCCATTCTTCAAAGATTGCATGATATGGAGTTGCAGCTTCTTCAAGCTCAAGAAGCTTTGTCCAAGAAAATACCTCATCTTCAGGATGTAAATCATGAGGTAAATCAGTCTGATTTGTCTTCAGTTTCCTCTATTGAAAAGTGTGTTGGTTCTTTTGAACGTCATACAAGAGGTATTGGGTCCAAATTGATGTTGAAAATGGGCTATGAAGAAGGCAAAGGTTTGGGCAAGCATGCACAAGGCATTGTTGAGCCTATTTGTGTTGTGGAGCGTCCCAAGAATATTGGTCTTGGCTATGAGCAGCTTAATGGTGAAGCTTTGAGCACATGCATTCAAAAATGTGATGCAAATTTGAAGAGAACATTTCTCCCAAGTTCTCAATTACATCAATGTCATGATGGCAATATTCCTTACCATTGTTTGAAGCCTTTGTTGCAGCAAGAAGATGGTAGACATGCAGCTTATGGCAAGCATGCAAAGCAACATAAGATGATTTCTTGTACATATTGTGGTAGTTGCTTATATGATTTAGAGATGCTTGGATGAAAAGAAGGCACAAGAAGAAGATGAAACAAAATTACCTTCAAAGAATGCATATGATTTACTTTTTCCAAGAAGAGGACATGTTGTCTCTCATTGTTGGACTTTGCATCAGCATCATGATCTGTACATGCAGCAAGAGGACAAAAATATTGGCGAAGGTGGAATCATGGATTCCATTATTGATGTGGAAAGGGAAGTTTCACATGAGGAAAAGTTGCAGCAGCAAAAGTCACCATGGAAGTGGCTTGGTGAGAAGTGGATGGACTTCTTAACACAGTAAGACGTACTCCTTTTGTACACATGCAAATTTCGGATGTATGCATGTATTTTGTTGTAATATATTTTTTGTTTTGAGCCACCTTAGATCATTGATCAAGGCTGCATTGTATAGTTTCACTCTATAAATTTCTCGCCAGAAATTTCTGTGTGGGTTCAAGAAGGTCAGTTGTGGACAGTTGTGGACAAGCGCATTCAGGAAGGGAAATGTCGATTTATTTTCATTTGTGGTTCAATTTCATTTGCTTTTCAAGGAAATTTTTTTTGAAGGGCTGAAGAGAAGAGGAATTTTATTCTCTAATTTTTTGTACTACAGTTCAGTTCTTCATTTCAGTAAGCTTCTGGGGACCAAAAGCCTCTCATTTGGGAGGTGTGATCAAGAGCTCAAATCTGAGCTTGGGAAAAAGCTCAAAAATGAAAGTGATCAAATTGATTTGGAACCTGAGCGAAGGGATAGGCCTCGGCGATACGATCCCAACACCGTGAACGGCACTGAAAACCGACGTTGTATGAAGAAGTTGTTGCACTTTGAAATCGCCCAATAACCTTCAATTTTGAAAGGAAATTTTTTTAATATTATGTGTTGGAATAATTTTATTTTTTATTAAGGTTTAATTAATTAATTAAATTATATGGTTATTAATATTTATATGATTTTTATTAATCATATATTATATTCTTAATTATATGTTTTAATTAATTAATAAAAAACATTTAATTAAACCTTATTAAAATTTTAATATTAAACCACACATATGTTATTAAAACCCAAAAAAGAAAATCAAATGTGGCAACGTATGGTTGAAGGTTACGTATTAAGTTTAAAGTCACGTGGGGAAATGCTAATGTAACGGTTAAAACCCACTTTTCAAAGGTTTACGTGGCACAATATTGGCGGAGCGGAAGTTAAGGGCATGCGGGGGCCAGCCCCTCTACACATAACCACGGCCCAGAACCACGACTTTAATCCGGCGGTTACAACAACAGTTAATGCGGGATTTTCGATCACATGTTCTATGAAATTTATTGCCAATAGAAAATGCTCTGCCAAGTTTAACACCATCCCTCCATTTTAGGCGGAATTCCACTTTTAGCTCCAGTTAACTAAACTTAACTTGAGTTTTTTAAGGGGGAGACTGGCAGTTAGTAAATATGGCATATCTTTCACATGGGAGATCCTTTTGAAGTGAATTTTTTTTTTTTTTTTTTGAGTCTCTTCGAAATTCGGGACTCAATGGTGCAGGTTTCAGAGCCATTGGAGCTCAATTTCAGCCTGTTTAACTTTGGAGAAGTTTTTGGAGCCACTAGGGCCATTTTGGGTTTGGAGCTATTTTTGGGTTGTGGTTATCAGTTTGAGGAGAACCAAAGCTCTATTTCAGATAATTTCGACCTTATGAAGCCATTGGAGGAGGTTTTAGAGGCATTTGATGACTTATAAAGCCCGAAAAGTTGCAGATAAGTTCAAAGCACCAGCAGCACATCGATGAAGAAATCACTGTTTATGGTAATCTTTCACTGTTTAGTGAATTTGAAAAGGAATTCTTAGATTTTTCATGCCTTCTGAATCAGTTTATATATTCAAATTTGTCTATTGAGACACTTATAATCTTGTATTGCATTTGAGAGCTTTTAATACAAGAGGACAAGCCCATTTAGGGAGGCTTGATCTGGGAGATGTAGCCCAAGAGTTGGGGTGAACTCCTATATCATATTGCTGTTGTGTTTTGATATTATATTGCCGAATATTGTTTCTGATACCCATGTTAATTTTCATCAAAAACAATTACACTTAAGATATATAAACATGAAAAGACATACACCATTTGCAAGCTAAATTTCCGCATAATGTCAAGTTTAAAGCAAGATCATTTTAATTAAATCTGAGTGTTTACTTCTATTATTTCTTTAGGCAGAGTCTGTAAGAGGGCCAGGTAGCCTCTGAATTCATCCTTTCTTTGAAAGGTGAAATATCCGGTAAATGCCCCTACAGTCTATCTCTGTATTAGAAATATGAAGTTCTCACATTTTCAGATTTAAACTTAGAGTATTTTTGCACTCATTTACATAATCGAAAATGGATACCTTGCACCCTTTTCAAGTACAATCCATTTTCAGATCAGATGGTATCAGAGCTCAGGTTGAGCATTCCTTATTGTGCAAAAGGTTTTAAAACAGTGTAAGAGATTTAATGTTTTATTGGTTGCAAAATGGCTGCTTGAATGAGAAGGGGTCTTTACTGACATTTGGTTAAAAGCTTGTCGTTTGTTTGAAAGCTTTGAGGAATTTTCTTTGGAAGTTCCTTTTGGTTGTTTTGACCATTTACATAATGTCAACTTATTCTACAAGTGAAGTTTCCTCCTTCACGAGATTCTTCAATGATGACATGAAGAATGAGTTCTTTAAGGTGAAGGACATGGTGCAGATTCTCCTTGAGGATCAAAGGGAAAGTGTTCAACTTCGTGCACAATTGCTAGCTATGCAGGAAGAGAAAGAAGCCATTCTTCAAAGACTGCATGATATGGAGTTGCAGCTTCTTGAAGCTCAAGAAGCTTTTTCCAAGAAAATACCTCATCTTCAGGATGTAAATCATGAGGTAAATCAGTCTGATTTGTCTTCAATTTCCTCTATTGAAAAGTGTGTTGGTTCGTTTGAAAGGCATACAAGAGGTATTGGGTCCAAATTGATGTTGAAAATGGGCTATCAAGAAGGCAAAGGTTTGGGCAAGCATGCACAAGGCATTGTTGAGCCTATTTGTGTTGTGGAGCATCCCAAGAATATTGGTCTTGGCTATGAGCAACTTAATGGCGAAGCTTTGAGCACATGCATTCAAGAATGTGATGCAAATTTGAAGAGAAAATTTCTCCCAAGTTCTCAATTACATCAATGTCATGATGGAAATCTTCCTTACCATTGTTTGAAGCCTTTGTTGCAGCAAGAAGATGGTAGACATGCAGCTTATGGCAAGCATGCAAAGCAACATAAGAGGATTTCTTGTACATTTTGTGGTCAATTTAACCATCATGTTTCGAGATGCTGGATGAGGAAGAAGGCACACAAGAAGCAGATGAAGCAAAGACTACCTTCAAAGAAGGTGCATATGATTTGCACTTTTTTCCAAAAGAAGGGACATGTTGTCTCTCATTGTTGGACTTTGCATCAAACTCGTCGTCCCACGCACATGCAGCGAGAGGACAAAAATATTGGCGAAGGTGGAACCTCATATTCCATTATTGATGTGGAAAGGGAAGTTTCACATGAGGAAAAGTCACAGCAGCAAAATTTGCCATGGAAGTGGCTTGGTGAGAAGTGGATGGACTTCTTGACACAGTAAGACGTACTCCTTTTGTACATATGAAAATTTCGGATGTATGCATGTATTTTGCTGTAATATCTTGTTTGTTTTGAGCCACCTTAGATCATTGATCAAGGAAGCATTGTACAGTTTCATTCTGTAAATTTATTGCCAGAAATTTTTGTGTGAGTTCAAGAAGGTCAATTGTGGACAGTTGTGGACAAGCGCATTCAGGAAGGGAAATGTCGATTTCTTTCCATTTGTGGTTCAATTTCATTTGCTTTTCAAGGAAAAAAGTTTTGAAGGTATGAAGAGAAGAGGATTTTTATTCTCTCATTTGTTGTATTACAGTTCATTTCTTTATTTCAGTAAGCTTTTGGGGACCAAAATCCTCTCATTTGGGAGGTGTGATCAGGAGCTCAAATCTGAGCTTGGGAAAAAGCTCAAAAATTAAAGTGATCAAATTGATTTGGAACCTAAGCAACTAGATAAGCCTTGGCGATACAATCCCAATGCCACAAACGGTTCGAAAAACGGACACAGTATGAAGAAGTTATTGCACTTTTAGTGGAGTGGGTCTGACGGAGCACGGAGGGGCCAACCCTCCTCCCATGGAACCTCATCATATGACCAGTGTGGGAGCTTAATGTTAAGAGCACTTAAGGAGCCTAATATCAATTTTAATATTTAATTAAGATTCAGTTAAGTGGAGTTTAATATGTCCGAGATTCTGGAGGTGCTCCCAAATTTAGGCGAACTTCCACTTTTAGTGGAGTTAACTGGCAATTGTCCCACATTTAGTAGAGGAAATTGGGGCAAAGTTGTTTTGGTCATAAATTTCTCATTACTCAACCTTTTGGAACAAATTTTTTTTTGATTTCGTATTTTCTTAGCATTTTGGACGGAATGGCATAAGTTTTAGAGCCATGGGTGCTCATTTTCAGCCTGTTTAGCTTCAGAGAAGCTTTTTGAGCCACTAGGGCCATTTTGGGTTTTGAGTTTGGTTGAGCTATGGTTAACCTTTTTTCGTGAAAAAAAAGTCATTTTAGACTATTTCCTACATTAAAGAGCCATTGGAATAGTTCTTAGCTCTGTTTGAAGACTTTCAGAGGCTGAAAACATTTAGGAGAGTTTTCAGGGCCACCATGGCCATTTTGGGGTTTGAGTTGTGGTTATCAGTTTGAGGTGAACCAAAGCTCTATTTCAGATAATTTCGACCTTATGAAGCCATTGGAAATGGTTTCAAAGGAATTTTAGGACTTCTATAGCCCAAAAAGTTGCAGATAATTTCAAAGCACTAGTAGGACATTGATGAAGAAATCATTGTTTATGGTAATATTTCACTGTTTAGTGAATTTGAAAAGGAATTATTAGCTTTTTCCTGCCTTCTGAATCAGTTTATATATTCATATTTTTCTATTGAGACACTTATAATATTTTATTTCATTTGAGAGCTTTTAATACAAGAGGACAAGCCCATTTTGGGAGGCTTGATCCAAGAGATGTAGCCCAAGAGTTGGGGTGAACTCCTATATTATATTGCTGTTGTGTTTTGATATTATATTGTTGAATATTGTTGCTGATACCCATTTTAAGTTTCAGCAAAAACAATTACACTTAAGATACATAAACAGTGAAAAGACATACACCATTTGCAAGCTAAATTTCCGCATAACATCAAGTTTAAAGCAAGATCATCTTAATTAAATCTGAGTGTTTACTTCTATTATTTCTTTAGGCAGAGTCTGTAAGAGGGCCAGGTAGCTTTTGGATTCATCCTTTATTTGAAAGGTGAAATATCCAGTAAATTCCCCTACAGTCTATCTCTGTATTAGAAATATGAAGTTCTCACATTTTCAGATTTAAACTTAGAGTATTTTTGCACTCATTTACATAAATGAAAATGGATACCTTGCACCCTTTTCAAGTACCTTCCATTTTCAGATCAGATGGTATCAGAGCTCAGGTTGATCATTCCTTATGGTGCAAAAGGTTTTAAAACAGTGTAAGAGATTTACTGTTTTATTGGTTGCAAAATGGCCGCTTGATTAAGAAGGGGTCTTTACTGACATTTGGCTAAAAGCTTGTCGTTTGTTTGAAAGCTTTGAGGACTTTTCTTTGGAAGTTCCTTTTGGTTGTTTTGACCATTTACATAATGTCAAATTCTTCTACAAGTGAAGTTTCCTCCTTCACGAGATTCTTCAATGATGACATGAAGAATGAGTTTTTTAAGGTGAAGGACATGGTGCAGATTCTCATTGAGGATCAAAGAGAAAGAATTAAACTTCGTGCACAATTGCTAGCTATGCAGGAAGAGAAAGAAGCCATTCTTCAAAGACTGCATGATATGGAGTTGCAGCTTCTTCAAGCTCAAGAAGCTTTGTCTAAGAAAATACCTCATCTTCAGGATGTAAATCATGAGGTAAATCATTCTGATTTGTCTTCAGTTTCCTCTATTGAAAAGTGTGTTGGTTCTTTTGAAAGGCATACAAGAGGTATTGGGTCCAAATTGATGTTGAAAATGGGCTATCAAGAAGGCAAAGGTTTGTGCAAGCATGCACAAGGCATTTTTGAGCCTATTTGTGTTGTGGAGCGTCCCAAGAATATTGGTCTTGGCTATGAGCAACTTAATGGCGAAGCTTTGAGCACATGCATTCAAGAATGTGATGCAAATTTGAAGAGAACATTTCTCCCAAGTTCTCAATTAAATCAATGTCATGATGGAAATCTTCCTTACCATTGTTTGAAGCCTTTGTTGCAGCAAGAAGATGGTATACATGCAGCTTATGGCAAGCATGCAAAGCAGCATAAGAGGATTTCTTGTACATTTTGTGGTCGATTTAACCATCATGTTTCGAGATGCTGGATGAGGAAGAAGGCACACAAGAAGCAGATGAAGCAAAGACTACTTTCAAAGAAGGTGCATATGATTTGCACTTTTTTCCAAAAGAAGGGACATGTTGTCTCTCATTGTTGGACTTTGCATCCAACTCGTCGTCCCACGCACATGCAGCAAGAGGACAAAAATATTGGCGAAGGTGGAATCATGGATTCCATTATTGATGTGGAAAGGGAAGTTTCACATGAGGAAAATTTGCAGCAGCAAAAGTCACCATGGAAGTGGCTTGGTGAGAAGTGGATGGACTTCTTAACATAGTAAGACGTACTCCTTTTGTACATATGAAAATTTCGGATGTATGCATGTATTTTGTTGTAATATCTTTTTTGTTTTGAGCCACCTTAGATCATTGATCAAGGCTACGTTGTATAGTTTCACTCTATAAATTTCTCGCCAGAAATTTCTGTGTGGGTTCAAGAAGGTCAGTTGTGGATAGTTGTGGACAAGCGCATTCAGGAAGGGAAATGTCGATTTCTTTTCATTTGTGGTTCAATTTCATTTTCTTTTCAGGGAAATTTTTTTTGAAGGGCTGAAGAGAAGAGGATTTGTATTCTCTCATTTTCTGTACTACAGTTCAGTTCTTCATTTCAGTAAGCTTTTAGGGACCAAAAGCCTCTCATTTGGGAGGTGTGATCAGGAGCTCAAATCTGAGCTTGGGAAAAAGCTCAAAAATGAAAGTGCTCAAATTGATTTGGAACCTGAGCGACGGTATAGGCCTCGGTGATACGATCCCAACGCCGTGAACAACACTGAAAACCGACGCTGTATGAAGAAGTTGTTGCACTTTGAAATCGCCCAATAACCTTCAATTTTGAAAGGAATTTTTTTTAATATTATGTGTTGGAATAAGGTTTAATTAATTAATTAGATTATATGGTTATTAATATTTATATGATTTTTATTAATCATATATTATTTTCTTAATTATATTTTTTAGTTAATTAATAAAAAACATTTAATTTAACCTTATTAAAATTTTAATATTAAACCACACATATGTTATTAAAACCCAAAAAAGAAAATCAAATGTGGCAACGTATGGTTGAAGGTTACGTATTAAGTTTAAAGTCACGTGGGGCAATGCTAATGTAACGGTTAAAACCCACCGTTCAAAGGTTTACGTGGCACAGTATTGGCGGAGCGGAAGTTAAGGGTGTGCGGGGGCCAGCCCCTCTACACATAACTGTGGCCCAGAACCACGACTTTAATTCGGTGGTTACAACAATAGTTAATGCGGGATTTTCGGTCACATGTTCTATGACATTTATTGCCAACAGAAAATTCTGCACCAATTTTAGCGCCATCCCTCCATTTTAGGCGGAATTCCACTTTTAGCTCCAGTTAACTAAACTTAACTTGAGTTTTTTAAGGGGGAGACTAGCAGTTAGTAAATATGGCATATCTTTCACATGGGAGATCCTTTTGAAGTGAATTTTTTTTTGATTTTGAGTCTCTTATACATTCGGGACTCAATGAAGCAGATTTCAAAGCCATTGGAGCTCAATTTCAGCATGTTTAACTTCAGAGAAGTTTTTGGAGCCACTAGGGCCATTTTGGGTTTGGAGCTATTTTGAGTTGTGGTTATCAGTTTGAGGAGAACCAAAGCTCTATTTCAGATAATTTCGACCTTCTAAAGCCATTGGAGGAGCTTTTAGAGGCATTTGAAAACTTATACAGCCCGAAAAGTTTCAGAGAAGTTCAAAGCACCAGTAGGACATTGATGAAGAAATCACTGTTTATGGTAATCTTTCACTGTTTAGTGAATTTGAAAAGGAATTCTTAGCTTTTTCCTGCTTTCAGAATCAGTTTATATATTCATATTTGTCTATTGAGACACTTATAATTTTGTATTGCATTTGAGAGCTTTTAATACAAGAGGAAAAGCCCATTTTGGGAGGCTTGATCCAGGAGATGTAGCCCAAGAGTTGGGGTGAACTCCTATATCATATTGCTGTTGTGTTTTGATATTATATTGCTGAATATTGTTGCTGATTCCCATATTAAGTTTCAGCAAAAGAAATTACACTTAAGATACATAAACAATGAAAAGACATACACCATTTGCAAGCTAAATTTCCGCATAATGTCAAGTTTAAAGCAAGATCATTTTAATTAAATCTGAGTGTTTACTTCTATTATTTCTTTAGGTAGAATCTGTAAGAGGGCCAGGTAGCCTCTGGATTCATCCTTTCTTTGAAAGGTGAAATATCCAGTAAATGCCCCTACAGTCTATCTCTGTATTAGAAATATGAAGTTCTCACATTTTCAGATTTAAACTTAGAGTATTTTTGCACTCATTTACATAAATGAAAATGTATACCTTGCACCCTTTTCAAGTACAATCCATTTTCAGATCAATTCATCACTAGCTTATCCTAGTATGAAGGAGAGCATTGAGACAATCTGTCTAGTTTCATCTGGGAAATGAACGGTGTCGAAAGGAGGATTTAAATTAGGAATATCAACTTGATTTGGACAAAAATTATGGTATATTTTGAATCTAGTATTGAACTCCAAGTCAAGATATAGTTGCGTTAAATCTTCTATTGATAGGGAAGCAGAATTGGGGTCATGATTCATTTGCAGCATGGAATTTATCGACTCTTCAGTGATGTAAAACAGGATATCTTTTTCTTTGTTTACAATACATCTTTGTTCTGGCATATAATAGGCTTGGCATAATTTGATAAAGTCAGGAATAGAATGAGTGAGAGGGACAATATATCTAGGCAGATTGGATTCCCAAATTGGAATATCTTTGTCACTCTTTTCCACTAATTTTCCATAGCACCAATTATAGACATCAAATAGGTTAAATTCTACATTAGGGTCTAGTATTCTACAGTCCAGATCAACTAAAGGGCTATTCTCTGGAGAATGACTGGAGGCTGGACTGGTCTGACCACTTTTGTAGAATCAGCCGTGAGTACAGGAGTTGGTTTGTTGATTTTGAAGGACATAGGCTGAGGAATCTTTGTAGAAGACTTATTTTGAGATTTTGGGCCTCTATTCTTGGGGGTTACTTGTTTCTTGGTCATTTTTAATATTGAACGAAGCAAGCTTAAATTGTTTACCAAGTTCCTTTACGAGAAACAGGGGTTTCTTGGCGAATTTATACTGAAAATGGGGTTTCTGAGTAGGGTTTTTAGGAAATGCAAGGAATTTAAAGCTCAGAAGGTGTATTTAAAATCGATTTCAACAGAAAAACGGACCAGGGTATGGAAAAAACTGCGAGAAAGGGAAATTAGGGATTCGAGGGAAATTTTGACAGAGTTTCCCCTGAAAATGGGACACTTTTTTTGCAGTAACTTTGGTAATTATTTGAAATCGACAGGAATTTTGAAATATCAGAGGGAAACTTCGAAGAAAAGTACCTAGAGAACCAGCGGAATTCGGTTGAAGACATTGCAGAGGTGCTCAGTCTTCAATTTTTTGAAAATGGCTTCGCAGAGGACAATGTAGTACTTTGTAAAGGAAATTCATGGCAATGGGCGTCGAAAAATGGTACTGGTAGGTTGAAAATGGCTCTGCAAAGTTTCTCAAGGTTCAAACGGCGTGATTTTGAGGAAAAACGGTTCTGCAATGTTTTTACAGGTTTAAAGCGAAAAGGTGAAAATTTGAATGAAAAATATAATTTTAATGTATTAAATGATGGTATAACCATAGTTAAATGACATTAAACTCAGGTTAAACGGGTGAGGTTTAGGGAATACCGCCAGTGGTATTCGCGAGGGTAAATGGTGGTAAGCGGAAACTAGCTTTTCGAACGCGATACAACGTGGTGGCGACACGTAAGTGCGGGTGGTTTGGAAAAACCACCCATTTCACGCGGCTTTGCCAAAACATCAAACGATTACTTTATGAGCGCGAAAATGTATTAGCGCCATCGGATCTAGATTCAACGAGGGAACGACCACGATCAAAAGGAAAGGTGTGGGGAAAAGGTAAGTTATCGGGTTCACTTTGGGCCATTGATCTTGGGAAACCGTCGCTATACCGACATTTAGAGAAAAGTGTCGCAATACCGACACTTAGAAAAAGTGTCGCAATTGCGACATTATGCCCCAAAGCGTCGCTAGACGGCTGCCTCCAAACGTCGCTATTATATGTTTTACGAAGATATGGTAAGGAAATCTCTCTTGTTCTTCTTAGAAATAATTATATATAATTTTTTTTTTTTTTCAAAATAGATTAAAAAATTATATGAGAAAAATTATTAATTCATCAACATGTGTGTGTTGTGAGGAATAATTTCATAGTTCAACTTAATGGTTCATTATATAATCATGTGAGCATCACCAATGATATATCTTAAAAAACAACTGAAAAGCCATGTGTACAAAATCGATGTATACTCTAGAGAGTGGTTCTCATATCACTATGTAAATTGTTGTATGCTACTTCAACAAAATTATAAGATAAACTGTAATACACATCATATATGCACCATAACAATTTCCATACAACTAATTTATTTTAGGATACATGTGGCATTCTAGGGGTAAATTCCATATGATGTGTATATAAATCTATTAGGTGTTGGTAAGTTGTGAGTATCTAAGAAATGATAAGGAATATCCATACATCATGATCTTGTAATGTGATTATAAATTGTGTCTATAATTTCCATAAAATGTATAAATGATTTGTTTAAAAAAAATCAACACAATCAACCGTAAACAATGCTCATGATGTGGAATGTCATTGGCGAAACCAAAATGATGGTCACATGTCCCATTTATATGGTAATGGTGATCATATATATGTTGTAGCGACACTTGATGAGTAATTAAATAAATCTCAGAGTGTGACTCATTGTGCCATATTTTTTTAAAGCATGATTTGTTTTCCTATTTTTTACTAATTTGTTAACATATTTTATTCATTTGGGAAGCTAATTAATGATGCTTTAAGTAATTAGGACCTAATGAGAGATCATCTTCACATCTTCACTGAAATATATTTGGTAATTGTAGTCACTATATGGACCGCACATGCATGCTACTTAAGAAAAAATGAAATATAAACTATAATACACATCTTATATCTGCCATAAAAAATTTCATACAACTTATTTACTTCTAGATACATATGAAATACTTCAGGTAAATTCCATATTATGTGTATACCAATATAGTAGGTGTTGGTAAGTTATGAGGATCTAAGAAATGATAGGGTATCCACACATTAGTAGTGCCCTGGTGAATTTTTTGCATAATTTTTTATTTGTTGTAATTTTGTTGCCTGGATTTGTTATAGATTTCAAATAATATATACAATTATCTACCAATTGTTCTTTATAAAGAAGAAGTACAATAATTAGTCACCTAAAAGTGAGCCATGTGAAAATATTGGTAACATGAGTAACCTGGTAAGCTGTAAATGAAAAGTGAATAACCTCCACTCACCAACAAGTGGCAGGCAGGGTTGGAATTTGGATTTCTCTTTACCCGTCACACAATTTTTTTTTACGTTTTGGTCATTATTTTTCTAGTCAATAAACGTTACGTTTAAAATTTTGCACTTCATTAATGATGTTCTCGTAATAAATTAACCCTTCACCAATAAAATTTTGATTAAAAAAATTGAACGCTCTTCCATTTTCTTTGGATTTTGGAGTGTGATATATCTGTGTCATGGACTTTTAATACCTAAAGTTTCAAGAGAAATAACTGATTCTTGTCAAACTAATATTTCCTCAATATATGCTATCATCTACTAAAAATTACTTCAAAAATCAAGTAACCTTCCAATATAAAGAAAAAAGCATGAACGAGCTTTCCCTAAATTGCAATAAATTTATGTTTATTATTAATATTGCATAATCTGTCTTATAAAAATTGCATAATCGGACTAAGAACAAATCCTCAGTGCATTTTTTATTGTTGTTGTGATTAAAAAAATGAGCCAAAGAACGCTAAGGCACTCATAGAAATCAATCTATGTATTATTTCTCACAAAATCATGTTGAGTAGTGGAGACTAAGCGCTAGATTTTTTTCTATCCTCAATCTCTCTATTAATTATGTCTATGTAGTTATAAGAATAACAAGCCAAAGAAATCTCAGGCTTCCAGAGAAATTAGTCTCTGTGTGCAGAAATTGATGATTATTGTTGACTAAATGTTATACCATTTGAAATTGTTGAGCGAAATTAATCAGGCCATGATGTACCATTTGTCAGTATCTATTTTCTCATGTATGAAAGTTTTTTTTTTCTAAGTAAAAGTAATTATATTAACAAAAGGAGTACAGTATAGTGGGCCGAAGCCTGATCATTGCTGAGTGTTGTGGCATTTGAAAAAAAAACCATAGTTTGAAGACTGCCCTGCAAGAGGGAAACCAGTCTGAAACAGTTCATTTGAAAAATCCCACGCAGGGGAACCAGAGAATTGTAGTACTGGAGACCATATCGAAGCAAAAAAAACAGATGCATTTTCAGAAACAGCATGAAACACATGAACAGGCTCGTGAGAATGGGCAGAAATAGAGAAAAAAACCAGAGTGAAGAGGACGAACTACTCATCAGGAGGTTCATAGACAACTCTGCACCAGAGTTCATATGGCTTCCCATCAACATTATACAGGTTAGCAATAGAATGGATCACCTTCCCGGGAGGAGGAGGAGTAATCTGTGCCTCGCTCGCTTGCACTGCGTCCTGCCTCTCAGTAGGTTGACCCACCACTTCCTTGTTCGCCAGGTCCTGCATGGCCTTGCCCATCTGACCCTGCACGTCCGCACTATCAGGGTGCTTCAGCCCAACAAACTATGCCGAATCTTGAGCTGCCGAGACATCTGACCCTGAACATCTGCACTATCAGGGTGCTTCAGCCCAAAAAACTGCGCCGAATCCTGAGCCGCCGAGAGGCTGCATTCCACCGGGCGAGAACTAGGAACAATTTCCTGAGGCTCTTCATGAAAGATGACCATAATTAAGGCAGTCACCCTGGGTCGATTGAGAGTGCTGTTAAAGGAAAAATGTGCGGTGTGGGTTTGAGTAGGAGGAGCAGAAGGAGTGGGAGAAGCAAGGCGACAGCCCGAGCGGAGGTGCACCCCAACAGACTGCCGAGTGGGAGGGGACACAGAGAGGGGCGCTGAGGTGAGGGAGAAAGCGCTGACTTACGCCGTGAGCTTTCTGCCTCCTGGCAAGACTTGACAGCCCACCTTAGATGATGTTTTGTTGATATTTGGCATCCATGTTTAAGATAGCCATGGCAAACAGCCTGACAAATTTATGTGGCAGAAGTGAGATTTCTGAGTCTGACGAAGAATTTGTGTGACACTTAACAAGCTACAAATGCAATATTAGAAAGTCCTTCTCCAGTCACTATGATCACACATGTTGGAATTCTGATCACCAGAGGAAATTCGGTAATAGCTGCATCAATCTACTGTGCAACCATGAATGAGAACATGCTCAAACATGTAGCTGAACTGAGAGTATGTCACATGCGACTGCAATGAGCGGATCGTGCTGATTCGAGCACTGTGAGTAAATGGCATTAAATGCCGACCGCCTGCTCCTAAGAACCGAATGAAATCACTTCATAATGGGAAAGTGGTTTCCTTTGCTTGTGCCACACCCCCATCCCATCACGTTAAACACTACCAACTTCACCCGCATCCGGGTTCTCATGTATGAAAGTTGATGTACCATTGAAAGTTTAATAATTCTATTGAAAGTTTAATAACTACAATAACTATGTATATATATGTATATATATATATATATATATATATATGTATATATATGTATATATATGTATATATATATATATATATATATACATATATATGTATATATATATATATGTATATATGTATATATATATATATATGTATATATATATATATATATATATATATATATATATATATATATATATATATATATATATGTATATATATGTATATATATATATATATTTTAATTTAATGATTAATAATAATTAAATTAAAATTCTTAAAAGACAAAATAAAAGCCTAATAATCACGAACTATTATGATAATTTAAAAATATAGAACTCGGGTTGAACATAGTTACAAAGATACCAAGAAAAGAAGAGTGCATGTGCATGATAACCTCTTTCTTGACAACCTATGAATTCCATTCTCAATGAAGACTCAAGACTCAACTGGATTGGATTGTGTATCAAAACAGTAGGAATGAATCAAAGTTCAATGAATGAATAACTTGATCGAGAAAATTTTATAGGGAAAGATAACTTGACTATCAATCTACTAAACCTCACTTCCATGATTAAAAAAACACCCCCACCTTCTCAGTGGTCCCATCATGATCCACCTATTGAAAAACAACCAACAAATATTATTTTTTTTATATTTTTGCCTGGCCATTGGACAATGATTTACTATGGTTTTCCTACTAAATTCCAATGGATGATTATTCAAAAATATTGAGAATTATTTTAGTCTCAAGGCATAGCCAAGAGTCTTATTGGATAATTATAGATTACCTCTCCATTGGATGATTGTACATTTTTCATCTACTTTTTCACGTGAGTTTCAGTTGATGCTAGATCTTTGCCTTCTATTTCTTTAGTGAAGCTAAGAGTTAACTTTGATATTACATTAATAACTATACTTGCATGAATATCCATGCTTTTATACTTCCCCACTGTGGTCAATGTTGATGTATGGCCTTGGCCCATTGATCTTACAATTAACTCACTATTCATATTCAAATTTCTCCAGTTCAGCCCAATAAAATAAGGAAAATAGAAAATGAAGTCCCGATTTATCTTTCCAGTGCTCCTACATAATACAAATACTCTTAAAAACCAATTAATATATAAATTGTCATCATTCATGCTAAAATCAGTTTGAATTTTTATAATGAATCTACTTACAATTAATAGATTACATTGCTCACAAAATAAGAGATAATTTAGAACTATGATTTCACAATAATAAATTATCAGGCTCCCACAGGGCGATGAACTTGGTTGGATGTGACCCTTCTGCAGCAGCTCCTAAATCTGCCTCTTGATTTCATCATTTTCCATAACAGAACACTGATAGATTGGTCCATTGGGTAGCGGCGCACCTGGGGTCAGATCAATCGGGTGCTTGACTTGACAGTGTAGAGGAACCCCTGTGGGTGAGGTGAAAATGTCCCCGTACTCCTCCACAACCTTATCCATTTGTTGTTGTCGTGCAGAGGAGCCTTTTCTGGAGGTCATGGCCATAGTCTTCTTCTTACCCTGGGGGTGGATCATCAGGAAAACGAATTTCCTGGTTTGGGAAATGAGCTTACTGCATTGTTTTGCAGTAACCAAAGAGATAGTAGCAGGAGGTGGTACCTCTGGTATCCTGTACAACTTATTTCCCAAAGTAACAATAACAGCATGAGGCCGAGACTCATACACCGCATGACGCTTCCACAAGTATGGTTGTCCTAATAATACATCAGAAACATCAATAGGAACAACGTCGCATAATACCACATCCGTGAAGGGCTTGATGCTATAGGGAAGGCAGCACTGCTGGCTGACGCAGAGATCTCGTCCTTGGTGAAGCCACCCAATGGTGTATGGATGTGGGTGAGCTGTGGTCGACAAGCCCAACCGCTTCACGGCATCCGCCGAAATGAGGTTCTTTTGGCTCCCATTATCGAGAATGAACTGTACCGGGGAGCCCTTTACCCACATCTGGGAGTGGAAGAGATGTTCCCCCTCCTTCGGATCTTCTGGTTCCTCCTTCTGGATCTTTGTAGTGGCAACAGTGGCATTGGGCTCCTCATCAATAATCTGTTTCCCTTTGTCATTCCCCATGTCAGGTTCTGATTCAGAGTCAGAGCATGCATCTGACTCAGAAGCCCGCATCTCGGCCACCAGCGACTACTTGGCCCGACACTCACTTGTGTTGCGAGTGGAGCTCTTATGGAACTCACACCACTTTCCCGTGTCCTTCTTTGGCTTTGCGGTGTTGTTATTTTCTTGTGGCTTCGACAGGTTGTCTTGAGTCACCGTGCCTTGGCTCTGTCCTTTGTTCTGTGGTTTGGGAGCACCTTTCCCTTGCTTTTGATTCGCAGATCCAAAGTCTCGCTTCTTCTGTTTGAACTTCTGCTCAATCTTGGCAGCATACCGGTACGCCGTACCAAGTGAGGAGATGTCGAGGAACTCCATTACCTCCTGAATGTATCTGTGCAGACAACTACGATACTTTAGCACCAGATGTTTCTCTGAATCTTTGATACCCAACTTGGTGCGCAGGGTATGGAACAGATTCTTCAGCTCATGCACATCTTGATCCCTTTGTTGCCGCATCGTGGTCCATTGTATGTACTTGTCCTCATAGCTCCCCACAGGATAGTATTGTTCCTTGACGACGTCTCGGAAAGAATTCTAAGTGGGTATGACTGAGAAAAGAGAGGGTTCTGTCTCGTCCTTTTTCTCACAATGGCTTTCCCACCAGTCCTTGACATGGGGGGCAGCTTTGAGGAGTGCAAAAATAATCTTCTCCATATCGGAAAAGTCATGAACCGAGAAATATCCTTCTAATAGATTCAACCATCTATCTATGACATCTACATCTATTTGACCCTCAAATATGGGAATGTCAAAATTTACTTGTACCTTAAAAGGAGTCACACCTCTAGAGTGGCTACTGGATGCAGATGCGCCACCGGTGGGCAGCCGTTGAAGGATCTGGGCAAAGTTATCCATCATCGCGCTCCTTTGTTTTTCGAGGGCCTCCTTGAGCAATATTTTGATAGGATCTCCTGCTCCCTCATCTTTCTTTTCGTCCCCCATGGGCGTCCGTCGGGGTTTGCGAGGCTAATCTTGCAAAGGTTCCACCAGATCGAGCCCTAACTCCTTATACCCCGACCTCGTTGGGGACATGCAAAGAAGGATCGAGAAAAAGCAGACCGCTCTGATACCACTGATCCAGATTTATGTAGGAATGCAACAGAATAAACACATAACCATAAATACAGAGATGCAGTGGAAATAACACTTCATTTTATTAATATCAAAGAACTGAAATTTGCTTATAGACAGAATGGAAATAAAACTAGCTAGGGCACTGGTAGCTATCTCTGAGGAGAGATGAGGTAGCTACAGGCCTCTGAACTGAGTTACAATGAGGCTCGAGGGCCTATTTATTATTGAGAAACAATGGAGAACCCTAAACATCCAAAAACCTAACCCTAGGAGATGAAGCGCCAAAACTATGGGCCCCGTTTGGGTGAATTGGTGTTTCAACTTCCTAGGGACGTAAATTTGGCATACTATCTCTGTTTGACGCACATGATACATCATTAGAAAGATCTATCCGAGGACTAAAAATTTCGCCATGAATATAATTATGGAATGAAATGATACAAAATGATATTCGCTGGAGGCGCGATGCCCAAAAAACGTCGTTTAGGGCCTCAAAACGGCTCCGGAAGTTCAGGACCCGAAAAAATGCTAAAAATAGTAAGTTGTGCCGAAACTGAAAAACTGAAAGAGACAATGGTGGGGCCCCAAGTGGAATAGGTGGGTGGCCACCAGTATCCACCTGGATCATTGAGTGAGCCAAAAAAGTAACTTTCTTTACTTTTTGAGTACAACCTTGCAATTGCGAAGAGGACTAGTGTTGCAAAATTATTGGTAAGTGGAAATTAAAGGGCGTAAGAACGTTTTTGAAAAAATTTCAAACGTCAAAATTAAGTCTTCTATCCTTCCTAGCACCTCATGGAAAATAGGAATCCGCAAATTCTAGTCGTCAAATATGTGCAAAATGCCTTATGACGGGCAAAATGGAGGACTGGTCCTATGCTGCTACATGAGTTAGGGTTTCATGTGGCAACAGGGAACCTTGTATAGTTTTTCAAGGATAGGAAAGGAGAATATTGTCAGTTAATCATCACATGAAACTTCATCACCATTTGAAAATTGTGTCCTAATTTGAAACAATAAGACAACTCAACTATTTCATTATTTAATTTTGATTGTGTAATACAAAAAAATATTCTAGATAACTTAAATAATGTAAGCACTTTTGCAAAAATTTAGTGGAGAGAACCTTCAATTACATTTATTTTGAAGTTCCACTTGCATTTTAAGCCATTTTAATTAGTCTTTCATGGCTATCTAGTAAAAATTTCAACCTCTTGTAGAAATTTGTTTGTCACTTGTATTAGAAATGAAAAAATCAAATGTAAATAAAAATGATTTGAAATGCTAAAATTCAAATGCGCGCTACATAAAAATGATTTTTAAAAAAACTACATTAACGTCTGATATCATGCATGCATTCACCCTCAGCTCTTGTAGAACAGCATTCGCCCTCAGCATTCACCCTCAGCTCTTGCAGAACATCATTCGCTCTCAGCATTCGCCCTTAGCTCTTGCAAAACAGCATTCACCCTCAGTTCTTGCAAAATGGTAAGTTCTTACTGCAGGCCCTTCCTCCCGTAGTAGGGTTGACCCTATTTGGGTTTTTTTGGAGCCTCTGAGAATACAAAGGTTGTGATTGATTACGGGGCACTGCCTATATTTGTGGAACTTCTTGCCTCTGGGAATGATAATGTTCGAGAATAGGTAGCACGTTCATTTTAGAGGCATAAAATTATTCTTCCCAACTATCTTTATACATCTGTAATTTTGGAATTTGATTTAAAAAACTACTACCCAACTTTGAGTTCAACTGGTGTTCGTGTAAGGCTGTTTGGGCTTTGGGAAATATTGCTGGAGACTCTGCATCATTTAGGGATCTTGCCCTCATTCATGGAGCTCCGAGGCAGGTGCTTGCCCAGTTGAATGATACTGCCATAATTTAAATGATACGAAATGCTACATGGGCTCTGTCAATTTTTTTCCGTGGTAAACCCCGACCACTATTCGAACAGGTAAGCAGAATACATTTTCTGCCTCTTCTTCTTAGTTCGTAGATACTGTGGATTTTTTTTTATAGATCTTGGTGCTTGGTATATTTGGACGTAATATGGACCTAGGCGCTTGTTCATTACAATGACTCCGTCATCAGGTTTTATAAAATGCTCAGAAATTTGGGTTTCACAAGGAGATTACCCTTGCTTGCAATTATCGATTATCAATCACATTCAAAAAAAGTATTTTGTAGCATTGTTGAGCTCTTTGTAGGTGAATTTCCGAGGCAATTTCACAATATCTGAACTAAATTTGTCTGTCCTTTTCAATACTTTGCGCTTGTAACATAACCAAACAAACAATCTAGTGGTCAATGCAACAACAACAACACCTCCTATTGCAATGCCTAAAATTCACCCTCTCTGCACACATGAATGACTATGGCATCCTCTTTTGTGAATAGGTACTGGAGCTGAAGGTACTAGTTTTCATTAGGATCGTGGAATTCAACATCCAAAATAGTATCAAATTCCACTGCAATAGTATTCCCCAGCGAGGGCAACAGTTCATTGAGACCTATTGGACTCATCACCCCCAAATAGCCTCCAGGGCTACCCAGAGTGTGATCATCTGGAGCAATAAAAAATGCTCATCCATCCCCAATTGAAACAAGAACAAGACCCACATTGGTTATAGAAAAGGAGAAACATGTTTTGAAAGAAGAAGAAACTTTTGTATTAGGGTCCAGAAATCTAACTAGTCTATTGTACAATGCCCTACCTGCACTTCAAATTGGTACTCCCAACTCCATGCTAAGGCTCACTGTTCCATTCTTCAGATGAGCATCTTAACCTGAAGTTTGATTCAAAAAAACCCAAGTCCCCTGTTCTATGCCCAAGACCTCTGTTACAACGAGTAGAGTTCCGAGCGAAATACTTCACAATAGGAAGCAAAAGAATCATCGCAAAATTGCTTCGCTTTAGACTGATAATTTTCTGTGCGAAAATTCAACTGCGGACAGTAAAAACATAATATCAAACACAACCAATCCAAAATGGAATTTGAACATGAGGATTTATAACCACAGAAAACCCTCTCCAGGTTAAAAGAATTCCAGAATGGCTTTAAGATTCTACTAATGAGCGCTTACAACACCATAGCAATTACTATCACAATGAAATCTGTTGGAAGCAAAGCCCTTGTACAGTTTCTACATTTCCACAGTGGAAGCAAGAATCTTGCTATCTCTCATGATCTGGTTCTGTGGTCAAATCCTTTGCTATGGCTGTCTTGTTCTGCTAAACGTGGATCTGTCTTAGCTTTGGCTCTGGTTCTCATTTAGGATCGTGGCTATCTGATCTTGTTGTGGCTTTGACTATACAACATGTGTTGAAAACAAAATGTCCGAAATGTGGTACCAGTAGATATCGAACAGATCAACTAACCAAAAAGGTGCCTCAAAAGGTTCTTCGTCATATTCCCATAATTCCACGTTTGCAGCGAATGTTCAGGTGTAACAGCATAGCACAGTTTATGGATTACCATTCAAAGAATAGAAGTGGAGATGGTGTTCTTAGAATGCCTGCAGATGGTTATGCATTTAGAGAAATCGAGGAAAAATATGTAGATTTTAAAAATGAACCTCGTAATGTCAGGCTTTCATTAGCAACTGATGGTGTTAAACCATTCAGAGAGCTTAGATCTACTTACTCAGTGTGGCCTATTTTCGTTATCAACAATAATATTCCTCCTTGGATGTCAATAAAGAGGGAGCACATAATTTTGACTATGATTATTCCAGGTATTTGATACATTATTTCTTTGAATGTAACATTTTCATTTCTCTCGTTGTTTGCATAAATATATATTTTATTTATTTACTTACTTATATATACATATATCATGGGAGTAATTATTATGTACCATAATTTTGAACAATTAGGTAAGTACTAGGTCAAAGATATGAATGTATATATTGAGCCTCTTATCGATGAGTTAATACAGTTATGGCATGGTATCACTATGTATGACATCACTAAACCAATCAAGCAGAAGAGATTTCAATGTCGTGGAATGCTTGTATGGACAATTCATGATGCCCCAGGACTAACACATGTTTGTGGTATGTAATATTTCATTGCACTTTAATATAATACATAATTATCTAAATTAGATATACCATATTGCATGTTTTAAAAATGATCTCATAGTATATTAATTGTTATTGATCCATCTATTGCAGGTATTCAAACAAAGGGTAGATTTGCATGTCAAGTTTGTGGCCCTAAGATGAAGTATCATCATTCGCCAGACTTAAAAAAGATGGTGTTTGATGAGTTTAGGCACTTCCTCCCTAGGAACCATAAGTATCGTACTACTGAAAAACATCTTTTCAATGATAAAGAAGAAACTAGATTAAAACCACGAAGAATGACACCTCAGTTGTGGATGTTGGAATATAACAGAATGAATAATCGTCGAGCAGATGGTACGTAATGTATGTGTGTGTATATATATATATATATCATACATACATACATACATACATACATACATACATACATACATACATACATACATACATACATACATACATACATACATACATACATACATACATACATACATACATACATACATACATACATACATACATATATATATATATATATATATATATATATATATATATATATATATATATATATATATATATATTATTTGTTTATGTAATGTTTGGAATTTTTGTTTTAACTAATGAATTTATTTTATTTTATTTTATAATTAATATTGTTCTGATTTATTTTATTCTTTGATATCAAGGTCATCGTCGCCGTGAAGGTACTAATATTGTACTTCCACCTAGAATGAAATGTTATCCTTCTCAATTCACGAGGTTGCCCTACTATGAAGACCTAAAAATAGCTCATTTGTTTGATACAATGCATGTCGGGAAGAATGTGACAGAAATGTTATGGCGAACCATAGATGGTGCACATGATAGAGATAAAATTGACAAAATTTGTGCTGACATTGAGAAATCAAATCATGCAATGAAAAGTGTGATCGATGGATCAAATAACAATGGAGGTCGAAATTATAATAATATTCCATGGTTATTAACAAAACAACAAAGAAATGATGTAAAAGAGGTCGTTAGAAGAATTAAATTTCCAACAGGTTTTGCTTCAAACATAAATAATATCTTAACGAAGAAAGGTGACTTCAGTGGGGTGAAAACACATGATTGACATACCTTTGTTAAGGTAATTTTTTTGGTATACGTTTTTGTTTGTTATTGCTTGAATACATATTTTAAATTTTCCTTTTTTCTGTTTAATTTGGAAACCAATAACGATTCATTTTTTATTATTATAGTATGTTCTACCTGTATCTCTCCCAAACGACTTCGACAACAATGTAAAACAAGTTATATATGGTCTTAGTAAATACATGATGTAAGTAATTTTGATTTATACGAAAAATCTAATTGCTACAATTTCTTTTCGTACTTGATGAAATGATGTATTAATTTACTTGTAATGAAATATATATTATGTTTCATTGAAATAACCTTGCGTAATGATTTGCAGATGGTTGTCATTGAAAGAAATCCATCAAGATGAAATAAAGTATTGGAAGAGAGAAATTCCTTGGCTAATGTGTGAAATGTAAAAGTATCTACCTCCAACATTTTTCAATGCACAAGAACACTACTTGATACACCAATTTGAGGAGATTGAAATGTGTGGACCAGTACACACAAGGTCAATGTGGATGGTCGAGAGGCACCTGAAATCCTTGAAGGCTTTGGTTAAACAAAGAGCACGACCTGAGGGTTTTATGGTGGAGGGATATGTGGTATATCAATCCATGGTGTATATTAGTCATTATCTTCCTAAATTAGCTGCGCCAGTCATGAAGGCGGTGGATTGCATTTAGGATGTGAACTCCATCAAAAAATTTGAAGAGGAGCACCTGTTGGGAAAAGGTAGAATGAAGAAAGTGAGAGGTAAAAGATTTATTATGTATAATACATATAATGTTTCATTTTTTTACATCATGTATATGATCATTATATTCATTTAGGTCTTATTCTTTCATAGTTTATTAATTCATATCATTTACCATGGTTATAAGTAATATTTATTAATATTGGTGAATTATTGTTTTTTTATTCAGGTGCTCAAGATTATGAGGCACTACTTTTATACATTGCAAACAATCTTGAGTGGATGAGTGAATGAATTGAAACATGTAAATCATGTAACGACGGTAGGTTATCATGGCAACTACTGTCTGAATTGATTAGAGAAGCATATCGTAGTGGAGATGGGAACGTTACGGACAGGGAAATCGATTTAGCATATGGTTTGAAAGATAGAAAGGTAAGCAATTAATTCACCTATTTTATTCATTACTTATTTTATACTATATTCATAATGTGACAAGAAGTTTGATTTTTTAGTTAATTTTCATGCTGTGTAAATTATATGTTTAATTATTAATTGAGAATGCATATTTTTCATGTTTGGCATATTGCAGTTGAAACACCACAAGGATATGTGGTGCAATGGTCGTCAATTTCGTGTTAAACAGTTGGATGATAACAGGAAAAATTATGATAGTGGGATAAATGCAGTATTCCAGGTCACTAATGTTTCCTCCAGGAGTGACAGACATCCTCGAGAATCTGAAAATAGATATTATGGGTTCTTAGATGATATAGTTGAGTGTGACTTTAATTCCTTCAAAATAGTTTTGTTCAGCGTCAAATGGTATAGGCTACGAATGAATGTACGTGATGATGATAGAACACTTATTCAACATGACAATGGATTTCCAATGGTTAAAACATCGCAGTTTGAAGCAGGAAAAGATCGTTATGTTTTTCCAAGCCAATGCGAACAAGTCTTTTACTCAGAGGTTCCAGGTGAGAACGAATGGTCATTTGCTATTAGATATGATTCAAGAGGAAGGCCAGTAGAGTATACTGTAGAGGAAGAAGATGATGCAGTGGCAGATGAGCAGGAAGATGCATTGACAGACGAAGAAGATATCTTAGAAGATGAACCAGGCATAGGAGATGAGGCAACAATTATTGATGATGATGTTGATGAGGATATTATTGAAAATGACATAATTGATGATGATGATGACATGGTCGATCATTTCAACACCGTTTCTGAATCAGATGTTGATATAGATGTCGATCAGTTGGATGAAGTTCAAGAAGATACAGAAGAAGAATATTGATACAGATGTTATGTTCGAGTATGAGCTGGTATGTTATAACTTTATATTTTAATATGTAGGAATTATTGTCTGTTGGGAAAAATACTGAGAGGGGGGGTGAATCAGTATTTAGGGCTGACTGAAAACTTTTCACCAGAGATCTTATTATGCTGTTAATTCTTTACTTAGATTATTGCATCATTATTTTAGTAAACATGTGAAAAGAAATAACAAAATAAGCCATTACACAAAATGAACACATATGAACACCAGTATTTAAGGTGGAAACCCAATTTGGGAGAAAACCACCACTGCTGTTGTCTCAGTCTTCAATATTTATTATAAATAAAACATCTTACAATTTTGTGCTGGCGCAGACTCATACCAGCACGCAGGCACCAACCTGCAGAAGGCTTCAAGCTTCTCTCATTCTCCAGCCTCTCCTGGAAGGGAGCTTCGACCCCCTGATTTAACACCAGCTTGAACTGGCAGAAAGCTTCCACTTCTATGCAGAAGACTTCAACCCTCAAATCCACCGAATTTCTTCAATTTCTTTATCAGACTTGCATCAGATCTTTATGATTTCTTTGCTGATCTTCCTAGAGATTTTTCATTTCCTCGATCAACTCCATAGGTGCATCATGGATTCAGCGTTATCAGACAACAGAGTTCGATCATGCAGATCTCATAAAGAGATTTGTATTTACAATGCCTCTGCATGCACACCTCGTAATATGATTCTCATCACCTTATATAGTTTTCGCCTTTATTGAAACCATGGGTCAAAACCATTCAATTGCTAATGGTATTATTAAAAGTCGAACCAATCCAAATTGAAATCCCGATCTTTGTTCTTCCATGCTCGAATTTTCCCAAAGGTAATCTCTATCTCTGCCAAATAATACTATAACCAAGGTAAAGTACCAATAACGTGCCGCTGATGGTTTTCTTTCTTTTATTTATCAAATTCGTGGAATTTGATAAATAAATATTATTCACAACCTTTGGCAATTAAATATATAATAGAACTTTATAGTAATAACCAGCACTTTTATCAAAAGGCTTTTAAGTAGACCTTTGGTTCCGGCCCCACATACATAATCGACGGCCCAATCAATATAATTTAAAAAACTGGGGCCCATCGCTTACGATCGTTTCCATCCGACGGCGGAGAACACATCGCTTGGCATCAGATGATCCGACGGATATCATTCGTTGATGATGCACGGATGATAACGCGCGATGGCGCGTCGTACCTTGGGTAACTTTCGCGCATCTATAAAAAATGAACACCGTCCGATGACCCCTTCCCAGATCAACGATGCTTATCAATATCGCTGGGCATCCTGGGTCGAGCAATAACGCACGATGGCGTGCAGTGACAAGCGGTTTTGTGGAGTTGTACAAGGACGCGTGTCGCACGTTCTATGGAATCGCTCCCAATCTCTTGAAAAATGCTTGCCCGTCGAAGGTGGTGCGATAGAAACCACAAACCACCTTTACTATTTTCTCGATCACGGTTCCGCTCTTCCACGCAGGGTTCCGTCGCGCTTCCGTTTGTTATGTTCCACCTCTTTCCTTCCACGTTTCGTTCATGATTCCAAAGGGTTAGTCCGTGTTCCACCGAAAGTTCAATGCCAAATACTCTGTTTTAGTTCTTTCGCGTTATAACTGGTTTGCTCTCGCTCCTCGTTCCTTTCTCCATGAAAGCCAGTCAGCTCCTTACTAATAGCATAGACCCTTCCATAATATATTTAATGAATATATATAACTCCACTGTCTACCAGTTTGGATACACTGTTAACCGTATTAACATCGGTTCCTCGATCAACATAGAGAGCACAGGGTTTCTTACGGATGTCAATTATCCTTCATCAGGATGCATACATATGTTCACACATGAATTAAATCATCCTTATTTATATCGATTCTCCATTAAATACAAAGCTTGCCATCAAGGAAAATCATATAATAGGATACAAAAAACATATTGCCAACATTGTCTTTAAATAATTTACTAATTATGCGGGTTTGTTGCATGTTGTTTATTATTTCAAACCAATAAATAATGGCCTTACTATTGTTTATTATTTCACAGGATTCGGTAGGATTCATTTGATTCTATGGTCAGGTCTTTGAAAAAACCAATTAAACACTTAAATAGTCAAGATCTGGAAGATAGGCTTTACCCCCACCATAAATTGCTGAAAAACCGGCCTTCAGTTCAGCTTGTTGTGCTGAAGACGAGGGTGGATTTGCATGATCAGTTGAATGAAAATGAATCAGATATTCGGGATGCTTTTGAGGGCAGATCCATAAGCCCCATAGATGAAGATCCCATTGCTGCAGAATTTCTTTCTGTGTTGAAGCATAAGTATAGTGTTGTATCAGAATACAAATTAGAGGACAACTATACCAAGTCTAAATCAACTGAATCCAATTCTAGTGCTCTTGAACTTACCAAATTAAAGCCAGAAGCAGGATTTACAATCTCTAATGGGAATGGGTATGGTAGTTCCAATATTGGATTGGATGTCTGGAGCTCTGCAATAGGCACTAGACCTGATCGTAATGAACCCCAACTAATTCAATGTGATGAAAATATGGACTTTGATGATGATCAGAAAAACAAGCCAGAGCATTTTGGAAATATTGAAGAAACTGAAGAGGTTTCCTGTGATCGATTGAATCAACTCAGCCATAAGACATCTACTGCAGGCTGGTTTGTATAAGAAGGAGAATCGATTTTTCTTTCCCATGATGATGGATGCTGCTCTTTTCACGATATAGCAAATTCAGAGGTGTGGAGGTTTTAATTATTGTACTTAATTTTGGGGTTTATGGGTGTTATAATTTATACATTTTTGGATTTTATATTAGAAATAGGGAAAAGCCTAGGGGTTAGATTATTCTCATGGTTTAAATTTCTATATTTGAAATAAATTCACCAATTTCTATTTAAAAAAATGATTTGCCTAAATATTTGATGTAGTTTAAATAAGATGTAGTTCATTTCAAAGACTATTGAAATTTTCTAGAAACTATGATTGGGATTTCAAGAATATTTATGCACTCTTTAAATTTTCCCTTAACATAAAGGGCAGTTGATGTATGAGTAATACTCAGTATTTTTTTTTTCCAATCTCCAGGAGAAGGCTGAATATAAAGCTCCATATGGGCTAACCCCAAACATGTGGGGTGATTGCTGGTTGATCAGAGCAGCTGGTTCAGATGGTCGCTCTGGTAAATATGTTGTGGCAGCATCTGCAGGTTGTACATTGGACTCAAGTTTCTGTTCATGGGACTTTTATAATAAAGAAATTATGACATTCCATACTGAATCAGAGGCCTTCACTTCAACGTCCAGTACCATCTCTCCAGTTTTGGCAGAGAGGGATGTCTCGAGGAGAAATTTTGGCTTTGCAAATGTTGTGCCAGAGAATCAACATTGGTTGTACAGGCCATGTGGGTCTCTTATGGTATCTACTGCCAGTGTGCAAAAGACAGTTAATATTTATGATATTCGTGATGGAGATCCTGTGATTTCAATGTGTTTGTTTTGAAAGTTTAGGTTTCATAGTAAATCATCAATGGGCTCTAAAATAAGGCCACATTGAAATCTTGGATACATGTTTCATGCCAAAATCAATTGTATCTTCCATAAATACACAATCTTGGACCACTCTGTATAAATCTGCTTCTCAGACAATATTACATCTCCCTCATTATATAGGTGGTGTTCTTACATGCATAGCAAAGGCATTGTTTTGGCAATCATTTTTTAAGTCACTAGATATTGTGGGTACAAGGATCTAGGGTCTCCACATGAAACTGTGTTGCCCGGAGACTCACTCTGCCTGTCCTTAAATTTGTAAACATAGTAGTATGCCAATGCGTCTCTCATTTTGTATGCATAAGACGATTTTTTGTCAAAGTCCATAATTGTTTTCAAGTTTTATCCATCCCAGTTTTGTTGTGAATGCATAGTTTTTTGGCTCAACACATATCTGTTATATCATTGTACTTTTCCTTTACTAACTATTTGAAATTTATAGTTATATTTAGAGGTGTCTTTTAAGGGATGAGGGGAATTACTTGGATTTAGTGCTTCCAGGCTTATCATTTATTCTCCAAATGAAGCCCTGTAATCTGAAACACTATATGGGCATGCAGCTCACTTGTTAAAATATAGTTGATACAATATGTTGTACATGAAGCCTGGAATTGTGTACATTCCTGGAATATATTAATTTGTAGGCATGCTTAAAAGAGAGATAGGGTTTGATAAAATCAAAAATCCTGAACATGAAGAAAAAAAAGAGGCAATTATTTTATACAAATAGAACCAAGACACTATCTCCTCATTAATAACAAAACCTCAGTCCAAAAATAATATGTACAAATTCTAGAAGTCAAAAGTTGAAAATTTCTGAAATGGAACCAGGCCCTTTTAAAAAGAATAAATTTAGTAAAAACGAGGGTGAAGAAAGTTATCTTATCAAAATTTCCACATACCGTGTTAGCAAGGAATGACTCCGAGTCCTGAGCAGTGAGACTGAGGAATTGCTCTTTTGCTGCAGGTTGCAGTTCTCTTCTCCAACACGATGAAAATAAAATTCTTAGCTTTGGAGTCTGAAGCCCGAGTCACAACTTGGAAGTTGGTAAGGAAAATTATCAGGGTTGTTGCCACTTGGCTTGGAGTTCGCAGCCTCATTAATTTTCTTTAATGCATTTCCTTCAATGCTGCAGTTGTCACTGGCCAGCAACCTTTACAATAAAATTTATTAGACCCGTCACGCTACGAGGAAAATTTGACGTGATCACTGATCATTGATTTCTTATTGTGATAACAAACATTGGAGATTTACTGTCCTGTTTTAAAGTTTCATTTTTTATTTTTTTTAAATTGAAACCGCCGTCGGTATACCGACGCCTTGTAAGTGTCGCTTTTATGACATTTTGAACGATTTCCATTTTCGTCGGTCTTGTGACGTCCGTCAATATTGCGACAGTTCTAGAAACGTTGGAAGAGCGACAACACAAAGACGTCAGAAGGGCGACGTTCAAAATTTCGGACCACATTTCATCGGAATTGCGACAGTTCTTCTTGGCGTCAATATTGCGACGCTTCTAGAAAGCGTCGGTCTTGTGACACTTTTGCAATATGTCGGTCTTCTGAAACTTTTGTATGGCGTCGGAAATGTGACAATTTAGACACGTCGGAAGAGCGACAATATAAAGACGTCGGAAGAGTGATGTTCAAAAACATCGGACGACATTTCGTCGGAATGGCGACACTTTACAAACATCGGAAGAGCGACGTTAAAAACGTCGGACCAAATTTCGTCGGAATGGCGACACTTTACAAACGTCGGTTTGGGAAACGTCGGAAGAGCAATGCATGTTTGGAAGCGACGGAAAAAGTGTCGGTAGTGCGACACTTTGTAAATGCATCGAAATCGCGACCACATGACAAACCACGTTTTTCCCGTCCTCGAACTGTCGCTCTTGCGAAGACTGTGTGTCGAAATAGCGACGATTTGGCCGTTGGAAATTGCGCCAAATTTTCTAGTGTAGATTTTTCAAGACAGTTACCAAGGCAGACGACTCAGTTAATTCTCGAGTTTATAGCAGGGAGGGAGATTTATCATGTTTGATGCTGGAGGAAGATCAAGAGTACACTCACGAACCATCATTCTACCAGATCAAGACTGAGCAGTCCATACATAGTCATGAAGCAGAAATATGGACACTTCATTTTGATGGAGCAAACTCCAGAGAAGGTAATGGGGCTAGGGTATTATTGATTTCTCCATCAGGCCAATGGGTCCCTTTGTCTTTCAAGCTGGAGTATGAAGCCACTAATAATGTGGCCAAGTATGAAGCACTTCTGTTAGGGCTGTAGACAGCCAGGAGCATGAACATATAAAGTCTAAAGGTTCTGGGAGATTCGGAACTAGTGGTCAGACAAGTGAAGAATCAGTTCCAAGCCAAACATCCTAGGCTAAGGGCTTATAGGAACGAATTTTGGGATCTGGTGGAGAATTTCTTCTTGGCATTCAGTATCCAGTTCATGCCCCGAGAGCAGAATAGGATGACAGATTCCCTTGCAGTGGTTGCGAGTACCTTTCGTCCACCTCAGAACCCTCTCTTGAGATATGAAATTGAGGTACGGTATCGGCCATCAATCCCAGACAACATCAAACATTGGCAGGTGTTTGAGGATGAAGAACAGGTGAAAATATTCCTGGAAACAGTTGGGGAATTTTCCAACATGGAGATTGATACTTGTGAGGAAGAAGAGGCTGAAAACACTTCAGGAGATAAATGGGAGGAAAGGGTGGTTGGCCACAAGGTTCTGCAGCTGAAAGGGAATGTCATTCCCTGAGGACTAGTGCCCTTAGAAAGGTTTTTTAACAAGAATGATGCCCCCCTGTAGCCAAACAAAGTTGCAGAGGAAAATCAGGTATAAGATCTTAATCTTGGCACTGAGGCTGATCCCAAAATCGTGAAGTTGTCCAAGAAGGTCCCAAGAGAATATAAAGAGCTCTATCATAAATTATTCCAATCATACAAAGATGTGTTTGCATGGTCTTATCAGGACTTGAAAAATTTTGATATTAGCATCATGCAACACAAAATCCCTCTGAAAGGAGATGCAGAGCCACACAAGCAGAAGCTTAGATAGATTAACCCTCTGTTACTCCCTTCCATAGAGAAAGAAATTAAGAAGTTATTGCAGGCTAAAATAATTGTGCCATTGAGGTAATCTGAGTGGGTGGAAAATTTAGTCCCTATCCAGAACAAGAATGGAGAAATAAGGCTGTGTGTTGATTTCAGGAATCCGAGCATCCTTAAAGGATAATTACCCACTACCCAAGATGGATCACATCCTGCAGAAAGTGGTGGGAGCTTCTCGGATGTTGATGATGGATGGTTTCTCGGGTTACAATCAGGTGGCTGTACTATCAGAAGATTAGAAGAAGATGACCTTTACCACACCATGGGGTACGTTTATGTATGCTAGGATGCCTTTTGGGTTGATTAATGCAGGGGCCACTTTTCAAAGGGCCATGGACATTGCCTTTGTTGGGGAGAAAGATAAGTTTGTGGTGGTCTATCTCGATGATATCACTGTGTTTTCAAAGGATGATGCCAAGCACATTGAACATTTGCGTATAACTTTCGAGAAATGAAGAAGGTATGGTCTCTCTATCAATCCAAAAAAGTCGTTATTTGCATTAGAAGAGGGCAAGCTTTTGGGACATATTGTAACCAAAGATGGGGTAAAAATAGATCCTAAGAGAGTAGAATTTATAAATGGCATTTCTCTTCCCAGAAATAAAAAGGAGGCGCAGGTGTTCCTAGGGCGCATTAACTTTCTGAGGAGGTTTATCCCTAACTATGCAGAGATAGTTAGACATATAACTGACATGCTGAAGAAAAATAATGAGGTAAAGTGGTCTCAGGAATCACGAGAAGCCTTTTCCAGGATAAAAAATGCCTTTGTTGAAGCCCCTATGATAGCTGGACCAGACTATGCCAAACCTTTCATGATCTTTTCATTTGCATCACCTCATACAGTGGCAGGAGTTTTATTGCAGAAAAACGAAGAAGGGTATGAGTAGCCCATCTCTTTCTTCAGTCAGGTGCTCCATGATGTAGAGCTGAAATATAACATATTAGAAAAGTAGGCATATGCCTTGGTGAAGTCTCTTAAATCATTTCGCATGTATTTCTTGCAGTCCCATATCATCGCGTTTGTGCCTACAGCAGCTGTTAAAGATATTCTTATCCAGGGAGATAGTGAAGGAAAAAGAGGGAAATGGATTGTCAAAATACAAGAATATGAGCTAGACATTCGCCCTACCAAACTAATCAAGGGACAAGGGTTAGCCAAAATCCTGTCCGAATCAAACTGTCAGGCTCTGGGTATAAATTTGTCCATGATAGAAAATGAGGAGTCTGAGAAGAAAGAAGATCCACAGGGAGTAGAGATAGCTTCCCAGAAGACACATATGAAGTACCTCATCAACTCGTGGTACAAAGAGATAGTGGAATATCTTCTAACACTCAGCTGCCCACCCAGCTGTGACAAAGCTAAATACAGAACAATGAGGTTGAGATCACAGAAGTATTTTGTTGCAAACGGTCAGTTGTACTGGCGAGACCCCTCAGGCATCCTGCTCCTATGTCTCACAGAAGAAGAGGTAGAGAGTATAATGGTTGAGTTTCATGAAGGAATATGTGGGGGTCATTACAGTTGGAGGGCTACTGCTCACAAAATTATGAAGGCTGGTTTCTTCTGACCCAAACTCTTTGGAGATGTGTTTGCCCGAGTTAGAGCTTGTGAGAAATGTCAGAATTTTGCTGAAAGATAGAAGTTAGCACCTATGCCCATGATTCCGATTCACGTGGACGAACCATTTCAGCAATGGGGAATCAACTTTATAGGTGAAATACACCCACCTTCAAGTGGCCAGCATAAATGGATATTAACGGCCACAGATTATTTCACAAAGTGGGTGGAAGCTATACCTGTCAGGAATGCAACAGATGCCATGGTAATAAAATTTATGGAAGAAAACATCATATCCAAATTTGGATGACCTGCCAAGATAGTGACCGACAACGCACATGCCTTTAAATTTGAAAAGTTTGTCAGCTGCTGCCAATAGTATAATATTGCATTAGGTCACTCTATGGCCTATTAACGACAAGGAAATGACCTAGCAGAGTCCTCAAATAAAACCCTGGTGAGAGCACTGAAGAAGTCTATCAATGAAAATCAGAAAAATTGGGATTCCCAGCTGAAATTCGCTCTGTGGGCCAACAGGATTACCAGCAAGAGAGCAACCGAGAAGTCCCCATATGAATTAGTATATGGGAGGGTAGCGGTATTCCCTGTACATTTAGCCTTACCAGTAGCTCGATTCATGAAAGAAAGCCAAGAAGAACCCGATGATGTGACCAGGAGAATCAATCAACTGGTAGAGTTAGAAGAAACACGGAACCAGGTAAGTCAGAGGCTAATTGAATATCAAGAGAAAATGAAGGATATTTTCGATCAACATGCCAAGGACAAGAAGTTGCAGATTGGGGATTTGGTGCTCAGATGGGATATTCGAAGAGCTGAAAAGGGGAAACACGGTAAATTCGACCCCCTCTGGTTCGACCCCTTTAAAATTGTGGAACAAGGGGGCAACAACACTTTCAGGTTGGAAAATTTACAGGGAGACTTGCTCGATGCCCCTGTAAATGGTCAGTTCCTCAAACCTTACTTCCAGTTCTAATTCAGGCTGAGAAAGCCTAAGGTATCATACTTTACATTAGTTTTCTGTTTTCATTTGTGTTCGAATGATGTGTGTGTCGTGATGAATCATGAAGAGCTAAATGAAAAGAGCTGAAGAGTGGTGCCCACACAGAAGATTAAAAAGTGGTCTGCGAAGTTCTCGACACACCCAAGGATGAAAGTGTCATCCCCAGGTGGAGCCAATGTTGATCATATGGTTAACATTCACTGTTTTTCCCAGTTTTGAAAACTCTCTGTTTGCAAAGAAGAATGCCCAAAAGGCCTCCTTTTCCCTCTTATTTCATTCCCACTTAACCTCCGTTTCTTCATTTTTTCCCCTCTCTTATTTCCTTATTAACCCTTTAAAATCACCCAAATCCCATTTTATACCTTTCCAATACCTTTGTTTGGCACAAAATCCCTTCATTCCCCTTACCGTTACGCCTTTTGGGTCTCAAAATGCACCAAAAATAAGAAAAAAATCACCTTTTGCATATGAGGCTTTAGCCCCTTTTCAGCCAGCCCCTTAACCACTTCCCCTCCATGCAACCAGGTGCCGAGACCAGGAGCTAAGCCCGCAAGCACTTATCGCAATCGGAAGTCTTGCAGCGAACACAGTTCTTTGTTAAAACCTCAAAACCTCGATGCGATTGGGCCTCGTTCTATGAACTCCCGTGGAGATCTCCGCCGTTGATCTTAATAGATCTAACGGTCTAGCGCGAATCGCATCGCGCCCATCGCACCACAGCTCCAATCGCAATCGCAACTTTAAGGTGTGCCTCCCGCCGCACTCCTCCGATTGCGATCCCTCGATTGCATATCAACCGTCAATCTATCAACAAATTGGACGACCATCGCACCATTGCACCGATCGCAATTGCAACTTTTCAAATGTGTCACCCACTGCCCTCCTCGATTACGATCCTCCGATTATAATCTCCACCGTCGATTTCCCTCTGATCCGATGGCCCTCATTTCTCTCGCTCCACTCCTTTACCCCCCGTCCGTCTCCCCGCCGATTGAATATCCACCGTCGATATCGACCCAGATCGGATGGTTGGCGCTCAATTGCACCATCGCCAATCGCATCACTGCTCCAATCGCAATTGCAAGCTCCCAAATGTGTCTCCCGCTGCCTCTCCCAATTGCGACCCTTCGATTCAATCAGAGCCATCCATTCATCCAAGATCTTCGGCCCACATCACATCGCGCATTTCTCCCATATTGCTTCATCACAGCTCCTACTGATTTCATCCTTTGATCCCAACCGTCGATCTCCTCCTGAGATCAAACGACTCTCAGTTAATCGCCCTCTGCCCACGCCGGGTCCCACATCATGGTCTTCATTTCATTCATTTCCCATGATATTCTGTGTATTCGCCCGAAACTTTAAACTCTGGGTTTTTACATTAAACATCATTCCTCCGCCTGTTTTTTACCATTCCTCCACTATAGCCGCTATTTTCACAATCGCGCTATCATTCCACAGGCCTCCATAGCATCCTTCCGCCACTCCTTGGATTTCCTGATGAGTTTATCGTATTGTGCAGGGTTATTTCAGGGTGATGAATTCACTCCAGGTTCCAAAGTCATGGTCACTATGATTTAGAACGCAGAGAGGCTATTATAGCAGCAGTCAGAGTATTAGCGCCGAAGACCTGCCACGGCAGACATAGAAGATTGAAGACAAACTTGGGGATTTCGACTAATATTGATTATCAACAGCCCATCCTCCAAATTAAATCATAACTAGAGAAAAACATGAAGATATACAAGCAGAAAAGCCTCTACTGTCACATTAGGGGAAAACTGATTCCTCTCCGCCAACATTCCGCCATCTGTGACAACGACCTCCTCAACTCCACCTCATTAGCAAACATTGTCAGTTCATGATTCGGCCTTAGTGGTATTTTACTTTTATTTTAGTTTGTTGCTTTTAAATTTCTAGTGGAATTCACATTCCACTCCTGCATTTCACTTTCTGTAAAAAACTGTTATTTGATATTTTTGTTTAAAACGACCGTGAGCCCAACTGTCAATGATGAGATGCCCCAATTCCTCATCATGAATTTTGGTTATTTTTGATGGATACCTCAAACCAATTTCCAGCACGTGAGGAAGATATTTTTTCCCAAAAATATCTTCTCGCTCAGGTTTCTGAGGCTTCTATATAAGCTAGAACCAAAGAGAAAAACAGGTTCCATATTTTCTGAAGAATTGGCTGTGAAAGAGTTTCTTGCATGCCTTTTGTTGAAGCTTTAATACAAACGTGAAGAGCCCGTTGGGTCTCAATGAAAAGAAGTTCTATCTTCAATGAGGATTTTGGTCTGGGTGCTTTACAGTGTGTAATTCTCTCCTATGTGTTGTAGCTTAGCGGGTCATTTCATTTACATCCATTCATCTTGTATCATGTTCTGGAATGCGAGTAGCCCACTGGTTTTGGTATGAATTTATACTAGTAGATACTCATGCCATAACCTGTCTAGCACTTTAAATATGGCTCAGGCGTGATATTCTGTTCCATTTTCACTTCACCCATACTTCTGCTATATTAGCTGTTATGAGATGTTATTTACAAATGTTGTTATCATGTGTGGATTCTTAATTTCATAAGCCCACCGCATGCTGATATATGTTTCTGGATATTGTCTCAATAACAGTTAGTATTCTCTTTATTCTACGTACACAGTAGATACTTTCTGACTATTCATCTTTTTGAAGTATTTAGAATCCAGCCCTCTTTTAAGTAAGCTGCCTTTGAATTGTCTGATACATTCGTGTTAGAGTTTGACATCTTGCCTCTGCAGTATTGCTTTCTCTGTATCAAGCTTTTGAAATTTTTGGTCCCATTCAAATTAATATTCCTGTTTACAAGAGATAGCATGAGAGCCTTGTCCTGCTAATTATCCTTGTCATATCATATTTCTCCTTGCTACATAAGATGTCCTAGGCACTGGTCTTTCACAACTCAAAGGCTGTCTCTAGGATTGACAACAGGACCCACACATTAAAGTCACTACTCTCATGGAGACTTCCTCCCACTAACACTGCATTGTCCCTCATTAACTATCCACTTCCTCCATACCAACATTGTTGATTTGGTCAAACTTGACCTTATCCATATGCTTCAACCCCTTTTGATACCTAAGGGTGCTTTATTTAATTGTTGCAATGATCCACATTCACATGAGAAGTGGTTTTATTCCTACTAAAGAGATTTATGGGTCTCCCTACCCTCTTATTCATCTATCTAAATGACAAAAACAAAATTTAATATTATAAATAGCTGAAAGATAATTAGGAATATCACAATCCTCCTTTCCCAAATGTTGCTTGTCCACAACCAACTGTAAGGGTGAATGCTACAAAAATTCTCCTCCTTCCCTGACGGCACCCACACATGATAAGCTCCTCCACCGAATCAAGTGTTCTCCCATAAATTTACCCATTGGCTGCTCGTCCCAAGTGTCCAAGTTAGCCCAATGGCTCACATCATTAGGGAGTAGGAGATCCATGGTGGCAACCACATACTGTCCAATTTCCTCACTGAAGCATGGGATATAAAAAATGTTGTAGATCTCACTCCCAATGAACAGCTCCAATCCATGTGCCATTCCTCCCATCATCCCAACAATAATAATAAAAACATCATCAACATATGGGATCAAAATCAAGGATACACTAACTGCCATATGAAATGCTGAAGGATGATAATAGTCCCTCAAGGGGAACCAGCACAACTCTACTTCTTGCTGCCTCAAAACATGATGTGATGAGTGGCTTTCCAGCCACTTGCTTACTGCCATTTATTATATATATTAATTAATTATTAATCTAAACCTTAATTTTATTTCAAATTCTGCATATTTTATTTCTCAACCTTATAGTTCTCATTTGAATTTCATATGAGGGTCATATATTAAAGTTCAGATGGCGCGATATAACTATGGTCTAAACCATAGTCCAAAGAATATTTCATTGGAGTGTTGGTTTATTATGTCATGGCGTATTATAACATTTGGGCGCACATTTTAAATGTGTTTCAAAGGTTTATGTCACGGTTGCAAAAACATATATGAGGGGCGAGGTCGGGGCTCGACCCCAAGACCTCCCCCACTCCACTCCAACTGTTTACCAATGGGCTACGCCTGTGAGACTTGAAATGCATTGCGGCCCATCTTGATTTGAACTGTATGCATGTTTTGGTGGCAGGAACAGAGGGGGCCAGCCCCGCAGGTGAGCCCTCCTCCACATGAACCTACGACATTACCACGCTCCAAACGCTCAACCATAAACGCAGAATTAGTGTGTGCTTATCCCATTCAATTCAGGATTAATCCCTAATTAATCTTGTTATTAATTAGCGGCAGAATTAGTGAAATTTCTATTTTAGGCAGATTCCACCAAAAATGCAGGAGTTGTCTGGAGTCTTCTCCAGATTTGGAGGAGAAATTGGGAGATTTGTTTTTCCATAACCGAGTCAATTGTCGACCAAATTGGGCTCAAAAAGTGTCATTCTTGGCTAATTGGCATGCTATGAACACATTGGAATAGGTTGCAGAGGTAGTGGAGCAATTTTACAGAGGTTTTTGTTACCTTGAATAATTTTGAAGCCTAGGGCCACCAGGAGGGAAGGCATATGAAGGCCAAATTAAGTAAATAAATAGTCATTTCTGATAGATTTATACATTTTGAATCATTGGAGTATGTTCCAAGAGCATTTGATTCATATAAACAACAATTTGAGCACTATTGAGCTAATACATATGCCCAAGTCATGGAAGCTGGACCAAGGAGATGTAGCCCAGGAGGGGTGAAATCCTTCATCAAAATTATGTTTTAATGGATCAATTGTGATGGTTCATTGTTATTTATGTTGCTCTTGTTCAAACTTTTAAATTCATACTTTATTCTTACAAATTCACTCACAAAACTCAGTTTAATTTCTTGTTTTGACACACATAAGCAACAAGGAAACCTATACATCAAGCACAATATCAGTAAATAAGTTTTATATTTGAAAATTAAATTAGCACAACAAAAATAATATTCATAATCAGATCATATACCAAGTCATAATCAAGATAACTATGTTATTCTCCTTTGAAAGATAGTGAATTTTAATAAATGAGTCCATATAGATATATTATATATCTTTATTTTAGCATCATGATTCTTTCCTTGCATATAAAGACTAGGATTTTATGATCAAGGAATGAAATCTCATGCCATAGAAGGTTTGTCAATAATGTCTCTATGGTTTTGCAACTAGCTCATTAGTATGCTTCTATAATTTTCAATTTCTTAAATGGTGGGTATTGAAGACTTTAAATTTTGAAGAATTTAGGGTTTGTAAACTTTATCAAAGGTTCAAGTTAGAAAACCTTAGAAACAAAACCCTAAATAATTGTTTCCACTAAAGGAAGAAGACTTAGCTCTTGAAGATGAAAAAAATGATATTATGTTGATGTGATGACAATGCTGATGAAAAAGATCCAATATTAAGAGGGAGTTGATCTTCCTCAAAAGATAAGTATTATACATGTCCTTTCTTTGATTACTACTATTATTTTTTATATGCACTTTTCCTTTGGTTCTTTCATAGCCTTCTAATAAAGTTTGAATAACTATCCAAGATTTATTAACAGATGGAAGAATTGGAAGAACGTAGAAAATCACATATATTTTTCTGAATCTAATAAACATATATGAAGAAGGAGAAAGTAGATTGAAGTTTGCATCAACTAAATCAATGAGATGGTAGCATGAAACCAAGACTTAATAAAAGTAAGTTCACCTACCTTAGCTGGAAAGAGGGAGTTGCTAGATCTTGGATGGATAGAATAATACTTGAAGCATGATATAAAACCCAAAGAAGCTTGTAATCCAAAGGAAAAATGACAAATCTATGGCAATACGCTTTAGCAAGAAGCCGAAGAATTATGATATTGTTGATACATCATTGTACCGACAACTAATTGTTTCCCTAATATATTCGATTCAAGAACACACCGATTAGGTTGATATTGATAGAGAAACTACTGATGGTTGGGAATTGGTAAGATTTCTTGAAAGAGCATGAAGAAAAATTATATTGCAATATGAATAAGGAAGATCAATTTTGAATAATTTTGGCTCCATAAGGTGTTTGATGGATTCGATTATGAAGAGCATAAAAGAACCACGACGATCGAAGCACACTATGATTCGTGACTTGATGGAGTTATAGAAATTATGGTGCATAATTGTTACTACTCATGAAATTTTCATCTAAATCTAGAGACATAATCCTACTCTACTACTCTACGGAATTAAATTCACAATTTAAAACAACAATTAGAAACATGCAATAAGAAATAACACACATGCACAATATTTTTTCTAGGGGAAAGAAACTACTAAAAACCCCTTATGCTTACTTGCATTAATCTGATGAAAAGATATGTATTACAATTGTTTTCTCGCTTTGAGAACAACCTGCATGTGAATAACCTATCTCTCTGCTCACTGAGAAGCTATGACCCAGGCTTAGTCAATTTATGCCTCTACTTGAGTCCCTATTTCCTTGCGCAAATCTCGAGGAATTAGGCCCCTATTATTTAGGAATTCTCCTCTAATTGATTGTGAAATTCCCAAGGTTGATCATCTGACTGCATGAAACACATTTACACTCAATAATGTTATATAACTAATTTTACATTGCCTTGGAATATCCACCATAGCTAGGGAACTCGAATTCTCTGCATGCACTATATATTTGTAATATTCCAAAATAGGAAAAGCAACAATATGGAACATAAAACTGGAAATAACAGTGAATATCAACACATAAAACATGAGACAATGAAAGAGCCATATTATTATGAATATCAGCAGCAAATAAGTACAATATCTTGAGGAACAAATCACTCAAGCAAGGAAAACAAGCCTCCAATGAAAAAACGCACTCAATCATGAAATGCTGCTACTATACAAAATGCCGGATAACCAATACAACGCAGTCCTAGTGATTATAAATGTAGCTGGAAAATAAAATGATATATATATATACTTATATATGGCTCAAAAAGTGTCGAGGATAAAGATCTAAGCTCCCAAGCACATTTCCAAGACAACCTAGAAAGGGTTTCCAGAAATACAAAAAATAAAAAATAATGAAATGCAGCCCTAGGGCTGAATAATCACTGCAAATGGATAATTGATAGTAGGTGGTTGATATGATGTATAAATGGATGAAAAATCCTCCAATAGATCTCCTGGTTGAAGGGCTACTCCCCTCATTGGAAATCTAACTCACCAAATCGATTACTAAACCCTCCACTAGAACTGCTCAATAAAATAATGTAGTTTCTGAAGAAAACTGTGCTGTAGGGGATGGTAGCAGCTTGGCCTGATGCCAAGTGACCAAATGATGCTCAAGGACCCTCCTTGCTAGCCTCCCGGGCAAAGGGTTGCTCCCTCCACTGGAAAACAAGCTCAAAAAATGACCCTATCAATCCTCCACTACCTCTGCCCTGCAAAAAGACCCAACGCTGGAGGAGACTGCACTATGGATAATGGATGAAGCTTGGCCTGATGTCGGATGGTGGAATTTCATCTCAATAGACCTCTCCTAAGTGGGCACTCGAAGTCCCCCGAGGATGAGGGTGGGATTCCCTCTCGGGAACACCCTTGTGCTAAAAAGCACAACATACTCTGCTAAACAACTGAAGTGTGCAAGAAGTCATAAAATACCAAGACATAAATGATAATCATAATGCCTTCTATGGCTTCCATCCCATTCCTTATATGCTTTGTGAGCTTCCTCACCTTGCGCCCCACACATTAAAGTCACTACTCTCATGGAGATTTCCTCCCACTAACATTGTGTTGTCCCTCATTAACTATCCACTTCCTCCATACCAACGTTGTTGATTTGGTCAAACTTGACCTTATCCATATGCTTCAACCCCTTTTCATACCTAAGGGTGCTTTATTTAATTGTTGAAATGATCCACATTCACATGAGAAGTGGTTTTCTTCCTACTAAAGAGATTTATGGGTCTCCCTACCCTTTTATTCATCTATCTAAATGACAAAAACAAAATTTAATATTCCAACTAGCTGAAAGCTAATTAGGAAACAATCCTCCCCTCCCAAATGTTGCTTGTCCTCAAGCAACTGTAAGGGTGAATGCTGCAAAAATTCTCCTCCTTCCCTGATGGCACCCACACATGATAAGCTCCTCCACTGAATCAAGTGGTCTCCCATCAATCTACCCATTGGCTGCTCCTCCTAAGTGTCCAATTTAGCCCAATGGCTCACATCATTAGGGAGTAGGATATCCACGGTGGAAACCACATACTGTCCAATTTCCTCACTGAAGCATGGGATATAAAAAATGTTGTATATCTCACTCCCAATGAATAGCTCCAATCCATGTGTCATTCCTCCCATCATCCCAACAATAATGATAAAAACATCATCAACATATGGGATCAAAATCAAGGATACACTGACTGCCATATGAAATGCCAGAGGATGATAATAGTCCCTCAAGGGGAACTAGCGCAGTTCTGCTCCTTGCTGCCCTTATTTTCTCATTTGCATGGGGAAAGTAACTAGCTTTTTGTGTTAGATAAGTACAGCCCAAATAAGATATCATCTCCCCTTAGCCTCTTGGGAATTGGCCATTCCCATCACTAATTGTGGCTCCAAGAAGACCATGAAGTCTAAAGAGAGGCCCGCCCTCTTGTGGAGAAATGTACTATAAATGTATGGCAAAGGAATGTAAATATTTGGTTAGTTGATAAATAAGCATAAAGACACAATCCTTACCATGTATTGTTGGAAAGCTGGAGAAGAGGTGCATAGATGAGCCTTCCCATATTTCTTTCAAAAGGGGAAGTAGTTGTAACAACCTTGCAAGGTGGTGATTTTCCTCCTTGTTCATCAAGCAACCTACATATCTCCTGATATGCTGGTGTACATCCTCTTCGAGACCCTCCCATGAGAATCCCTCCATAATGATCTGACATGTTCCCATGAAATCTATGTGACTAGAAAGGAGTGCTTCATGTGATGCATGTAGAACCTTCTCCTTGACCTTAGAGCCTCTAGTCAAGAAGACCCGATCCTGGGAATAGATGACTCCATCCACCACTCTATATCTCTCATCATCTACTTTCCCATCAAGCATCTCACATGTGAAATCATCCTTGGAATACTCCACCAATAGTTGGGACTCCCAATATGGATCTAGACTCCTCAATGACAGTGTTTCCAACTTCTGTGATAAGGTACTTTTCATCCCATAACTCCCCTCTTTGACATGCTCATTGCCAAAGTCATATGACAGAACACTGCTACCCTGCCTTTGCTACCTACCTTGTAGTTGTTCCTCCCTAATAAGTTTATGGAGGTTAGTCTTCACTTGGAAGCTATTTCCCATCCAAAACTTTCTGATTTTGGCCAATGTATGCAGGAATGCAAACATCCCTCTACCATATATGGAATATCCCTTCCTATGTGGAATTATCTTCTGACTCCAAAAATATGTGGAGTAGCCCATTTGCACCATGATTGTGCCACCATCTACTCCTGAAACACCATCTTCCATTGAAATAGGCTTGGTGAGAGATGAAAATGTTGCCACAGGACAAATTCTCATTCCCTCCTTGAGCCCATCAAAGGCTAGCCTCTGTGATGTTCTAGTCTCACTCAATGCTCCTTCCTCAGCTAGATCTATGAATGATGTAGCTAGTTGTGAGAACTCTTTGATCATCTTCCAATCTAGGGGCCTTCCTGGTGGAATGCCTCCATATAATGAGACACCATGATTTATTGTAGTCTGTATATCTGAGTGGACTAATTTTTCCTTGCTTCCTGATCTTAAAATGGTTTGGATAACTTGTTATTCTTTTCAAGAACCTCCCACTCAATTAAACAAATAAAATATCTAGCTTATACTTGACGTTTTGCGGAATTTTATACTTGAAATAAGTATATGTTTTTTAAATTTTTAAGTTCTTTAAGAACATTTGTTTTTGTTGATATTAGACATGTGCAATAGCCATATAATGCAGTAAATAAACATCAACACATAACAACAAATTTAATATAGGAATTCACCCGAATATCGTGGGATATGTCTCCTTGAGCTCTTTTCATCTTGACTTGGCCCTTTGGGATTATGGAAAATTTCTTTTACAAGTTACAAAATCAACTCCAATGGTTAACTGAACTGAACCAATGGGTTTAGAATACCATTTATATCCCTGGTATGGCTGAAATATTTCTAAAGATGAACCTCGACTCCCTTAGACTTGTTTCCTTGAATCGGTGATCTTGAGCTACCCTGAGCTTCTCTATTGCACTAAATCCCTAAAAAATAATTTTCTATCCCTAAAACCTTTTCTACAGTCTCCAATATATATCATACATCCAAAATAGGCTGATCATTTGCTCCAAATGAGCACTGGCTCCCCAATCTAGGCCTCCATCCATTGTTGGCCTTGGGCTACCAAAGCTTCCCTGTGGCTCTTCGACCTTCAAAAGTCTTAAAATGGCTCTAAAAATCCTTTCATTGGATTAAAAATGTCTAAAACAGTCATACTAGACTATTTACTTTCATACATTGGCCTCCGGCTACTTCAGTTTCACCTCCAACACCTGGTGGCACCCCTTGGCTCTAGGGTCACTAAAAACTTCTCTGAAGCATCTTGACTTTCTGAAGTCCTCAAAAGCTTTTGAAAACTCCTTCAATGGGTTCATAAGGCTCAAAATAGTCAAAATAGACTACTTTTTTGCTGAGAATGGATATTGGCTGCTTTGGATAGGCCTCATTCTCCTGCTTGCACCTGGTGACTCTTGTGACCCTTGGAACTTCTCTAAAGCATCTAAAACTTCAAAGGTTATCTACAGGCTCTTTTAACCTCACCATTAGTTCCATAATTTCTGAAACATCCAAAATTGACTATTGGATTCTTGAGAAAGACCTCTAGCTGCCCTGGCTAAGACTCTTTTTGTTGCTGGCCCCTAGTGGCCCTTAGAAATTATCTGAAGCAAAAACCTGCTCAAAAGTCCTATGATGGCTCTGAAACCCTCACCAATGAGTCTATAATGTCTGAGATAGTCAAAATTGACTATTCACACTCTCAGAATGGTCGCAAATTGAGTGATTTATGACCAAAACAACTTTGCCCCAATTTCCTCCACCAAAATTGGAAGTCCGCCTAAATTTGGAGTACCTCCATAAATTTCGCCATTTTAAAATCCACTTAACTGAATTTTAATTAATGTTAAGCGCACTTAAGGCGCAATTACTTGGGCGCGGGAGTAGGTTCATGTGGTCACGGTAGCATGGGAGGATGAGGACTGGCCCCTCCGCGCTCCGCTGGTCCCACAGTATAAAATTTAAATAAAATTGGATTGCAACTCTTTTCAAGGTTCTGGCATGGGGCGTATTGATGAGTAATAAGATTGGTGGGGTGGAGGTCACAGGTTCAAAACTGACCACGCCCCATTAAACCATGGACTTTTGGAAATGTGGAGTTATTGTTTTTAATTAAACATTGAGCCATATATCAAGGACTTTGGCATATGGGTTCAAATGTGAACCTTGCAATGTTAAAATGCGGATTATATGGTTTTAATTTATTATTTAATTACAATAAATATATGATATATATTATATTATATAATATATATAATATGTTTTTAAAACATATAATATATTATATTTTATAATATATATAAATATAAATATATATAAAATATTAAATCATAAATAAATAAAAACGTATTTTCGCTTTAGAAATACTATGAAATTTACCCCCACATATAGGAAAAAATAGCGAATATGGAAATGCCACTTGGCACGATGTCATTGGCTGTTGCTGGAGGACTTTCCTCATGGGCTGACTGGACCTACCACATCATCACTGTACTTGTTCTGCTCATTTTTTTTACCTATTTTCCATTTTGATCAGAACGCAATATCTTCCTCATATAATCTCGGTTTTTCAAACCGTTCGCTTTGCCGAAATTAGGAAGAAGAGATATACGCAACAATCTTGGTTTCATCCCAATCCTATACCTTTGAATGTTGAGCAATCAATTAGGTCCCGATCCAAATCTGATCACTCCCACTACGCAAATTAGTCTCCAGATGATGTGCAGAGACTTCTTGGGGTGGATATGTGTGCATGCCCCTAATCACCTGATGCTGGTAATTCTTCTTATCTACCAACTCCATCTGCAAAGTCTCCCAATCTGTGGCGACCTTCCCCAAAGTAATCAACCATTGCACACCTAATATCACATTGGTGTTAGGAATATCAATCACAAAGAAGTGATTAGTCAAGGTTTATGTTCCCATGGTGACAGATATTGTCGGAACATACTTCATGCACTGCATGGTTCTAGCTCCTGGAACCAAAAATGAAAACCCCTCAAAATCATCAGTGGGTATATTCCTCCTCTACAATAACTGAGCATCAATGAAATTGTGGGTGGCCCCACTGTCTATCAATATTGATACCCTTTTCCCCTGAATGGTACCTCAGACTCTCAAGGTTAGATACTTGGGTACTCCTTGCAAAGATGCAAGGGCCCATCCAGCTGGAGAAAATGCCCCATTCCCACCTCCTGGTGGTGTTGGATCCTCTCCTACTATCACAACGTTATTGCCCCCTTATGGCTCCTCTTTTTCCTCCTCCCTGCTCCACACCAATTCCCTGGTGCCCATGGTTCTTGGCATTTGAAGCAGAGCTTTCCTTCTCCTCAATTCTCTTCAGACATCATCACTAAGAGGACCTTTGTGCTGGTCCTCTTTTGAAGGGAGAACCTTCACATATTTCCATAGTGACAGAAAGGGTGTCCTTTGCTAGAATGGAGACTTTGCCCTTGGCAAGGCATCTTGTAAATTTATTGCCCTCTCAATAGCATCTTGAAGAGTGGTTGGTTTAGTAGATTTAACCAACCCATGAAAAGGCTCTACTAGCCCATCAATGAACATATAAACCATCCTAGCTGCAAATAAATTAGGAACCATGATAGAAAGTTTTAGAAATTCAGAAATATAGGTTTCTGTATTACCTGACTGCTTGAGCTTGGCTAACCCCATAAAAGTTGCCTCTGGGTCTCTTCGATCAAACCTCACTTAACCTCCAGGTGAAATATGAATATGCAGTCACATTAGCATGCCCCAATGTAGAAATACCATGAAACCACCAATCATGTGCCTCACCTTCAAGGTGTAGCGCTGCTATTTTGATGGCTTCCATCTCCGGTACTTGTTTGACTGGAAGTAGATGTCTAGCTTCTCTACCCAAGACTTGGTTGTGCATTTGGACGATCCATCAAAAGTAGGTAAAAATAATCTACCCATAGTCCATTGTAGATCATTGTTCTCTATGAATCCTCCACTTCGATTATTATGTCGGGGTCTCTTGCTGTCCTTGATCTGATTTAAATCCTGAAAATTCAAATGATCTTTGAGTCTCTAAGATTGAGACTCATACTCAAGAAAATAGTCTTCAATAGTTTCTTGATCTTGAGGTCCTCCCCCTCCATTTCCCACTACTAAGAATGTAGGCATAGTGTAGCATTGGGAGACTTTCTACCTCAGTAGTTGTTCATGCCAATGATGTAAAATTCCAGATATATCTCCATGTAAAAACTCTCTAGGAGATTCTTTATGTCTCTCCATGCTCATCTCCCTAATTTCTCTTGCAATATCTTGCATAATTTGGAGAAGAAACTTGGGAAACTCTCTGTCATCCTCCTCTCCTGATATTGAAATTTTTCCCTTGTCTTCTCTATTGTCTGTATAATCATATCTCTGGTTTCTATTGAGATACCTCTTATCCCTTTATATGAGAGGCTTTCCTTCTTCTGATGACATAATGGATGAAATACACAGGCTGAGCCAAGATTATGCTCTAATACCACTGTAATATTCCAAAATAGGAAAAGTAGCAATATGGAACATAAAAATGGAAATAGAAGTGAATATCAACACATCAAACATGAGACAATGAAAGATCCATCTTATTATGAATATCAACAAACAATAAGTACAATATCTTGAGGAACAAATCACTCAAGCAAGGCAAACAAGCCTCCAATGAAAAAACACACCCAATCATGATTTGTTGCTGCAATACAAAATTCTAGAGAACCAATGCTGCACAGTCCCAATGAGTATAAATCTAGCTGGAAAATACAATGATATAGATCTACTGATATATGGCTCAAAAAGTGTCGGGGATAAATATCTAAGCTCCCAAGCACATTTCCAAGACAACCCAGAAAGGGTTTCCAGAAATACACAAAATACAAAATGATGAAATGCAACCCTAAGGCTGAATAATCAGTGCATCTGGATAGCTGATAGGAGGTGTTTGATCTTATGTATAAATGGATGAAAAATCCTCCAATAGATCTCCTGGAGGAATGGCTACTCCCCTCACTGGAAATTTAACTCACCAAATGGGGCATTAAACCCTCCACTGCAACTGCTCAATAAAATAACGTAGTTTCTGAAGAAAAATGCACTGTATGGGATGGTAGAATCTTGGCCTGATGCAAAGTGACCAAATGATGCTCAAGGACCCTCCTTGCTAGCCTCCCGAGTGAAGGGCTACTCCCTCCACTGGAAAACAAGCTCAGAAACTAACCCTATCAATCCTCCATTGCCTCTACCCTGCAAAAAAACACAACCCTAGAGGAGGCTGGTGAGCCTTGGTATTGCACCAAGAATGCTGCAACTTCCAGGGGCTACCCTACTTTACTTTATCAACCCGAGGTTCGTACAAAATTGGAGGTGACAGTACTATATACACAACAGATGCATTTTTCTCATGTCATCCTCATCTGCTTTACGAAAGGGTGCTATTTCTTAAACCATGATAAGAAATGGGAAGTAAATTGCTGGAATGAAATGATAGAAGGAAACTAAGCTAATTTTCTAAAAGGAAATGGAAGAAAGGAAAATAATTTAAATTTCAGAAAGGAACTAATTTAAACCACACTGGACTTGGCCAATCGGCTAAACACACCTTGCTTATCTTATGCTCTATCTACCATGCTTTTATCCATGCAGCTAAGTTATCCATGACTTAATTCTAATTGAAAATTATTGATTTTCAGCTTGGAGAAAAAAGGTATAATAGGTGCTAATGGAAGGATAAACACATGAAACCAGACTTAGAAGTGGAAAGAGGGGTTTGAACCTTATTAAAGCCTTATTATAGTGCAAAAAAATGCTTTTGAGTGGAATGATTTGAAAAGTGCGATGGCAGGGTTGCAACAGAGAATGGAAATTCGATATGTGATATCAAAATCGAAATATCACAAGGTTAGAGGACTAGTGGAAGTGTTATTCAAGAGTGGGAGCAAAATTAGAAATGCGATGAGGTAAAAATTGCGAAGTGCGACGGGGTAAAAAATGCGAAGTGCGATGGGGCAAAAGTTGTGATTTTCAATTTGTGATGTGGTAAAAGTTGCGAAATGCAATTTTCGATGTGGTAAACGTTGTGAAATGAGATTTGCGATATCACAGTTCACAATATCGCAAAGTTTGAGGGGTAGTGGAAATGTTTTCCAGGAAAAGTTGTGAAGTGAGAAATACTCTGGGTGATGTGACAATTGGACCAGCGACAGAGTATGGAAAATATCGCAATCGGTGGATGGGAGTGGTAAGTCTTAGAGGAAAAAGAAAAAGGTTGAGAAATTCGATTGCGATGTGCAATGCGGAAGAGTTATTGCAATCGAAAGACAAGAGAGGTAAGTGTTAAATAAAAAAACAAAAAGTGTGATTTGCAAAGTGGGATGGGGTAAAAACTGTGAAGTGTGAAATTCAATGGGATAAAAACTGTGAAGTGAAATATGCAATATCACAATCGCAATATTGCAAATTTGGAGGGACAACAGAAGTGTTGTTCTAGAAAATTTTGTGAAGTGCAAAGTGCAATGGAGTTATCACAATCGACAAAAAGGAGTGGTAAGTATTCAAGAAAAAGGGAAGATAATGTGAAGTGTGATGTGTGATGCGGCAGTGTCATCGCAATCGACAAAAAGGAGTGGTAAGTCTTAAAGAAAAAGGGAAAATGATGTGAAGTGCGATGTGCGATGCACCAGAGTTATCGCAATTGGCGAAAAGGAGCGGTAAGTCTTAAAGAAAAAGGGAAAACGATGTGAAGTGCGATGTGCAATGTGGCGGAGTTTCAAGGAGGAAAGGCGAAGGTCGAATTTCAATGGTTTTCCAGCGTTTTGCGTTAAAAATGGTAGGGAAACCATGACCAATAAAAACAAAGGAATAAGGTTGGCTGGATATTTTAACTGTTTTGAGGGATAAAAGGATAGGTACAACATTTTCAAATAAGAGGAAAAGGAGGGAAATGAAGGCGTAAAAACAATGTTCAGGCCATGAAGACAGAGATGGAAAATGAAATGGGAAGGCGCCACGGAGCTACTCTAGGGTTTTAGAAATAATTCCTAAAAACAACTCTGCTAATATATGCATGAAAAACAGACAAATGTGTGAAAATATCGTGCAAAGGAATACTGGAAAATGGTAATGCAACTCTACTTCTAATCTTAGAAACGGTGAACATAAATCATTTTTTAGGTCTGTGGGAATGTTCGCTCTCCTCGAGCTCTATTGACAGAGATGAGAAGGGGATCTTGATCCACAACATTTTGGTTTTTCTCTCTATTCTATTACTCGCAATAAAATGAAACCTACAACAACACACTAAAAGAAAAAGTAAACAACAACTTGAAACATAAGCGAAATTATCAGAAGTGGAGCTAATGAAATGACAGAAAGGAGAGAATGAATACAACAGAGAGGCTGAGGCACATGGATTGGACCCTAACCCACGAGCCTAGCTCTCTGAAACTTAAATAAGTAAAATGAAATCAGTATTCTCATTTCATAAAAGAATAACCTCATACATTTCTCAAGTTTGATCACTGAGTAAAATAATAAAAAGCTCAATAGCTTGCAACAAAGTTCTGACTAGAATCCCCTTCCTAGATTTATCTCTCCTATATATATTCTATAGGGCAGCTACCAACAACTCCCTATAAAATGGTGATTGAGTCCAATTGACTCCAAGTAAACAAATATTGGGTGCACTCCTCTTTGAGTTGCTTGGGTGCCTCTAGAATTCGAATTGATGGAGAGAATCCTTGGGGATCCTTCGACTGCCTTTGGAATTCGAATTGCTGGATAGAATATTTGGGATCCTTTGGCTGCCTTTGAGATTTAAGGAGGGTGGAAAATCCTCCTATAATTTCTCTTTGATGTCTCCTCTAAGTCTTTATGATAAAATCCTTATAAAAATGCTAATAATTCATGATTTTCTGCACTCAACCTCATATTAGGATCTCAAATTATGTTAGCCTTAATCGCCACCTATACTAGCATCATAAAACCAAATAATAATAAAAATGCAAGAAAAAGAGATCCAAGAAGGCAAAAAGGTGACCATTAACCCCTCCAAATATGTCTAATGATGGAGCTCATCATCACCCCCCTACTGAATGGTTGCTCGTCCTCTGAGAAACTAATCCTCCTTCTGCATTTCCTTCAAGGCTTGGACAACCCCCCTGATTTCCCGAGGAAGAAGTGTGGGAGTTTCCCCAAGGGGGTAAAAACAATTATTATTTTCTGTATTCTCCCATTCTCTATCTTGTGCATCTATGTCCTTTTCATCATCCAGCCCCAAAAACAAAGGTGGGCTGAGATTTAGTCCCAGCCATTGGATATTTTTGGACTTCATGGCCCTATTTTATAATGGTGCCCTTTCCAATGCACCCATCAGTCTTTCTGGAGTATGGTACTCCCTTTACTTGAGGCTGTGAGGGAGGTTGTTCCATCTTCTCTGGCTGGCCATAATGCACTCATCTCCTATCTGCCTAGAAACATCATCAAAGTGGCCTATTACCTGTGTTTGAGCCTAAAGGTAGATTTCAACTAGTGCAGGGTCCCTTTCAATCTCTCAAAGGTTAAGGATGACTCCTGTTGGGCTGAAAAATTATGGTTTGATATATAGGGGTTCTCTAGTTCTTCTTCCCATGACCCCCCATATGTCTTTTTCTCTAGTGTCCTCATTTTTCATCCAACGTTCTAGAGCCATTAGCTGCATATCCCCCATTGTGGAATTGGGGCTCCAAGTATCCATATTTGTCAGCATGAGGTTATGCACATAAAAATCTGCCGTTTTTTCCTAATCAGCCATGTTAGCTTGCTTGTAGAAATCCATGAATTGCCTACAATCTTGGAAAGGTAGGGATCCATGGGAGGCTATAGTTTTGATTTGAAATAGGAGCCATTGCTCCTTGAGGTACATGACATATGAGTCAGAAGGGAATATGCGTTGAAGGGCTTCTATGCATAAGTCTTCCATTGTGGCTACTTATTGCCCCTTTTGCTGCAATTGCTCCTTCAGTGCTACATTCTCTGTCTGTTCCTTCTGTAGCTGCTCCTTCAAAAAAAAATATTTGATTCTTTCCTCCTCCCTTGGTGATTCTTCAATGATAATCGGGCTCATGGGAGGAGTTTCTGGCTCTCTCTAACTCTTTTCAGCTCTGAAATACATAGAGGCTACCTTTTTCTCTTTGCGCTCCGAGGAGCTAAGGTGGCAACTACCTCTTTGTCTTGAGAGGATGTAGTGTTGTTCTGTGAGTCTGCTTCTTGCTCACTTTCTGCTACCTCTATGACTTCTATTTCCATCTCTTCCATTTTCCTTGGCCCTTTGTCTCTTCCTCTCCTTCTTCTAGTTCTTCTTCTCTAAGGTTAGGATTAGAATTATGCCTTGTTTGGGTTGCTATAAAAGCTTCCCTTGGTCCCTTGCTACTGTGTCTGATGTACGGTATAATTCAGAAGCTAGCTCGACTGCTGGTGATGTTGTTTTACTGCTACTGGTGCTGCTGCACGCTGTTCAAATACGCAGCCCACTCTCGATACTATTGTGCTATGGGCTCCCTTTGGTCTCTTTCCATCAAAAATTCTCAATTCACTGGTTTGGATGAGACAAGATATCTTTTTATTAGATTGCACAACTAATTTTGGAGCGCTTATGTAACTCAGCCTCAACTCAAGTTTTCGTTAGAGACCGTTGTTTCCTTCTCTTTGTTAATTCATGATGGACTGTGTGTTTCCTCCCCTCGTTCTCCTCTACTCCACTTGATTTAATTTTTTTTCTTTTGCATGCACAGGTGGCGTGACTTTTTAGTTCTCCCTAGTCATACTTCACGATGGTGGCCAAGCTAACTGGCCACCTTTCTCCCCCTTAAACTCTAAGTCTAAAAATTTAATTATTTCTGGCTATTATGGATGCGTAGCAAGGGGTGAGAAGCTATACCTGAGTTTACCTGTTGTTGTCAAGGCATTTGCAGGAACTGGAATTTGGAGACAAGCCTCTTATATTATGTGTTCTTCCTTATTTTCATGTTTTCTGAGTGAGCAACTTGATGAATGAGAAACCCTTTGAGTGAGTTGTTGATATTTATCGTTGTTTCTTCCAGTTGTAGATGTTGCGTGGTGCTGATTCAGATGCCATGGGTGGCACTCCTGTCTTCCCTGGGGTCTGCTTTATCAATTCCTCCTTGTTTTTCTTTGCAGTCTGTGAACAAATTTGTTTTTGAAGGAACTTCTTGATGTTTGTAGCAGTTTGTGGCTTGCTTTCTTTTGCTACATGTGCTCAGGAATGGAGAAATATGTTGTATGGAGGTGATGGAAGGAGTTATGGAAATGAATGGAGTGAATGATGGGATGGATGGTAAAATAGAAGGGGAGAGAAGATGAATGCTTCCCTGTGTTTATAGAAACCATTAACAACCTGCAAAACAACAAACACAAAAAACACATAGATGAAGATGTAATTTTTTGTTTTTGTTTTTGTTTCTAAAATAAAGTGGGGTGCCTCCATGGAGGTTTTCAACCCATAAACTTACCTTGGGCGCCTCAAAGAGGTTTTCACCCATGGATCTTTATTCCATTTTCTTATTTTTTCTCTTTTTTTTTTGAGCAAGTGAGCTGCCTCCATCGAGGTTTTCAACCCACAAGCTTGCCTTGGGTGCCTCACAGAGGTTTTCACCCATTGATCTTTATTTTTTTTTATTTTTTTAAGGAGGTGTGGGAAACTATGGAGTTTCCCATCACATACACCTCTCTTCTTATTGAATTTATGAACTTTTCCCTTGACAAAGGCTTCTTGTAGATTTTAAGTCTGTGACCATTGACAAGCAAGGGGATTCCTTCCTCATCTATGGTTCTGATTTGAACCGCCCCATTATCAAAACATATTTCCACTATGTAAGGTCCCAACCATCTTGTCATCAGCTTGCCTTTGAAATCTTTAAACCTTGAATCATACAACAACACCCAATCTCCTTCTTGGAAGGTATTTTCTTTGATGTTCTTGTCATGCCAAACCTTCCTTTGCTGTTGAAATACCTCCATGTGAAGAAGTGCTTGCATTATGAACTCATCCAATCCATTTAGTTGCAACAACCTCTCTTTTTGGGCGTTTGATAGATCTATATTTAATTCAACTGTCATTCTTAAAGTATTGAATTCAAACTCAACTGAAAGTAGAGCCTTCTTACCATAGACTATTTCATAAGGAGTGAATCTTGTTGTTGTATTCTGAATAGTGTTGTAGGCCTAAGTAGCTTCTACCAATATGTCTGCACAATTTTTTCTATTGTTGCTCACAACCTTGGTGAGGATGCTCTCTAAAGCTCTGTTAGTTACTTCTACTTGGCCATTCACCTGAGGGTGATAGGCAGTAGAAGTTATATACTTAATCTTGTGCTTCCTCAAAAGATTCTCAATGAGGTGAGAGGTGAATTGTGCTCCCTAATCAGTGACTATTTATTTGGGGTACCTAAACTTGTAAAACAAATTCTCCCTAAAAAATTATGCTACTTTTTCCTCGGTTGCTACCTTCACTACTTTTGTTTCAGCCCACTTGGTCAGGTAATTAGTGCAGACTATGATATACTTCTTTTTTCCGGAAGGTGGATCAATAGGTCCAAAAAATTCCATGCCCCACTTGTCAAATGGATTAAGAGCCACCTAAGGGTGCAAAGGCATCTCATCCCTTTGCATGGGTTTCCCCATCCTTTGGCACTGGTCAGACCTGCTGGTGTATCTTCTGGAATCTTGGTGAAGGGTAGGCCAATAGTATCCTACCTGAAAAAATTTGTAAGAATTTCCCTTTGCAACAAAGTGGCCTCCACATGGCTTGTCATGACATTCAGAAAGGATATCAAAAACTTCTTCCTCCCTCACACATCTCCTTAGGATTTGACTAGGGCCTAGCTTGAAAATTTTTCCCCCAATCTATGTGAAAGGGTCACTTTTTGTGATGATTTTGCTCCTCTCCCTGAATGAAAGAATAGGAGGGAGTCTCCCAGCAACCAAGTAGTTGGCTATATCAGAAAACCATGGTGAGAGTGCTGATATAGAAAACTGATGCCCATCTGGCACCTGGTCATCCACCATTCCTTCTTCACCTGTAGGGAGAGACAACCTGGGCAAAAAATCTACAACAACATTCTCCTTTCCAGGTTTATCAACAATAGTCAAATAAAATTGCTGCAAAAGTAACAACCATATAATTATCCTAGCGTTAACATCCAGTTTGTTCATTAAATAATTTATGGCTGCATGGTCAGTGTGAACAAAGGTATGATATCCAATTATAGAATGCCTAAATTTGTTCAAGGCATTGACAATGGCTAAAATCTCCTTCTCAGTAACAGTATAATTGAGTTCATCCATGGACAAGTTCTTGCTAAAATAAATGGCATAAGGTATTTTGTCCTATAATTGTCCTAATGCTACCCCTAAAGCTTTGTCGGATGCATCAGTGTGGATGTGGAAAGGAAGAGTCCAGTTTGGACCTCGGAGATGGGGGCAGTAGTCAACTTTTCCTTAATGAGCTCGAAAGTCTCTTGACAAGGACCGGACCATTTAAACTCATAATATTTGGCCAATAACCGAAATAATGGTGAAGCCATCTTGCTGAAATCTTTGATGAACCTTCTATAGTAACCAGCTAAGCCTAAGAAACTCCTGACATTTTTCTGCTTTTGAGGAGCAGGTACCCTTTTGATGATAGTGATTTTGTTTGGGTCTACCTATATTCCTACTTGGGATATGGAGTGTCCTAATACAACCCTTGGTTTCTTCATGAATTCACAATTTTCTGGGCTCAAGGAGAGATGCATCTCAATGCACCTTCTTAGTACTTTACCCATATTGGAGAGAGCTTCCTGGAAGTCATCCCCATATGGCGTGAAATCATCCATGTACATTTCGACAGAGTCATGGACTAACTTAGAAAAGATGCTAAGGACATCACTTTGGAAGGTATCTGGGGCATTGCACAACCCAAAGGGTAGGAATCTATAAGCAAAGGTACCCCAAGGGTAGGTGAAAGTAGTCTTATCTTGGTGTTTAGGGCCGATTTGAATCTGATTGTACCCATTGAACCCATCTAAGAAATAAAATAAATTCTTCCTTGCAAGGCCATCCAGGACTTGGTTTATAAAGGGAAAAGGGAAATGGTATTTATTGGTGGCTTTGTTAAGTTCTTGATAATCAACACAAATTCGCAACTTCCCATTCTTCTTTGGGACTAGGACAAGAGGAGATACCCACTCACTATTGGATATAGGATATATGAACCCTGCATCCAATAGTTTCTGTAGCTCCTCTTTGACTATGTCCTTCAGAGTCGAGTTCATCATTCTTTGGGGTTGTCTCACAGGCTTGCAACCTTATTTGATGTAAATATGTTTTCACATTGAAGGATGCACCCCTTTCATGTCCTTGTAATCCCAAGCAAATGCTTCTACATTCTCTTTCTAATGTTGGCATAGATGCTTCTCTTCTTCATTCGAGAGGTTTGGGTTGATTTTTAGAAATCTGGACGGGCCAAAATCAATAACCTTGGTGGATTCAGAGGTTGACTCAACTTATTTCACTTCCATCCAAGGTTGGCTTTCAGACTCTTTGACTAAGGTTTCAAGAGGAATGTTAGTGGAGGATTGGTTTTGAATGGCATGGTCAATGAGTTCATCTCCATAAACTTGGCCCCCTCTAAGAATACCTTCTATGGTACACATAGGGGCAGTGTTATATAACTCATCTTCTTCATCCTCCAACCATATAGGGAGATCATGATCAATGGAAGGCTAGGCTGGAGTATATAACACTAGCTTTTTAGACGCATGCCCATTTTTTATAGTCATGTTTTCGGCCTGAAAACTAATATAAGCATATGCAATGGCTAACCAAGGTCTCGCTAAGATGAGGGGGTAACCATTAAACTTGGTTTTTGGTTGCAGGACTAGTAAATCTATAGGATACTCCCAAGAGTCAATGGTAACCATAACATCCTCAACAATTCCTTTCGGAGTTATTTTGGATCGATCTGCAAGTTGCAGAACTATTGTGGTTTTCCTCAAAGTCCCTTGGAGGTTAAGTTTCAACATAGTTTCCTTGGTCATGATATTTATGGAAGCCCCTAGATCAATCAGAGTGTTGGGGACTATTACACCATCTATATTCACATCAACAACTAAAATACCAAGGTCCAAGTACTTTGGAAATACCACCTTCCCCAACATTAGGTCAAACAATTGTCCTACCACATTGATTATGGGGGTATCTCTCTTCCTTCTCCCAGGTTTCTTGAAGCACTTTTATTTGATGATCCTATTGTAGATAAGGACATCCTTAATGCCCTGGAGAAGTGGTATCTTTACACATAAATTTTCCAATTCTCCCAGGAGTTCAGTCTCCTCTGGGGTGTGCTAACTAGGGTGGATCAAGCGCTCTGGAAAAGGAGGTTGTTGGATCTGAGTGTTACCTTCTTCATTTTCCTCCTCAACCTCTATAGGTGGATATGGAGGGTTGTTTTCTATGATTACTCTTCCCGACCTGAGATTAACCTCCTGTATCTCCACATCATAAGCTAGATAGGATGTTTCTCCACTGGGAGTCTATTTTTCCTATCTTTTGTTCGGGTTTGGATTGGGTTGTGCAGGTATAGGTAGCCTAGGTAGAGCAGCATGAGTGAGGTGAGGTTGAGGTTGGGGTGGAGGCATTATAGCAAGTGGCTAATTTTTTTGAGGCCTCCACCCTTGAGATGGATTATTCCATTGAGGTTGTTGTGGAACATACTACTGAAATGGTTGGTTTACTAGATGAGGATGATATGAAGGGTTGTAAGGCCAAGTAGGAGGTGTAGAACAGGGTGGAGGAGTGGGGGTATACCAAGGTTGCATGGGTGCGCTCTGATTGTTGTGATAATAAGAGTAAGTTTCACCTGGCATACCTTGTTGATATGGCTAGGGCCTTGAGACCTTCTCTAGTTGATGAAACAAAGTTTCTTTGGTATTTCTTCCCCGCCTTGATATACAACCTTAAGTCTAGGTAAGGAGGGACACTTTTCTGTGGCATGATTCTCCTCACAGACTAAGAAAACCTCTATTACATTCAATGGACATTCATTTCTTGGGTGATTCCTGGTACATCTAGGACAAAATATTTCCATGGCTCTCTCTGCTTTCTCTTGCTTCCTTTTGACCTACATTGTTTCCATTTGAAAAGAAAAGGTGTGCAACATGTCACTCTTGAAGTCCTCTAGCATGTTTCCAATCTCATGTTTTATGAAGGTGGAAGAGGAAGGGGTATTGGATGTACTTTGGCTAGCTCTTCCCTTCTTCCTATACGCCCTAGAATGGTTCCGGGAGATAATTCTGATTATTTCATAGGATTGTTGGTATATGTCTCCTCCTGATAGAATATTCAAGGTTTCTATCACCTTTTCATTTATCCCTTGAAGAAGTACAAGTTTAAGTGATGCAAGATCAAGAGTACAGTTGGATCTCTTATAGTTTAATTGAAACCTCTCTTCATATTCCTCTAGGGATTCATCAGGTCCTAAAGTCATCCTAAATATTTCATCCTTAGTTTCCTTGGACCTACAATAGTATTTGTATTTGTTGTTGAAGGTCTCTTCCATCTGTGCCCAGGTAGTGATGTTATCCCCAGGCAGACCCATGAACTAGCGTAAGGCTACATCCTTAAGGGTGGATGGGAATAGCTTCAATTTATGATCATCATAAGTGTAGTCATAAGTCCTACAAACAATAGCAAATTCAAAAATGAATGTGTCAGGATCCTCAAAGGTAAGTCCATGGAAGTGTGAAAGAGCTGAGGGGCTAATGTTTTTCATCTTAGTTTCCCCATCTGCCTCTCTTATGGGAAAGGCTCTCTGGATCCCAGCCATGGTTAAGATAGGTGAAGCAGGTCCTTCAGTTGAAACAAGGTATTCTTCTTCTTCCCCAATAGGATCCTTAAAATATTCAAAAGGCTCTACTATAGGGGGTTCAATCTCACTGCCACTGAAGAAGAGTGAAGGGTGGCTAAGAGGTGATGTGGGGGTTTTAGGTAATATTTGTCTTTGAGTATTCCTACTCCTACGAGGCATGAAAATTAGATATTTTTGTATTTTTTTAATATTTATGAAATGAAATGAAAATAATGCTAAAACAAAATCAAAACATCTACTAGGCACCCCCCCAGCAACGATACAAAAAAGTGGTGAGCCCTGGTATTGCACCAAGAATGTTGCAACTCCCAGGGGCTGCCCTACTTTAGTTTATCAACCCAGGGTTTGTAAAAACTTGGAGGTGACATTGCTATATACACATCAAATGCATTTTTCTCATGTCATCCTCTTCTGCTTTACGAAAGGGTGCTATTTCTTAAAATATGATAAGAAATGGAAAGTAAATTGCTGGAAAGAAATGAAAGAAGGAAACTAAACTAGTTTTGTAAAAGGAAATGGTAGAAATGAAACTAATTTAAATTGCAGAAAGGAACTAATTAAACCACACTTTACTTGGCCAATTGGCTAAACACACACTGCTTATCTTATGCTCTATCTACCATGCTTTTATCCATGCAGCTAATCTATCCATGACTTAATTCTAGTTGAAAAAGTATTGATTTGAAGCTTGGAGAAGAAAGGGATAATAGGTGCTAATGGAGGGATAAACACATGAAACCAGGATTGGAAGTGGAAAGAGGGGTTCGAACCTTATTAAAACCTTATTATAGCGGGAAAAAATGCTTTGGAGCAGAATGATTTTAAAAGTGCGATGGAAAGTTGCGGCGAAGGATGGAAATGTGATATGCGATATCACAATCAAAATATCGCAAATTTAGAGGAATATCAGAAGTGTTATTCGAGAGCGGGAGCGAAATGCGAAATGAGATGAGGTAAAAAATATGAAGTGCGAAGTGCGACGGGGTAAAAATTGCGAAGTGCAAAGTGCGATGGGGCAAAAGTTGTGATTTGAGATTTGTGATGTGGTAAAATTTGCGAAATGTGATTTGCGATGTGGTAAAAGTTGTGAAATGCGAAATGCGATATCGGAGTTCGCAATATCGCAAAGTTTGAGGGGTAGCGGAAATGTTATCTAGGAAAATTTGCAAAGTGTGAAATGCGTTGGGTGACATGGCGGGGGGACCGGCGGCAGAGTACAAAGAATATCGCAATCGGTAGTTAGGAGCAGTAAGTCTTAGAGGAAAAATAAAAGGTTTGCGAAATGCAATTGCAATGTGTGACGCAGCGGAGTTATCACAATCGACAGACACAAGTATTAAGTATTTAGAGTTCTTTCGGTAAAAATCACATGACAAAGAATGTTGTCACGCATTTTGAACCAACCAGTGTGGTTCATCATCAGGATTAGGTAAGAGATCAGATCCAGAAGTTGAGTTTAAATAGATGTAGAAATGACTAACAAAAAATAGGCGATAAGTGTTAAATAAAAAAAATAAAAAGTGCAATTTGTGAAATGCGATGGGGAAAAAAATATGAAGTGAAAAATGCAACAGGATAAAAACTGTGAAGTGCGAAATGTGATATTACAATTGCAATATCGCAAAGTTGGAGGGATAGCGAAAGCGTTGTTCAAGAAAAGTTTGCAAAGTGCGATGGAGTTATCGCAATTGGAGAAAAGGAACGATAAGTCTTAAAGAAAAATGGAAAATGATGCAAAGTGTGATGTGCGATGCAGCGGAGTCATTGTAATTGGCGAAAAGGAGTAGTAAGTCTTAAAGAAAAAGGGAAAATGATGCGAAGTGCGATGTTCGATGCAATAGAGTTATCACAATCAGTGAAAAGGAGAAGTAAGTCTTAAATAAAAAGGTAAAACAATGCGAAGTGAGATGTGCGATGCAGTGGAGTTTCGAGGAGGAAAGGCAGAGGTCGAATTTCAATGGTTTTTCAGCATTTTGCGTTAAAAAGGGTAGGGAAACTATGACCAATAAGAACAAAGGAATAAGGCAGGATGGATATTTTAAGTGTTTTGAGGGATAAAAGGAGGGGTGCCGAATTTTCAAATAAGAGGAAAAGGAGGGAAATGGAGGCGTAAAAATAGTGTTAATTCCGTGAAGACAAATATGGAAAATGAAGCGGGAAGGCGCCATAGAGCTGCTATGGAGTTTTAGCAATAATTCCTACAAAAAACTCTGTTGATATATGCACGAAAAATAGACAAATGCTTGAAAATACCATGCAAAGGAAGACTGGAAAATGGTAATGCAACTCTACTTCTAATCATAGAAACAGTGAACAGAAATCAGTTTTTGGGTCTGTGGGAAGGTTAGCCCTCCTCGATATCTATTGACAGAGATGAGAAGGGGGTCTTGATCCATAGCCATTTTATTTTTCTCTCTATTCTATTACTCGCAAGAAAATGAAACCTACAACATCACATTGAAATCAAAACTAAACAACAACTTGAAACATAAGCAAAATTATCAGAAGTAGAGCTAATGAAATGACAGAAAGCAAAGAACAGATACAACAAAGAGGCTGAGGCACATGTATTGGGCCCTAACCCACAAGCCTAGCTCTCTGAAACATAAATCAGTAAAATGAAATCAGTCTGCTCATTTCATAAAAATAATAACTTCATACATTTCTGAAAGTTTGATCATTGAGTAAAATAATAAAAAGCTCAATAGCTTGCCACAAATTTTTGACTAGAATCCCCTTCCTAGCTCTATATATACTCTATTTATTCTACATGGAAGATACCAACATCTACCTAGAAAATGGTGATTGAGTCCACTTGAATCTAAGTAAACAAATATTGGATGCACTCCTCTTTGAGTTGCTTGGCTGCCTCTGGAATTCGAATTGCTGGAGAGAATCCTTGGGGATCCTTCAATTGCCTTTGGAATTCGAATTTCTGGAGAGAATATTTGGGATCCTTCAGCTGCCTTTGAGAGTTAGGGAGGGTGGAAAATCCTCCTATAATTTCTCTTTGTTGTCTCCTCCAAGTCTTTATGATAAAATCCTTATAAAAATGCTAATAATTCATGATTTTTTGCACTCAACCTCATATTAGGCACTCAGAGTATGTTAGCCTTAATTACCACCTATACTAGCATCATAAAACCAAATAATAATAAAAATTCAAGAAAAATAGATCTAAGAAGGAAAAAAGGTGACCATTAACCCCTCCAAATATGTCTAATGATGGAGCTCATCAGAGACCGCGCTGTGGATAATGGCTGAAGACTGGCCTGATGTCGGATGGTGGAATTGCAGCGCAATAGAACTCTCCTGATTGGGCACTCGAAGTCCCCTGAGGTCGAGGGAGGATTCTCACTCGGGAAAACCCTTGTGCTAAACAACACATCAGACTTTGCTAAACAATTGAATCACGCAAGAAGCCATAAAAGAATAAGGCATAAACAATAATCAAAATTCCTTCTATGGCTTCCATCCCCTTCCTTATATGCTTTGTGAGCTTCCTCACCTTGGGCCCCACACATTAAACTCACTACTCTCATGGAGACTTCCTCCCACTGACATTGAACTGTCCCTCATTAACTATCCACTTCCTCCATACCAGCGTTGTTGATTTTGTCAAACTTGACCCTATCCATATGCTTTAACCCCTTTTCATACCTCAAGGTTCTTTATTTAATTGTTGCTATGATACACATTCACATGAGAAGTGGCTTTATTCCTACTAAAGATATTTATGGGTCTCGATACCCTCTTGTTCATTTATCTAAATGACAAAAACAAAATTTAATGTTCCAACTTGTTGAAAGCTAATTAGGAATATTACACTATTTTGGGTTGATTGATTAGTTAACTGGATGATAAATGAGTTATAATTTTGTCCCACTGCACAACTGACCTTCCACTAGTTCCTCCAACATTTATAACTATTTTAACTAAAAACAACTTGAAATAACTGATCTTGATTGATACAAATTAGAAAGCACACATGCTTAAATGAACTCCAACCACTCTACCTAAAAATTATCGAGATAACTAAGTGATAAGAACCATGTCACACAAGTTAAATACATCCAAGTTGTCTTCTAATGTGGAAATTCATTTTTTCTCAATTTTACCAAGGAAAAGTCCATTTGAGACTTTCTTGCTGCATCTGTCAACACTCCCTCTCAACAAGAAAAGGGATTATCAACCACCCCTATCCTAAACCTGTGGAATTTACTGTAGCAACACTTTTCATTGTTGTCATTGCTACTGCAACATCTACAATTGAGAAACATAAAAAAAAATGAATCAACTATGTCTGAAATTTGTCTAATGGGAAAACTCCTCTACACTCCTCTGCACTCCTCAATATATGACTAACATTGATCCTCCTGCTACTGAATACTGTGGGACCTTGTAGCAAGGTAATGATCCATGAGGAGAACACCTTAATGGACCCTACCCAAATATTTTCAATTGTGGGGCTAGGGATCTACATCACTCCTTAAGGTATAATTGCATGCATGCAAAAATATGATCTACTCATATTGTTGCTACTTCTCTATTGTTGCTTCTACACTACGGCTATAACTACTACAATAATGATTCTGATCTCCCCAGAGCTTGAAGTACTAGCTTCTATAGTGTTTCTCCTTTGGAGTTTCGTTCCCCTTATGGGAAATCTCTCTTCTCCTCAATTTGCAAATATCAATGATGAAAACTCCTTTTTGTGCCACTAAATATTAGCTCAATGATATAACCACTAGCAACCTTCTAGCTCCATTAAGAAGTCTGCACATAGGGTCTTTTGGATATTCCATGAACTAGGGCTCCATTAATATTCGTCCTAACAGTTCATGGCTCCTTTCATGCATACTATACTTGAGGTCTTCATTTTCTTCCATATTACATATGAAATTCATTTCTCAACACTACGTTTGTAAATAGTGATCAACTTTCTAGATATTCCCTATCTCTGTGACATATCAACTACTATTGTCACTCTTCTTATGGATTTCATACATTTCCACATATAATCGCTCCTTAAATGATATATACCTTATGCAATGAGCCCTCTTATATCTGATTAGTCAAACATCAAACCAGTGAACTAGGGTATAAAAACTATCCCACTTGAATGCTCTTGGCTGCTCCAAAAGTCAATCCTTAGAGTGTCAAAATACAACCCACTGGTTGTGACAAGTCTACTACTTGTCCAAAACAATTACGACAGCTATAAAACCACTGAAAATCATCCAACACACAATAAATAGGCTAAATACTTGTTCTAATGTTAACCTTACTATGATACCATGTAGAAATTATGGTGTAGAATTGAATCTACTCATGAAATTTTAATCTAAATCAAGAGACAAAATCCTACCCTACTTCTCTATGGAATTCAATTCACAATTTAGATCAAAAATAGGAAACATGCAATAATAAATAAAAAACATGCACAATATTTTTTCCAGGGAGAATCAACTGATAAAAACCCTTTATTCCTGCTTGCATTAATGTGATGAATAAAGATGTATTACAATTTCTTGCTCACTCTGAGAAAAAACTTGCAAGTGAATAACCTATCTCTCTGCTGACTAAGAAGCTATGACCTAGACTTAACAATTTCTACCTATGATTGAGTCCCTATTTTCTTGTGCAAATCTTGAGGAATTAGTCCCCTATTGTTTAGAAATTTTCCTCCAATTGATTGCGCAATTACCAAGGTTGATCATCTAACTGCGTGCAACACCTGTACACTCAAGACTAGTCTAAAATTAATGTTACAATGCCTTGGAATATCCACCATAGTTGGTGAACTCGAATTATCTTCATGTGTTAGCTATTTTGGGTTGATTGATCATTTAATAGGATGATCTCTGAGTTAGGTTGTTATCCCACTGAACAACTAACCTTCCACTAGTTCCTCCGATAATTAGAACTAGTTTAACTGAAAACAACTTGAAATAACTAACCTTGATTGCTACAAATTAGCAATCACACATGCTTAAGTGAACTCCAAACCCTCTAACTAGAATTTACTGAGCCAGTTGAGTGACAAGAGTCATGTCACACAAGTTAACTACATCCAAGTTGTCTGCTGATGTGGAAATTCAAATTTTCTCAATTTGACCAAGGCAAGGTCATATTGAGACTTTCTTGTTGCATGTTTCAACAGGAGCCATGAAGCTACAAGTATATCTCTATTGACAAGTAGGTAGTTGATGCATTGATGAAGTTCCTCTTCATGGAAAAGGATGAGTATTTTTTAGACAAGGTTAGGCTTGTGTATATCTCTTCCCTAGTTGAGAAGGAGTGAGGATCTCCTCCCTAGTTGAGAGAGAGTGAGGATGGACACCATGTTCTCCATGTGTCACGCACTGTGGTTAGGACTAAAAGTCACAAGCTTACTGCATGAACACTAGTAGGGATAATGGTGGATTGGATAAGAATTAAGGACATGCATTCTTGAGTCATGTATTGTGGTTTATTAGGATTAACATCCTAATTTGATACATGGAATTTTTAAATAATGGTATGAAGGATGTAATTTTCCTTGGGATTAGGAAATGTTCATGTGAGGTCATACCTTGGGAACACCTAGGTGGGGTATGTTCCTTGAGAGGAGGTATTGTCGAAATTAATTCGTCCTAGCATTGTGATATGATCTAGTGGAGAGATAGAGAATACTTGTCAAGGACTTGGTAGTTTTACAATGTCGGTTATGATGATGTAATAATAATTGATGTTTATCAATCCAAATCCTTTCCTATACGAATATTTCAACTTGAGAATATCTTGTTTAGTCATTATCAATACATCCCTAGTTAAGAGGCAATGTTGAAGTTGTAATTAGTGTCGGTCTTCATAATGTAATGCAAAAATATTATTTATTTATTTATTATATTCATTATTATATTTATTTTTGGCCAAAGCATGTTCTTCATGCTTATAGAGTCAAAAAGAGTAAAAAATAATTTATTCTGAGTCAAAGAAAAATGTACTTGAGTCATGTCCAATTTGGACATTTGTAAGAAAATAATTTTTAATTTTATGTTGAGTCAATAAGTCCACAATGTTTCAAGTCGACCCTCATTATCACAAGTCATCTTGGGCCTCTAAGAGACACCTATTTTACATCCTGGACAACTATATATAAGAAGTAAGTTCAACCCTCTTAAGATCATAATATCACATAAAAAGAAGTACATATGAACCATATGAAGGGGGGTTAAAAAAAAGTAAAATAAGAGAGAAATGAAGTCAAATAAGAGAGAAGAATACTTTTTCTTGACCGAATTTAAGACTTGAAGGCTAAATTTTTCTGTGCTATTGCAAGCCCGAAATTTTAGGGGTCAAAATTTCAAGACCAAAATTTTAGGAGTTGATGAGATTTGGGATAGTTTGATAATCACTGACTTTGTCCTTGGAGGTGACATGGAGGAAGGTTTGACTTGGAATTTTTTGTGGTAGTTTTGGTCTTGGTCTTGGTTTTGTATATATCACTTTGATTTGATTTTATAAGAGGGATTGTTGGGTTTTCACCTTGTGGGGTTTAGCCCTATCTAGTAACCTAATTTTGGTGTCTCTTATCTCTTTATTTTCCTTGAATACTGAACATTTTGTATAATTACTTGATGAATAGGACATAAAAAATAAAAAAAGAAGAAATATAAACATTCACAAGTAATTATTAAGTAAAAAAGTCAAGCCTAATTCCACTACACTTGGTGTATTCAACAAATGGAAATCTTCTAACCTAAAGTTCAAGTGGATACATTGATTGCATAGTGTTTCGTCATGTTTCGTCACTTCATATTTTTCCTTGGCCTATTGTTTATTCCAAAGCTTGCCTTACCAAAACCGAGTTGATAGATTTTCTCTAGCTTTACTGCAACCATTATACCTCGAAGAACATTCTATAGGAGTGCATGTTCACTAGAACTTGCTAGAAATATGTTTAATATCAACATGAAATTTTGTTTTAGGGTCAAATTCATTAGCACACAAATTTTTGGCTATTAAAGGTCCTTAATTCTCCCTCCTTTCATGGGAATTTAGGACTATATTCATATTACTACTCTATTTACGATCTTGAAGCTAAGGTGAAATATGTGTTTTTGGATGAAATCATTTGATCCATTTTTTGGTCAATCTTGGAAAGAAGGGGTATGTTTTCAATTGTCTATTAAAATCTATCTTTTGATGAAGGATACCAAAAAAGTAAATTCAATAGATTATTTTAAATTTATCATAGCTTTAGTAGCTATAAGTGAGTGAATATAATGCTTCTTTATATATAACCTTGCACTTTTATTTTCAACTTTCTTGCAAATATTCTCTTGTTAATATTAGATATATTTAAAATAAAAATGATGTTGTTGTAACAACCCATATATATTTAATTAAAATTGAAATAAATTATTATCACATTTAGAAATAATATAAAAATAAATTTGTACTATAAAACATCTTTAAAACGTTGATAGTATCCTTTCATACAAGTTGTATGGACAACATCAGTCCTTGTTTATAACTAATTCACAGAATAGGTAGAATAGTTATGTGAGTGTATAAAATATTGAGTAATGAATGATTGATAATTGAATTTATGATGTTACAATGAGCCTCAATTGTTAGGACGCAAAATTCACATTCTTTTTGCACCTATTTTCCCTATCTTCTCCTACCATTTTGACCCTAAAAAGGCATATCTTGTCACTTCGTTAGTTATTATTGGCCAAAGTACATTCATTTTGCATGTCACCTTTATTATTCATTTTTTTTTTGTAATTTGATACAAAATCCAACTGCTTTAAGCTATTTCACTAATGAATTGATGAAGGTTTGTTTTAGGTGGTGTGGCTTGTTGAGATGCTATTACATGATGATATGTCCCCAGTTCTTCTCTATTAAATATGGGTTGAATACCCTGCTGATGTTGTTGCTACAAACCCAATGCCTATTTTAGATTCTCTATTGTTATATGGTTAGAAACAAAAATTGATACAGACAGGCACACGGTCCAAGTCAGTTTGACCGTTGAAGTGAGACACTCATGAACAATGCAACCAACTTATTTGGCACAATTGAGATTTTTAAATGTTAATCCATTTAGAAAGTTGTTACAAGTCTGTTTCAATTAAGGAAATTTTTTAAATGAAAATTTTATATAGTCTCAATTTGGATCACTTCTCGATTCGCATGATGATCCTGTTTTTCAAAAAGGAATGTAATCTAAAACTATAAGAAAATGGAATCCCTTCCCACGGGACCTGCATAGATAGAGATATTTAGGGAGAGAACCATCATTGTAAACAATCCTATATAGAAACTTTCATCAATGAATGTCTTTATTGTTCGTGGCTCCATATCTATTTCTTGACTAGCTTGCGTGTTATGTAAATCACTAACCCTTGCTAAGGAGGAAGGGACCTCCTTCTTAGCAGGGATCACTCGCTAGAGAGGTAACATAGCTATATATTTATTTCTTCTTAGATGTGTATTATGTGTGTTTTATTGTTATTGCTATAGATATTGTTCATGTATTGAATAGTTGCAGGATTGTAGCCTCTATCATTGGGTAACAACATAGGTCCCAAACCAGTCTATTAATTAGATGTGGTGGTTGTTTTATTATTGTTGTATTTCTTTGGTATGATTAATTGATTGAGTGATTGTTACAATGATCATTATTTCATTCTTTGAGTGTTAAATGGATTCTAGGAGTGTTGTTTCTTTCAAATAAGAGTGATCGAGTGTAATTTATTCTACAACATGTGTATTTTCTTTCGAAAGTGTGAGCAATATTTGAAGTGTAACAACATGTGTGTCTAGAGAGTTGAGAGTCATATTTACAACGATTGATTTTGAGACTTTTTTAGTGCAATTTTCCATTTGTCCCTAAATATATTTTTCATAGTAGCCTTGAAATAAAAAGGCCTACTTGGACTGACAATTTATATATGAGGAGGATTTTCTATTCTTAATTAAAAAGTCAATTAATCCACCCAACAACAATGATAGTATAATTGTATGCATTGACTAGTCACTAGGTGAGGGGGTATGTGAACCTTGACTTTCGATTAACCTAATTATTATATTCATGATGATGATTATTATATTTATTATTATTGTTTTTATTAAGTTTCTATGCCCTTTAAAGAATTATTTATTCTTAAATCATAGTAAATAGGATTATCTCTAGCTAAGCATGTTTCCTTTGCAACATAATATTTGTCTTTGTTTCGTTTTAGGGGTTTGAAATGTATCTTGATTTGAGTGTTGGAAATATTCTATTATAGGGGGTGCATAATATTCTTAAGCCTTTTGAATTACTTCTTGAATGTGAAACCTTAATAGTCCTTTGTAACATTCTTTCTCATTTTCATTGTTTTATTTTTTACTACGATTCTTGCCTGTTTTCCATTACATTATGGGTCTTATCAACCTTCCTTATATTATGCATAATATATCATTATGCTTTGTTCTATTGAAGAAGTAGTTTCGTTGAGAGGACCCTATCTTCATTTTTATTTTATGGTGTGCATGAGATTGACATTCATGACACTTTTGGTGGTGTTTTATCATTATTGAACTTTGAATTGTAGCTTATAGTAATTTGATTTTCTATATTCAAGGATTCTAATTCACTTCCATCCACTATTTTAAATTAGTGTAATGATGGGTATTCAAATCTATGCCCTAGTTCAATTTTTACCACATCAATAACAATTGTTTTCATTATTTTTGTCCATCGTTAAGTGGTAAAATTTAGTATCATTGCAACTATTTTTCTTCTTTGGAGGTTCAAAAGGCACCTGTTGAGTAATGAACTTCATTTCGATAGTTTTTTCATACTTCTAGCTTCAACCAAATTCTTAAGTCTTGATATCTTTCGTTGACTAAAAACAATAAGTTTTAACCTTGAAATATACATTTTTAGTAGTTGGAAATTTACAAGATTAAGAAATCTAATTCCTAGGAATTGCCTTTGATGGTTATATTTGTTAATTATCGTCATTTGAAATAAATGGGTGAACCTTCTAAAAGTGTTGTCTTCTTTATCTTTGAGAAATATCTTCAAAATATCATCCATGAATATTGGTCAGTTAAATGAGGAACCATTAGTTTTACTGGACCATCATGTGAAACAATCAAAGAAAAACCTTATAAGTATAAAGATACCATTGATATTTTTTCTAACAAAATAGAAGGGAAATTAATAGAAAAAATCCCATCGATTTTATTAACCCACATGATAATCTTTCTATAATTTAGTATATCATATTTAGGTATCTTGATTTTGATTTTATTTAGATATCTCATATCATCTTGATGTCTCTAATAACTAATGTTTAGTTCATGTTTCAGTCAATTGGTCAATCATTTCATTATGATTATTAAATATGTTCAATCTTCATAGTTTTCATCATCTCTCATTATTATCAGGGTTTGCCATCATTTTTGTGAGTCTTCTATTAACTTGTCAACTTGGCCCTCCTTTTCTACTAAAGTGTCAATTTTCTCATCTAATTAATTTTGTCCCTTATTAATGTTACTAAGGTAGTTTCATTTGTCACCTAATTATTTTTGTTTGTTCTCAATGTTATTGAGGTGATGTCATATGTTGTTTACTTCATCTGTGCAATAATATTTTCAACTTCTTGTAACTCATGATTGTTAACCATTTTGGGGTTGGCTTTGTTTCGTACTAGAATTCATTTTTTAATTTTAATTTATGAATTATGTAGACAAAGTTTTAATTTTTATTAATACATTACTTTTATAAGATAAACCAACCTTGGTATAAAAATTCCATGGTGAAAAAAATGAAATATTTGACGAGGCACAACCTAGGAAAAAGTGACATGTGAATTAAATGGTTAGGTGTATATAGAATTCTATAGTGGAAATTATGACTAAGGAAAATGCATCAACATGCAAAAATGACAAGGGTAACACATAATTAATAGATTTGTGCTTAGTTGGACAAAATCATGTGGGATTTAATTAAGTTGTATGATTCTACAAGGGTACAAAAATCACATATTAGCAATGAAGTGCCAATTATACAATGTTGTATGCCAATTGCATGTGATGATTAGAATTTCACTACAATAGGAATCGTGATTTAGGGATCACTTGTATAGCGACTAAGCATGGAAAAATGGCAATACTATGTATGGATTTTTTAGTGATTGAAGGTAGCTTAAACTATTGGTATTAACCATTGAATTTGTGAAGACTTTAGCTATAGGATACCAAAAGGAATAAAAAAACAATTTTTTTAAAGACCACAACAAGAAATTTGTATCAAGTAAAAATATGCGATTGGAATAGGCAACTAAAGTACATCAAGATGAATACTACAAGGAAAAATTCTTCCATGATTCTAGAAAGGGGGGTATGGAGATCCAACACTAGATCTTCTAAGACTTAATCCTAATACTTCTTGAGAATAGGAGGATATTCTTACGAATTTCTTGTGTTATCACTCCGTAATTTCCGAGGTTGAATACAAAACTATGGAGGGAAACATCAAAACTGCTTCGGGCTTAGGATCTAGCCCTCCTAGACCCAGAGAGGGATCTCTCTATCAGATAAAAATTTGTTTATAGGGGCATTTTAGGCTAGCTATTAGATGCAGAGTTTGGATATTTAATTGGTTTGGTGGGAAGGGCAAGGGAAAGCCATTGGGAAATGGAGTCAAAGAGGCCCGGGTGATTAAATGCATAGATATCAAGCATGAGTGAAACAGGGCAAGATAGGTGCACTTTCATGGATATTTCAGACCTTTAAATGGGTTATGAAAAGAAGAAATGGAAGGCTAGGTAGAGGTTGAGGAGAAGTTAAGAATTCCTCAATCTGTCCTAGGATGTAAATTTCAGCAGAAACTGATGAGCAATTAAGAACTCCTCGATTTGGCATCAATGGAAAACAAAAAATATTGTAAACCCAACCAAAATAGGGTGCTATAGATAACATATGCTACTCTTCACACTTTCTGTTTTACAATTAGATTGCAGAAACACAGAGGGAGAGAAACAATGGAAAAAAACATAAAAACAAGAGAAGAATTCACCATTTCAGACACTGCATGAATCCTGAACATTTGGTCTTGTATTACTCTTCAAACAGTTGCTTGAAATTCATTGAACAACTTTACACAATGGGATTGTTCCTCATTGTAGATCCCCCCCCGAATACTTTGAACAGTGAAGTAATTATGCTAATCCTACTGACTGATTACAATCAATGGAGTTACTAACAGTTACTTTCTTTGCCTACATAACAGAGAAGGACTAACATCATGTGCAAATAACCACTAGAGTTATCAAGGATATCCAGACATCTGGAATTGTTTCGAGTCCTGTTAAACGCTCACCTTGATCGAAGCTCCCATCTTCTTTATAAAGACTAATGACACATGTATAACTAATTATTAGTCTTTTAGGGAGTTATTGCAACAAGGGTGACATATGTAAAACTTCTTCTTTCTTCTCAGGGTGCTGTTATTAACAAGATTTTCTTTTCCCTTCGAGAGATGGACAACAAATAAGAATAATGATGTGCTTTTAGTGGTTTCTCTCCATGCTATCTTGAGGTCGAGTAAGCGTTGTGGAAGTTGGAAGATACACCTGTAGCAGCCGTGAATATGCCCTTTTTTCTTGACTTGACCCTTTCTGTGTATCTCCATTACTACCGTGACGTTCCGTATTGGTTTTCCCTGCTCCTTTCCAGGTCCTACCCGAGTCCTTCTACTATGTGGAAGAATAGCACACAAACCCATAAGCCCATACGTGGAGGGATGATGGTGGACATGGCGCGACAACATTGGCAACGGTCACAGGGCGGCATCGGTTTGGAGGACAGCGGAAACAACGTTTTGGGGGGGATCTCAAATGGTACGCAGTAATGGAGATGGGGGGTGCGAAATGATGAGAGGAAGACATGTGAAGGAGTGGGAGGTAATGGATACCACCCATTTTAGACCCCCCCCCCCCCCTCATGATTAAGTTTGAATATTGCAGGGGGGGGGCACGCGAAACTAGATAAGGATCGTCGGATGTGGGGAAGAGGAGTGGAGAAGGAGGAAAGGTGGAGGGTGATTAGAGGTGGAAAAACGCAGCACACAGGTGGTACTCGATCTGCATCTCAAATCACAAGTCGGAGGCTTTATATTATAAACGACAGAGGTAAAATATAAAACTTGCAAAGTGCGAAGTGCGGGGAGAGGTAGGTGACGTGGCAGGTAAGGTGGGACCAACGCCTATCGCAAATCTTGAGGTTTAGCTATGAGCGTGAGGGGTTAAACTCTAAAACTTGCGAAGTGTGAAGTGTGGGGAGAGGGGCCCACCCACATTGCACATCGCAATATTTATATTTTACTGCACATCACAAAGTTTAGAGTTTTGGGGAGCTACGGTAATTGTTAAAACCTATGAAGTGTGATTTGCATTTTCGGATGATGATGTGGCAGGATGGAGATGGAGCCCACTGCATAGGCAGAGTTATAAAGTGGCGAAAGGTTTCTGTGGTAAGGTAAGGTTTATGAGGTTTCATATTATATGCATATTTCAAGCAGCCATGAAGTGGGGGGTCGGAGCTTCTATGGTGGGGCCAACCGCATCACAACCTGAACAACATAATTTGTGGGCGCTTAAAAGGTAAGTTATAAAATGTGCGAAGCGCAATGCACTGAACGTTGAAAAGTGCGAAAAGGTGAAAGGTGAGGAAAATGTGAAATACAAAGGTTTGTATGCGTATTTGGTAATGTATGAAGGTTGGGTGGGTCCCACCAAGTCGCATATCGCGTTTCGAAAGGTTTGTAGGAGATGAAAATTAAAGGATTTTGGGAATTGGCTGATGCGAAAGCAATTTGAGTGTGCATAAATGAAAATAAAAAGGGAATGAATTAGGGAAAATGATAATGACAAGGGATAAATGGTATGGTTTAATGATTTAGGGGAAGTGGAATGAAATGAAGGTATGGAGTTTGCTCACCATCATACTTTAATTAACAACACTTTACTCTTTCAACTGAACTAAAGGAAAATGGATTCATTTGGTGCTCTCGATAGTCAGGGTTTTCCCTTTTTTCTAGAAAAATAAATGATAGCCATGGAATATTATTTTCAGTATGAAAGACCTGAAAAAATATTAGTCACCTTGAGATCATATAGATTATAGGAAACTAACAGTGGCTCCAGCTAGGGATGGTTTCTCCTTCAGGAGGTGTCAAGAACACCATAGATTAGTAGCCTAATCCATTCGTTGTTCTCAAATATGCAACTTGATCTACTACAAAACCTCTGCGACTGAAAATATTTTAATCATTTGTTCGAGTCCTTAGACAAGAAACTGATCGGTGTACTGCAATATGAAATGAAACTATGGCTGAACTTATGCACTGCAAACCATCAAACTAAAATCACTGTTGCATCGGAAAATCTGAATGCTGAACACTGAACTATACTGAAACTAAAATCTAAACTGACAACTGATCAATGACTTGAAACTAAAACTGGAAACATGCTCAGAGTACTGAACTTGTTGGCAGTCACCTACCTAGTCTAATCTGATAAAATGACTGTCCTGGAAAAACTTCTAATGCAACCAGTCAAGCAAATGAGTGCTTAACTGAAATAGAACTTCCATTTCCTTAGATAGCATAATGGATTCAAATTGTTTAGTCAATTCAGTTTCTTGAATTGATAGCATAAATTATCGACCAGGGCTTGTAAACTGACGAGGTGTACTTGCACTATATGTGCCTAAATATCCTTATTCTTATTTCATTGTTTTCAGTATTTTGTTAATGTTTTTGAGTTTTTTTTTATGTTTGAGTTTTAGTATGCTACTCTATGTTCAGAAGATGACATCTATGACAAAAAGGAAAGAAAAGGGAACCTTAGATTCAAAAAAGAGTTTAGTTGTAAATTATGTCCCTAATTAGGAAAATGATGAAAAACAGAGTATTCTAATCCATGGATGTTCTAGCTTGCAGTTGAACATGAAATGTAACTCAAGACATTATATTTCAACCTGATCCATTTAGTTAGAGGTTTTTTGGAATAATTTTTGAAAGAGATTGAACTCCAATGTGATGAGGATCTTCCTAAAAACAGACAACAACTTAGAATATTATAGTGCAATCTTATTCATATGATAGAGATATTTTGGAATAGCTTGAGAAGAAAATTGCTATAATATGCTAAGGATCTCCTATGAGTATTTGAAACTAATTATAACATTACAGCTAGATCTCGCTCATCAGCTATAGATTTTTTGGAAGAGTTTATTGAAGGAGATTAGATATAATGTAATAAGGATCTTCTAGTCAACCAGTAACCCACAGTATTACAATTAAGTCTTTTTTGTGATTTAGAGATTTATTGGAACAATTTTGATAAAAGACTGTTTATAATATTATGAGGATCTTCTATCTAATTGGAAAACAAGAAATGTTAATAACTCAACATGGTACAACCAAATCTCATTCGTATAATAGTGATATGTTGGAAAAGATTTTAAGAAAAAGAATGGCTGTAGGATTATGAGGATCTTTTAATCTAAATGACAAAAACTAAAGCATTGGTAACTCAAGATGTCACAATTAAATCCATTCATTGAATAGAGATATGTTGGAAAAGCTTTGAGAAAAGACTAACTATAACATCATGAGGATCTGTTAATTAAATAAGCAATGTAAGACATGATACTAAAAGATATGAACTCAGAAAACTGTCTAAGTAGGAAATATAAAAAAACAGTACTGAAAGCTACTTATCTAGAAAGCATGTAGAAGCCTCCTTGGATAGCAGGGGCCCTCTGCTATCAATTTGGCATAAAAAATATTTAACTCCTCAAGTTTGTATTCAATACAAAATCCGAGTTATGCTTCTTTTTATTATAAAAAATACTTCAAAACAGAGTATCACAGTCTTGGTAAAATAAGAGTTAACTGTCTTTCTCGGTCTCACCGAGCTAAATTTATAGGAAATTACATAACTGATATTGAATGAAAGTAGGCACAGGTGTATTCTAAAGTCAAAATCAAACTAAAATTCCTTTTTAGGACTCGTGATTTGCTGAAAGCAAATCAAAAGTCCTTATCCTTATAGAAATCAACTTCTTGGACTTTTGGTTTGACCACGTGCATAAGCATCTCCAGTTATTGACTCAGCCTTCGTGGATGACAAGGAATGATGTAGGAAAGATTTAGAATCTAACCATATATACCTTTTCTTCAGATGACACCTGTAACAAGTTCAAACATCAAAATGGCTACAGAACGTGTGACTGGCTACAGAATGACTGCATTCTGTAGCTAAAACTACTCAGAAATCATTAAGACAACAAAATCACAAAAGTACAACACGTTAGTCATTGCATGTATTCCTTAAGTGATTTTAATCATTATTATTGATCTTTAGGTCTATAAAATGACAAAAGGAATGATGAGATGAAGTGGAATTTAGTAAAGGAGAAGACACTTTTAGGGCTCAACATACCCCCACTGCAAAAAATTTGCATGTCCTCATGCAATTTCATCAAAACTTCATTCCATTTGTACTGATACTTCTGCAAGAACATCTAACCTCATTTTTCTGCTTCTTCTGGTAGTTAATGCCATCCTGGGTTTCCTCATGAGTGTTTTGAACTTCAGGTTAATGAGTGCCCTGTTTAACTTCTTGTTTCTTTTCTTCAACTTCTTGTTTGCTTTATATAATACTTCCATTTTCTGAGAGAGAGTGTTGTTAATGCTACCTTTCAATTTAACCTGCTCCCTTAGGATTTCATTTTCATTCTTGATATGGTTATTCAGTATCTCCAATTCATAATTGTATCTTTTTAATATTTCAATTGGAGGTTCTTGTGGACTGGGGGATATTTCTTTGTTCTCTGAGGCTTTTCTCTCTAATGATTCCAAAAAGTCATAAATTTGCTGTTGAGATGGATCCACATCTGGGGTTCTTCTATCATAGTTTTCTTCATATTGGTATACAGGAGATCTATCAACTGGGGTCTGGATTTGAGCTTCTTCTTCTTCAATTTTTATGATTTCAGTTCCTTTAATGCATGTATTTTTCACCATGCCTTTAAGCCTAGAGCTTCTTCTCAATTTGGGTGGATTTTCATCTTTTACATCATCTCCCTCAACACATTCATTTGTTAATTCCTCCTTCCTTTTATTCTTGAGTTGTTTCCTGATTTTTACCAACTTCTTAGAGATTATTTCATCATTGTCTTCCTGTGTTGATATATTAGGCTTGATTTCAACAATTTTAACATATTTTCCTCTCCTACTTCTTCTCACAGGTTTTTCTTTAGACAATGTTTCTCTTGGTTCTTCAAAATTGTTTCTTAGGAGGAATTCATCCCAATTATCTCCTATCTTCTTCAAATGAAACTCAATTAATATTTTAATTAAGCCATGATGATATAAGGTAGTTTCTAAGAAATGAAGCCTTTTCTGGACATTTGAGGACATCCTTTTCAAACTATTAAGTAGGAAAAAGGGCAGATTTATTTCTTCATCTAGAAAATTCATTATGAGTCTAATATGATAGACATACAAAGTGTCAAATCTTCCTTCACAGGTTATGAAATTTTGTAAAATTAATAGCATATTCCTCGATTTATTTTTCAAAGTTGAACTAGAAATACCTTTCTTAAACACTGTAGTGTCCATACCTGGGTTTTTTAGTATTTGTCTCCAAGCTTCATTATGAAATTATTTGTTTTTAAACCAACGTTCTCCCTGTCTTGGTAGTTATGTTGCTTCTGCTATGAATGACTCTGTGATGGTGAATTTGATATACCCAATTTCTACCTCTGATCCATCGAATGAACTGCCAAATGACTTTGTGATTTCTTTGTGGAATCCATTAAAATTCTCTATAAAGCTCAGCCATCCAACCTGTTGTAACAACCCTTTAATCTGAGGGTATCCTTCTAAATATTTAGTTCCAATTGGCTCTGACCTTACAATAAGCCCCATTTCTTCTTGATAAAGATTACTGCCCTTCTTTGACTTCTATTCACTGCTCTGTTTCTGTTCTTCTGTCCAAAGCAAAAGAAACTGTGAAAGGTTGTCTTACCCTAGAAAATGACTTCTCTACAGATGAGGATTGGCTACGGAAAGAAATAGAAGTGAGTGGATGTGAATGGAATAGGGTAGTGGTAAATCATGAGGATAATCGGGTTTAAGAGTTTGACATGGAATGAATGACCGCGAAGAAATATTATGAAGATTTTTAAAAATCATCAATGAATTCTACGGTCTGATGACGTGACCTAATACGTCACTTCTAGGTTCTGACCATTAAATTTCAATTAATGATGATTTGTTATGGAGCGGGATGAAAGGGATTTGGTCAAGGAGTGTTTATGATGGGTGTTTGATCAATTTCGAATCATAAAATAACTTAGGAAAACATATGACCTAACCACATTATAGCTTTAATGATTTTCTATAAAAAATAATTCCATACAATTTTACCTTAGCCCTTTTTGAATTTTTGTTGCTTTGATGTGCTTTGTCTTTCATCTGAAAAATATTGATCTTTTAGGCTCCATAATCTTCTTTGACTCATCCTCTTTTTACTGGAGTAGGTTTTGTAGAATCAATTAGCTGCAAAATAGGTTTGGCTGCAGAACAGGTAGCTACAAAATGTACCTGTAAAAAATCTGAAATATGGAATGAAATGAAGTGAAAATGTGGATGGAATGAAGTATGAAATGGAATGAGATGGATCATGAATATGTAGTGGAATGAAATATGGATAAAGTGAGATGTGGATGGAATGAATGAAATGGATCATGAATGTGTAAAGTGATTCTGCAACTTATGATTTTATGATACATAATTGCAGAAAAGAACAATTTTGAAAATCTAAAGTGTCAGAAAAAATCTGATTTTCACCTTAAATTTTCTGTATAAACATGCCAATCAATGATTGGTTTTCATGTTTATACCTTTTTTATTTATTTTTTATTTATTTATTTTTATATTATTATTTTTATTATTATATATATATATATATATATATATATATATATATATATATATATATATATATATATGATTGAAAAAAAATACAATTAATTTAGTGAAGAAGAAGAATTCTTCTTCACTAACTTCATATCAATGTTATCTTGAAATTTCTTGACAAATTCCTCTCTTGAAAGTGGCTTGTGATACAATTTCAGTCTGTGTCTATTTACAAGAAAAGCTACCTTTCCTTCATCTATTTTCCTGATTTTTATTGCTCCATTTTCAAAGATTTTCACAGTCTCATATGGTCCAAGCCAATGAGTTTGAAATTTACCTTGAAAATCCTTGAATTTTGAATCAAATAAGAGGGCCCAGTCACCTTCTTTAAATTTATTTTCCTTGATGTACTTATCATGCCATCTAGTTCTTTGTTGTTGGAATATGCTTGTTCTCTGGACTGCATCTTGTCTGATCTCATCCAATTCATTAATTTTCTCCAGTCTGTGCTTTTGTGCTTTTGTTAAATCAAGTCCTAACTGGACTGCCATTTTGAAAGTTTGGATCTGAAACTCTATGGGAAACAAGACTTGTTTTCTATAAACAAGTTCATAAGGAGTGTGACCTGTTATGTTTCTCCATGTAGTTTTGTAGGCCCACAAGGCTTCAGGAAGCCTTTCTGCCCAATCTCTCCTATGTAAATGAACAATCTTTGTTAGGATCCTTTCAATGACTTTATTGGTAGATTCCACTTGGCCATTTTCTTGTGGATGGTAGGGAGTAGATTTTCTGTGTCTGTGTTTGTATTTTTCTACCATTTGATCCACTAGCTTTGATGTGCATTGAGCTCCTTGATCTGTAACAATTTCTCTTGGGACACCAAAACGAGTAAAAACATCCTCAAAAAGAAAATTTACTACATATGCTTCAGTAGCAGAAAGTAATGGTTTGGCCTCTACCCATTTGGTAACATAATCAGTGCAAACTAATATATATTTCTTTTGTCTTGATGGAGTATTAATAGGTCCTACAAAATCCAAAGCCCATTTCTCAAAGGGTTCAATGTGTACCTAAGGTTGCAGTGGCATCTCACCTGAAGGAGAAGGTTTCCCTACCCTTTGGCAACTGTCACACCTTTTAACATACTCTTTAACATCCTTAAAGAGGGATGGCCAATAATATCCTAAATGAAGGATCTTATAAGTTGGTCCTCTTATCAGCAAAGTGTCCACCACACGGTTCATCATGACATGCCTTAAGAATCTCAGGCATCTCATCTTCTTGAACACATATTCTGATAATAAAATCTGGACCTATTTTGTATAACTCATTAGCAATCCATGAATATTTTTCATTGTCATAAATGATCTTTCTTTTATCTCTTGTATTCATAATTGAAGGAAATTTTCCTAAAACTAGATAGTTAGAAATATCAACAAACCAAGGAGTTTGAGTGGTAATTGCAAAGAGATATTCATCAGGGAATTTATCTTCAACTGGAGTATTGTCTTTAATGTTTTGGAGCCTAGATAGGAAATCAACTACTGTATTTTGTTTCCCAGGCCTATCCAGAATAGTGATGTTAAACTCTTGTAAAAGAAATAACCATCTTGTGACTCTGCCATTAGTAATTGATTTGTTCATTAAGTATCTAATTGCAGAATGATCTGTGTAAACAAAAGTTTCATAGCCTGTTATATAGTGTCTAAATTTATTTATGGCATGGACAACAGCTAAGAACTCTTTTTCAGTTACAGTATAATTTAACTATGAAAGAGTCAAATTTTTACTTGTATAGTAGATGGCATAAGGAATCGGGTCTTTTTGTCCCAATACAGCTCCTAAAGCTATATGTGAGGCATCTGTTGAAATATGAAAAGGTAATTTCCAGTTAGGTCCCCTTAAAATAGGTGCTTCAGGGATTTTTGTTTTCAGGGTTTCAAAGGCTAACTGGCAGTCAGGATTCCAATTGAATTCACAGTCCTTGGTAAGTAATTTGAAAAGTGGAGATGCTATCTTGGTGAAGTTTTCTATGAATATCCTGTAATACCCTGTAAATACTAAAAAACACCTAACATATTTTTGACAACTTGGAGCTAGTAGTCTGGAGATGACTTCAACCTTTGACTTATCAACTCTGATTCCATCTCCTAAAATGTGATGTCCTAGGAAAATTCCTTTAGTAAACATCATAAAACAATTTTCATGACTTAATGAAAGATTTGATTCTTTACATCTCTTTAGAACTTTTTCCAAGTTTGCTAAGGCTTCTTCAAATGTGTTTCCATAGACTGTGAAGTCATCCATGTATACCTCTACACAGTCATGTATTAGATCTGAAAAGATTCCTAATACTGCCCTTTGGAATGTTTCAGGTGCATTGCATAATCCAAATGGAAATACTCGGTAGGCATAGGTACCCTAGGGACAGGTAAATTTGGTTTTGTCTTGATCCTCAAGTGCTACTTGAATTTGATTATAACCACTGAACCCATCCAAAAATGAAAAGAACTTTTTTCTTGCTAATGTGTCTAACACCTGATCTATGAAAGGTAAGGGAAAATGGTCTTTAAGAGTAGCTTTGTTCAGTTCTCGGTAGTCAATACATACCCTCCATTTTCCATTCTTCTTGGGTACAATCACCAAAGGAGAGACCCACTGACTATCTGAAATGGGATAAATAAAGTTGACATTTAACAATTTCTGCAATTCTTCTTTAACAATCTCCCTAAGGTTTGGATTCATCCTTCTCTGAGGTTGTCTGATTGGTTTACAATTTTCATCTATATAGATATGATGAGTGCAAGTCTTAGGATTGATCCCTTTCATGTCAGTGTACTCCCAATCATATGCAGCAGAGTGTCTCTATAATGTTTTGACTAGCTTTTCCTGTTGAAATTTCTCTAGGTTTTTGTTTATGTTTAAGGTTTTTCCTGGGAATATTTCACTTGCAGAGCTGCCAAATTATTCCATGGAGTAAAGAGACATCTGTCCTGATGATAAGAACTCAATGTTAGATTCTTCTTGAAATTGTTCATATTTAAATTCTGAAGAAGATTCATAATTTTCCAAAGTATTCAGAATCTGACTATGTTCACTAATTTCTGAAATAGTGAAGAGAGGTTTTATATCTTCTTCATCATCAATCCACTGAGTATCATCTAATTTTGTGATTGTTTTTACTGGAGGATACAAGGTAAATTTCTTGGTTGAACTTCCATCAGAGATATACATATAACCAGATATACAACTAATGAAAGCATCATCTTTAGCTAACCAAGGTCTTCCTAATATAATAGGATGTCCTTATAGATCATTTTTAGGAGTTAGGATCATGAAATCCACAGGATACTCCCATGAATCTAAGGATACTGGAATGTCTTCTATTATCCCATATGGTTTGATCACAGATCTATCTGCTAATTATAGAAGTGTGGGTGTAAAAAAAAGATTAGGAAGTTTTAGTTTTTCCATGATTTGCCTACTCATGATATTGATTGCTGCTCCTAAATCAATAAGTGTGTTTTAGATTTCAATTCCATTGATGTGTATTTTGACAACGGGATTTTCTAGGTCTAGATACTTTGGAATGGCAATCTTTCCCATCATTATATCTGCTATTTTTCCTACCAGTTGTATTTTCTTTGTCTCTTTTATTCTTTTTCCTGTTTTTTTCATACTCAACTCCTTTATTGTTTTTGCTAAGATTGGGATTTCCTTGATAGCTTGTAATAATGGAATATTAATACAAACATTTCTTAACTCATCTACGAAATCATAGTTAGGCATCATAATTTGTTTCTCTACACCCCTATCAATTTGTAATATTTTTGGAAAAGGAGGTGTAGAAGTAGATGTTGATGGCTGCTCTAATATAGGAGTTGAAATTATTGGTTCTTTCTATTTTGATTTTTCAATATTTTGGTCTTGAAAAGATGTGCTTCCCTCAAGACTTTTATTTACCCGTAGAGAATCTTCCTCAGGATTGTTTTGTTCTTGTATAATTACAGAAGGTTTCTTCCTTTCAAGTATTCTTCCGGACCTAAGTTGAACATCATTAAGGTCTAAAGGAGTAATCAAATAGGTTGTGAATTTTTGACCTTCTATCATATATGTATTCTGAGGGTTTTTATTGTTGGGGTTTGGTATTGGCTGGGCAGGCAATTGATTTTATTTTTGAGGAAATGGTAATGGAAGTGGTGGATTTTGATTTTGGTTTTGATGTTGTGGATTCTGTTGAGGATTTTTTTGAGGAGGAAAGTTTGAATATGTTGGATATGAGGGATAAGAAGGTGGATATTGATAATACTGGGAGAACCTTCCATAAGGATTTTGTGTTCCTTTTGCCCAAGGTTGAGATTGATTTTGAAATTGGGACCAAGTTTGCTGCCAAGAGTTCCAATTTGGTGGGGGTTGATTATACATTTGATTATTAAACCCATGTGTCTGAGGTCCCTGCCAAGGTCTTCTATAGACAAAGTTAAGAGATTCTGTGGAATTTGTGGGTGTTTTTTCTTGAAAGACAGCCTTAAGACCAGGGAGTGAAGGAAAATTCTTGGTCTCATGTTTTTCTGAACAAATTGCACTAGTGTCTATTACTTTTGCATCTAAAGGACACTCTCTCAAGGCATTCTTCTTCCTACATTTTGGAAAAAAGATTGCTAAGGCATCATCTTCGGCTTTTTGCTTGTTTTGTAACTTAAGGGTGTCTATTTGTTCACTAAGACTCCCTAGAATGTCATATTTGAATTCATCAAGCATACTACCTATTTATGCCCTACTTATTGGTCTAGCTGCAGATTTACTTGCCCTTGCAAGAGCAGGGTCTCTTGGTCCTTTTAGAATTTTAGATTTTCCTCTTGAAAGATTGATACATAATTCAGCTATATCAGGTAATGGAAGCTGAGATATGTCCCATTTTCCCATCATATTGAGGATATATATCCATTCATCCCTAATTGTTTTCAACAAGAGAGCTTTCAAATTTTCTTGATCTAGGCTTTCCATTTTTGCCCTATTGCTGTTATAATTGAATGTTTCCAACAAATCTTCCAGATTTTCATCCGCTTTTTGCATCATCTTGAGCACTTCTTCCTTATGATTGACTGGTATACAATAATCCAAATATCTATCTAGAAATTCTCTCCTCATTTCATCCCATGTCCTAATAGACCTAGTGATTAAACTCATAAACCATTTTAATGTTGCTCCTTTCAATGTTAAAGGGAACAGTTTAAGTTTTTGAGCATCTTGTAGATAATCATAGGTTCTACATAGAACTTCAAATTAAAATAAGAAGGTTTTTGGATCCTCACTTTTTAGTCCATGAAAGTTTGGAAGAACAGAAGGTGAGATATTTTTCATAGTTGCATTAGTCTCTTCATCTACTATAGGGAATCCAAAAGGATTTCTAGTTCCCCTTCTACCTCTTCCTCCTTCTTCATTTCCTCTTCCTCCTTCTGCATTTCCTTTACCTCTTCCTCTATCTCCTTCTCTTCCTCTACCTCCTCCAAATAGTGTATGTTCTCCATTAAAGACTTCTCCTTTCCCTTCTTCTTCCATGATAGACTCCTCTGAACTGATATAGGGTTTAGTTCGAAGAGCTAGTTGTTCTACTGGTTCTTCTATTAAGGGTATATTGAAGAAATAGTCTTCTTCTTCCTCTTCACTAGGGATTTGTAATTCTTCTGCTGGAATATATTCCCTTGTGGAAGTGAAAAAGGTTATCCCTTTTGTAGGAGTCCTTGGATCTTCTTCCTCTAGAATTGCTTCAGTGGATGAAGTGGGGGATATTCCTGATGGGATATCTGATCTTGAGACTTCTGGAAGCCTATGACCAGTATAGTATGGAATGTGAGTTTGAGTTGGAGGTGTGCTACTTCTTGGTCTTGGTGGAGTGAGTGGAGTTGTGGGAATTAAACTTCTACCTCTTACAAATCTACCCCTAGAATATCTTTCTCTACAGATATCATTGTTTTTGGGAAATAGGAAATAAGGCTACCTAGTTACACCTCCCCAGTAATGGCACCAAAATTTTTATCAACTCAGTGTCCTGAATTGATAGCATAAATTATCGACCAGGGCTTGTAAACTGATGAGGTGTACTTGCACTATATGTGCCTAAATATCCTTATTCTTATTTCATTGTTTTCAGTATTTTGTTGATGTTTTTGAGTTTGTTATGTTTGAGTTTTAGTATGCTACTCTATGTTCAAAAGATGACATCAAATCTATGACAAAAAGGAAAGAAAAGGGAACCTTAGATTCAAAACAGAGTTTAGTTGTAAATTCCGTCCCTAATTAGGAAAATGATGAAAAACAGAGTATTCTAATCCATGGATGTTCTAGCTTGAAATTGAACATGAAATGTAACTCAAGACATTATATTTCAACCTGATCCATTTAGTTAGAGGTTTGTTGGAATAATTTGTGAAAGAGATTGAACTCTAATGTGATAAGGATCTTCCTAAAAACAGACAACAACTTAGAATATTATAGTGAAATATTATTCATATGATAGAGATATTTTGGAATAGCTTGAGAAGAAAATTTCTATAATATGCTAAGGATCTCCTATGAGTATTTGAAACTACTTATGAAATTACAGCTAGATCTCGTTCATCAGCTAGATATTTGTTGGAAGAGTTTATTGAAGGAGATTAGATATAATGTAATAAGGATCTTCTAGTCAACCAGTAACCCACAATATTACAATTAAGTCTTTTTTGTGATTTAGAGATTTATTGGAACAGTTTTGAGAAAAGACTGTTTATAATATTATGAGGATCTTCTATCTAATTGCAAAACAAGAAATGTTAATAACTCAACATAGTACAACCAAATCTCATTCGTATAATAGTGATATGTTGGAAAAGCTTTTAAGAAAAAGAATGGATGTAGGATTATGAGGATATTTTAATCTAAATGAAAAAAACTAAAGTGCTGGTAACTCAAGATGTCACAATTAAATCCATTCATTGAATAGAGATATGTTGGAAAAGATTTGAGAAAATACTAACTATAACATCATGAGGATCTGTTAATTAAACAAGCAATGTAAGACATGATACTAAAAGATATGAACTCAGAAAACTATCTAAGTAGGAAATATAACAAAACAGTACTGAAAGCTACTTATCTAGAAAGCATGTAGAAGCCTCTTTGGATAGCAGGGGCCCTCTACTATCAATTTGGCATAAAAAATATTTAACTCCTCAAGTTTGTCTTCAATACAACATCCGAGTTATGCTTATTTTTATTATAAAAAATAATTCAAAACAGAGTATCACAGTCTTGGTAAAATAAGAGTTAACTGTATTTCTCGGTCTCACTGAGCTAAATTAATAGGAAATTACATAAATGATATTGAATGAAAGTAGACATAGGTGTATTATAAAGTCAAAATCAAACTAAAACTCCTTTTTAGGACTCGTGATTTGTTGAAAGAAAATCAAGAGTCCTTATCCTTATAGAAATTAGCTTCTTGGACTTTTGGTTTGACCACGTGCATAAGCATCTCCAGTTATTGACTTAGCCTTCGTGGATGACAAGGAATGATGTAGGAAAGATTTAGAATCTAACCATATATGTATTTTCTTCAGATGACACCTGTAACAAGTTCAAACACCAAAATGGCTACAGAACGTGTGATTGGCTACAAAATGACTGCATTATGTAGCTAAAACTTCTCAGAAATCATTAAGACAACAAAATCACAAAAGTACAACAAGTTAGTCATTGCATGTATTCCTTAAGTGATTTTAATCATTCTCATTGATCTTTAGGTCTATAAAATGACAAAATTAATGATGAGATGAAGTGGAATTTAGAAAAGGAGAAGACACTTTTAGGGCTTAACACAAAGCATGACAACTTAACTCTTCCACTTAATTCAATAAATTTGTTGATGAACATAGCGAATTCTTCCTTCACTGATGATTGTAATAAACTTCTCAGAGGAGTTGGGTAAACATGCAACATGAAATCCCTCAGTTGATTGGTGATATAAATACATACCTCACCCTAGACTATTCCCTTACCTTTGTGTCGCTACTGAATGTCATCTAATAGTAAGGGAGACAGATGTTTTTCTTCTCTATCCATGGTAATAAATTGTTTTGTCTGCTCCTCATCATTACCTTTATCATTCAGAAACTCATAGGGAAACTGCAAATTATTAATAAACTTGGGCAAAGGATAATTAGTTATAACATCAATACGTTGTGCAACTTTTTCAACATCCCAAGAAGGAAACAGAGAACTTTTGTGATCTTATTCAAAGTTGGTAAATTCAGAAAGAGGATTAGAGAGGTCTTCAATTAGCAAACTTGATGGGTCTTATTTTGGCAAGAATTTTTGGCTTTCATCAGGAAAACTTGACTGGTGTTCAACCTCTGGATAAAATGATGTTGGATGAATATGCTCTTGTGAATTTGGGCCATCAAACTCAGTTGCCCTTTCTTCTAGATTGCTAGACTGCTGGAGTTTTTCATTGTTGTCCTCTGCTGGATCTAGTTCAGGGAGCTGAATTTCTTTTTTAACCATCTGCTAATCATATTGTCCTTGTGCTGCAAGGTATATTTCCTATGATGAATCTTCATGAACTTCTGGACAACATATATCATTTCTTTGTTTATGATGAGAAGACATCTCACACAAAACTTCCACTTTCTGAAATGGTCTTTCTTATGAAACTTCTAATATTTCAGCATTCATAAATTGATCATCATCATAGTAATCCTCTAGATATTCAACAAAACTTTCAAAGTTATCACAAAAGTCTCGAACTAGTGATAAAGAGGGATGCTATTCTCTATACTTGTCACAAAAGACAACATGAAAACACTTTAGAGAGCTTATACTTGCAGCTGGTAGACCTTCATACAAAATCTTAGATTTCTCTTCTAAACTGGCCATAAACATTTTCATAAGACATTCCTCTGGAATTTTGATTTTAAATCTTTGGAAATGCATATGAAATCTTAACAAATGTATAGTAGCATCATCTCCTTTCTTATCTCTAAACACTGGAAGATATTTTAACCAATCAACGTTTGTCATGGGATTTGGAAAACTTGGGTTCTTATATTTGTCCAAAGGAGCATACCTGCGTAGTATTCTTGAATTCGTCTTGTCAACCAATCATAGAATGGATTCACCGTATGTTCACAAAAAATATGGATTCTTATACTAGTGGAGTCTTTATATCAACTGAACTTTGTGGAGTCACCATGTGGATGATTTCAACCTTCTTGTGTCTGACTGCTTGTCTACCATCATTATCCAGCTCTGAACTTGATGACTGTTACTAAGGAACACAAGAATCATTCCCCAGTGGAGTCGCCATTATGTTATCACTCCATAATTTTCGAGGCTGAAGACAGAACTATGGAGGGAAACATCAAAACCGCTTCGGGCCTAGGATCTAGCCCTCCTGGGCCTAGAGAGGGATCTATCTATCAGATAAAAATTTGTTTATAGGGGAATTTTAGGCTAGCTATTAGATGCAGAGTGTGGATTTTGAATTGGTTTAGTGGGAAGGGAGAGGGAAAGCCATTGGGAAATGGATTCAAAGAGGCTTGGGTGATTAAATGCAGAGATATCAAGCATGAGTGAAACAGGGCAAGATAGGTGCACTTTCATGGATATTTCAAACCTTTAAATGAGTTATGAAAAGAAGAAATGTAAGGCTAGGTAGAGGCTCAGGAGCAGTTAAAAATTTCTCAATCTGTCCTAGGATGTAATTTTTAGCAGAAACTGAGGAGAAATTAAGAACTCCTCGATTTGGAATCAGTGGAAAACAGAAACTATTGTAAACCCAGCCATAATAAGGTGCTCTAGATAACATATCCTACTCTTCACACTTTATATTTTACAATTAGATTGCAGAAACACAGAGGGAGAGAAACAATGGAAAAACACATAAAACCAAGAGATGACTTCACCATTTCAGACACCACATGAATCCTGAACAAATTGTCTTGTATTACTCTTCAAACAGTCACTTGAAATTAATTGAACAACATTACATAATGGGACTGTTCCTCATTGCATATTCCCCCCCCGAATACTTAGAACAATGAAGTATTTATGCTAATCCTACTGACTTATTACAATCAATGCATTTACTAACAATTAATTTCTTTTCCTACATAACAGAGAAGGACTAACATCATGTGCAAATAACCACTGGAGTTATCAAGGATGTCTAGACATCTGGCACCATTTCAAGTCTCGTTAAATGCTCACCCTGGTCGAAGATCCCATCTTCTTTCTAAAGACTAATGGCACATGTATAACTAATTATTAGTCTTTGGGGGAGTGATTGCAACAAGGGTGACATATGTAAAACTTCTTCTTTCTTCTCAGGGCGTTGTTATTAACAAGATTTTCTTTGCCCTTCGAGAGATGGAAAACAAATAAGAATAATGATGTTCTTTTAGTGGTTTCTATCCATGCTATCTTGAGATCGAGTAAGCGCTGTGGTAGCTGGAAGATATTTTTGTAGCAGCCGTGAATATGCCCTTTTTTCCCGATTTTCCCTGTTTTGCGTTTCGTATTCCTCTGCCCTTTTTCTTCTTGTCGGGTCCTACCCGATTCCTTCTACCATGTGGAATAATAACGCACAAACCCATAAGCCCGGACGTGGAGGGATTATGGTGGACGTGGCGCAGTGACATTGGCAACAGTCAGAGGGTAGCAGGGATTTGGAGGACAACAGAAACAACATTTTGGAGGGGGTATCAAGTGGAAAGCAATAACGGAGAGGGTGGGTGCGAAATGATGAGAGGAAGACATGAGGAGGAGTGGGCGGTAATGGATAATGCCCATTTTAGAACCCCTCCCCCCCACCCCCCCGCATGATAAATTTCAAATGATGCGGGGGGACCGAAACTAGATAAGGACCGTCGTATGTGGGGAAAAGGAGCGGAGGAGGAGGAAAGGTGGAGGAACACTGTTACCGATGAACTAGGTAACCTGACCTCAAAACGGAACTTAGCCCAAAAAACGCTCAAAAACATGAAAACACCTCTAATCTTCCAGAACGCACTTGTTTTTTTTTCAAGGTCAAATTTCAACATTTTCTAAAATTATGCTAAAAACAAAATTGTTTGTTGAAAAAAGGATTGAAAAAACACCCCCAAAAAAAAAGTGTGTCTTCCAGAGTGTCTTCCGGAACGCACTTGGTACATTTTTTTAAGGTCAAATTTCAACATTTTCTAAAATTATACTAAAAACAAATTGTTTGTTGAAAAAAGTTGAAAAACACCCTCAAAACAAAACCAGGTTGATCTTGGAATAACAAAAAAATTGTGTCCATAATTTTGACACTTTGTAACAATGAATTAAAGACAACATATTAGGAAATTTTTAAAATCGTAAATTTCTAACATTTTTACGATATGAATAATGTAAAGATAAACAAATACATGTCACGAAGAGCTTATAATTTTGAACAAATTTTCCATCCATCTTGTTGACATAAAATATCTTGACTCTAAACAACCCCAAAATTGTAATTATTTTCAACCATAACATTAAAGATAAAATTTGGTAGCACATAAAAACCTTAATGACAAGTTGTAAATCTAAAGTTTTCAACATACTTGAACAATGAAATTATGGAGAAATTATAAGACTTAAACAATTTTAAAAAATGAACAAGTAAATGGAAAAATTATCATTGAACAGAAACAAGTAAGATTAATTTTAATTTTAAAGGATAAAAACTTATCTTTTTTCAAATCTTAGCATAAGACAAATTTAAATGTAATTTCAACCAAAACCTAAAAATCAAGCATCAAAACAAAGTGTTCCCTTTCAATGACGCATATAATTATTAAAATTTTTAAAGTATCTTATACAAGTGTTGTCAAATGTAATATCATGCGTAATATCCATATTTCAATCTAAAAAAATTGTATTGAATTTCTATTTTCTATTTTACTTATAATTAAATATCAACACATTAGTACATTGAATATAACATAAATTATTTTTATAATTCATTGTTACATTATACGATATTCTAAATAAATGAATTCTTCATAATTAAAACGTATAATCCAACAAACATAGAAATGTCTCAGAACTTCATGAAAAATGAGATGGAAGTCAAAGTTTTTATTTCAAGTTACCATGCAAACATCAATTACATAAAAGTGTCTTAGATAGTTATTCAAAATCAGCCAGGTTACGGCACTATCACCAATCTACATCTTGATTGAATGGCTCGATCAGATGAAGATGATGTATTCTTTTCTTTCAATGACTAATTGCTCCATGTCTGAACAGCATGCCTTCTTTCCATTTGAGTTCAAAAGTCTTGTAGATCTCGTCCTACATTAACGAAGTCATTTCATGATGGTGTGCAAAGCGAAATTTCTTCAAAATATTGTAATGCCCAGCAACGAAGAGAGTTCCTCTCTTTGTAAATTGAAGTCATACACAAGTATGTCAACATCCTCAATTTTAAGAACGCTCCATCTTGACGATTTATATTGCGCCCCTTTCTTTCCTCTTTCTTCAATTCTTTTTCCACTACCATCTCACGGCTTGTACACCATTGAAAAGGTGAGTGCTTATGTGCTCTCAATGTACATCATACATTGTAATCTCTTCATTTTCGTTAATGACCTTTATAACTTGGCAATCCAGAATGGATAGCCAAGTGGATCTTCATCTGCTAACACTACTATTATGAAACCCTCCTTAAGATCCTGCACAGAACCCCTGTAAAATTATTCCATGGCTTCACGTTGTGCACGTGCTCTTCTAGAACCAATATAGATTTCTCTTTCCTCTACCTATGGGGAATTAATAATAGCTTGAGGTTGTTGTTGTTAAACATTGTGTGTTTCTTGATGTTCATGTTCATTTGGCATATTTTGTGGCAAAAAAAAAGGAGTTTTCAAAAGTGTATCCCCATTTATTGATCTTGAAATCATATCACTTTGATTACTGAAAAAAGAATCCCACTAAACTGAATCAGTAACATCGAAGTATTCATATGTATCTCTAATACATCTTTTAATTTCCTCTAGATGTTCAGAATAATTTATGTCTCTCTTCTACCTTCGTGCATTATGGAGTTTAGAAACTGACTGTAATAACAATATCTTTGATGAAAACATTGGACGCTCTAGAATGAACTTCAAAAATGCTAAACCTAATGATGGTCCCCATTCTTAAATAGTTGAATACTTCTTGCCCCATATAAGTGTTATCCCATCAATTTTTTTGATACGAAATTGATCATGAGCTATTTTATTCATTCGTTTCAATGCATTTCTCCTCACCATGCGATCCAAAAATAAACCTTCGCATGTCAATAGTTTCTTCCAACACATGAAAAGCAGGCTCTGGAATGTACGATTTCTTAATACATTCAATTAATGATGGCAGGCTCCCAACACCTTTCCTCCTCAATGTTACTGAAAAACGACTGAACATTTGATCAATATGATCATGAGTATGCCCAACAAGAAGGAAACCAACCTTTATCTTTTTAAAAATCCCCAATTCAACGAGCATGTTTAGATACCTAAAAAGAACTTGATTTTTGTTCTCACGACTTGTGTTGTCTAATTGTAAATACAAAACTTCAGGAAGAATCCCAGACCAATGAGTAACCACATCATGGATTATAGTTATGGTCAGATTTGCATCATTGTGAATATTTGGAGTTGTGAAGAAAACTCTTGGAAACATCTTCTCATTAAATACCATAAAACCAACCAAGTGAAACTGAATGAAATTTTCCTCCTGTAATTTTTTTGGCGTGCGGACAAAATGTGGAAGAAGTGTTTTCTTTTGGTCCATACCATCAATTATCAATCCCAGATATTTATTTGGATAATCATAACACTTCTTTCGATGTTTATACAACTTTTGTCTTTCACTTGTTTGCTGATTGCGATGGTCTTGAAGTTCTTTGACAACGGAATCTGTACATAAAATAAAAGAAACATATGAATAAATATATTTTCATAGTTGATAAGTATCAAATTTTAAAAAATAATGTTTTGAACACATACCTCTTTCTGCCCCTTGACATTTATCTCTTTTTTCTTTAAGAGAAGCACATGTGCTGCAAATCCCCATCCTTGTCTTCTTAGGAATACGAAAATTGTTGAATTTAGTTTTCCATATCCTTGTAAAATAAGAATATGTAATAAAATTACCAATTCCTTCAGCAGCTTCTGCATAATCTTTGTATAACATGAATATTTCTCGTCTCGAGAAATTATGTGGAATATGTATTGTGTCTTTATTTGGCATACACTCTCCATGATTTGAAAAGAAGTCTTTCATCCATGTCTTAGCAGTATTTGCAAACGGCCCCACCTCCCGTTTATAACGTGCTTCTGAATAATATGTGGGATCCCTTTCCAATCTATCCTGGATTCTTGACAAACGACAATTACCAATTGAATACAACATTTTGAACGCCTTTCTGCAAAGCAATACATTCCCAATATGATAATCATAACTTGCTAGTGTAGATTGCATGCAACCCACTAAATATGAATTTTGCATGCTTTTATTCATTGACATATATGTTTTCCTTTTCTGCAAAGCAAAGTTGAAATCCATATTTTTCAAGCAATCCCTTCGACAACATGCACTTGAAATCAAATGAACGACAGAACATTTTGTCGTGAGATATTTTGTCCTCGCCCTTGTATAACTGGAATGCCTTGGATTGATATGAAAAGGTCTACTCCTACTCCTAGTTGCAATATTTGCTTGCAACGGCTTCATCATTCCATCATCCTTTGTAAAAATAGTTTCATCACCATTAGAAGGAATATTATCCCCACTATCATCATCCTCAACATAGTTAAGAAATTCATCAACATCATTGCATGGAAAATTTTCTTTACCATCATCAGTTGAAGAAAACATTTCACAAGAATAATCGACACTTTTGTAACCCTGACTCAAAAGAAATTCTTCACCATCTTGACCCATGCTTTCAAATTCTTCCCTAGGAGGATTCAATTCTTCATCACCATGAGTGTCTTTGAAATGGTCACTTGGAGAAAATGCAATATTCAGATCTGTGCCTCTAAAATTATCATTTGCAAGAAACTCTTCATCCTCCCATTCCTCAGTGGTGCTCTCATAATCCTTGGGATTAGGCATAAGTGGAAGCTTTGAATTTGTATTCACTAGAATTTCTTCATCCTGCCCCTCCCCTTCCTCACTGAAGCTCTCATAATCCTTAGGATTAGGAATAAGTGAATGCCTTGAATCTATATTTATTGGCAATTCTTCATCCTCCCCTTCATCTGTGGTTAAATTATAATCATTATGATTGGGATGAAGTGAAAATTTTAGCTTTGGAAATTCATCCCCGTCTTCATCAGTGGTGCTGGCATAATCCTTAGGATTAGGACGAAGTGGATATTTTGATGTTGCAAATTCTTCATTCCCCTCTTCCTCAGTGGTGCTGACATAATCCTTAGGATTAGGACGAAGTGCATATTTTGACTCTGCAAATTCTTCATTCCCTTCTTCATCTGTGGTGCTGACATAATCCTTAGGATTAAGACGAAGTGGAAATTTTGACTCTGGAATTTTTTCATCCCCCTCTTCATCAGTGGTGCTTGCATAATCCTTAGGATTAGGACGGAGTGGATATTTTGATGCTGTAAATTTTTCATTTCCCTCTTCATCAGTGGTGTTGGCATAATCCTTAGGATTGGGACGAAGTGGATGTTTTGACTCTGAAACATTATCATTCCCCTCTTCATCAGTGGTGCTCGCATAATCCTTATGATTAGGATGAATTTGATATTTTGACTCTGGAAATTTTACATCCCCCTTTTCATCAGTGCTGCTGGCATACACCTTAGGATTACGACAGAGTGGATATTTTGACTCTACAGATTCTTCATTCCCCTCTTCATTTGTTGTTCTCATATAATCCTTAGGATTAAGCTGAAGTGGATATTCTTCATCTTCCTCTTCATCAATGGTGTCCTCATAATCCTTGGGATTAGGACGAAGTGAAACTTTTGACTCTGCAATTTCTTCATCATGCCCTTCATCACTGTTGCTTTCATAATCCTTAGGATTAAGAGTAAGTGGTATAACTAGCGCTCGATTTTTTGACTCTCTATTCATGGTGAATGAACTCTCGTTATATTCATCACTCTGAATAGAGTTGTTGCGTGACGAAGATGTTGATGTTCTAGAAAGAAAAAATTCGTTATCAGAAGAAACCATGGCTTCCAACAAGAATAGGTTGAATGATACAAATTCCTCTCCCACTTACAATATATAGCTTAAAGACTGAAAATTTCCCTCCAAAAAAATTCGCGAAAAAATTTCCCTCCAAAAATTCCCTCCAAAAAAATTCACGAAAAACTTTAACTATTTTAACTATAATGACTACATGTAAATATTTTAAATTTTTTATTTTAAACTTACATTATATTCATCTAAAATATATTTCAATTTTTTTTTTAAATATTCCTTTCATGCATGTCTTCGAAACTAAAATAATTTTCTTATTTGAATAGTTTAATATTGACTACATGTAAATATTTACAAAAATAACATGATGTAAATATTAACTATTTAAACTATAATTAACTACATGTACATATTTTAGATTTTAAAATTTAATCGCATGATTTTAAACATTGATTACATATAAATATTAAATATGATAACTAAATACAAATATTAACTATTTTATCTATAATATTAAATATAATTAACTACATGTAAGTATTTCATATTTTAATTTTTAATCTGAGATTATATTTGAATTATTCAACATTCAGTACATGTAAATATTAAATAAAATATTAATTATGATAACTATATGCAAATGATAAGTATTTTAACTATAGTATGAACTATAATAAATTAAATGTAAATATTTTAAATTTGAAATTTTAATCCCACATTCATTAAACAGTAAACCAATCAGACAATATACGATATTTAAAAGGAATGATTGTTTCTATTCATCACATCACATCAAGTTTTTTGGTATTTGTTGGAGCAAATTTCTGGAGGTGTTGTGTTGGCATTGGTAACTTCGTGGAGGCATTGCATTGGCATTGGAAGCTTTGTGTCGCTATTGGTAATTTTGTGGAGGTGTTGCATTGGCATTGGTAACTTCGTGAAGGCATTGCATTAGCATTGGAGGCATTGTGTTGCTATTCGTAATTGTGTGGAGGCGTTGTGTTGGCATTGGTGACAGCAGCTTCTTGCATTTCAAAGGTTAGTTTTCCTTCTATTATGTCAATTTAGAGATGATTTTGGGAAAAATCTGTTTTTCTATAGTTTTTTTGTGTTCAAAAACTACTTTTTTAAGGTTTTTAGGTTCAAAAACCTTGATTTTTTAATATTTTTTTAGTGGAGAAAATGCAAAAAAAACTGAATTTTTTAGGGTTTTAAGAACAAAAATTTAGATTTTTAGGGTTTTTAGGGTTTTAAGAACAAAAATTTAGATTTTTTTTCTTTTTTAAGACTTATAGGTTCATTTACACATAAAAATCCATAAAACGACCATGCACATAAAAAAAAAAAGTGGCCTTATAACATTTTTTATTTGTATTTTTTTTTATCATAAATATATGAGTGATTTCATTATTTAAATTTTTTTTTTATGTGAGAATTTTTTATTTTATATTTTATTTTTTTAATTTTAGATCTTTGTTTTATTTTTTTAATTTTAAATCTTTAATTTTTTTTTCCTTTATTGTTTTGTTATATATATACATATATATATTTTTAATTGTATTGTGATATATATATATATATATATATATATATATATTATAATCTTAAAACATATATTTTTTTAATAGTTTATTATATTGTTTTGTTTTTTTTTTTAAATTATATGTTTAAATTGTAAAATTTAAAAAAAAATTATGTATTTTGTTTATATGGTTAAATTGTAAAATTTAAAAAAAAAATTTAAAAAAAAATTATGTATTTTGTTTATTGGTGGTGCCGGCCACCCGGGCGGCGCCACGGGGGCGGCCCACCCGCCTCCCTGCGCCCCCATCAGCCGAGGGTCGATTCTCGAGCTCCGCCCGTTGGGCGCCGGGGCCGCCCGGGCGGCCGGCACCACCAATAAACAAAATACATATTTTTTTAAAAATTTTATAATGTTTTGTTTTTAATTGTTTTATTTTTATTTTTATTTTTAAATTTTATAATGTTGTTTTTTTAATTGTTTTTTTTTTTAATTTTGGTATTTTTTTTTTATAATTTGGATTTTTAATTTTTTTTTATAATTTTTTTGTTTTTTTTAATAATTTGTTTTAAGAACACATTTTATAATTTTGATTTTTTTTAATTTTTTTTTTTTAAACAATTTATTTTAATAAAACAATCATAGAAACATTGTTATATATAAATATAAAAAAAAAATTGTTATATAATGTAATAAAAACATTATTAAATAATAAATGTTAAAAATTTCAAAATATAACAAATATATATATATATATATATCAAAAAAAAAATACAATGTAATAAATTTACAAAAAAAAACATTTGTTTTAATATAACAATAAAAATTAATTAAAAATATATATATAACAATACAATTAAAAAAATAAAAAATTATATAACATTATAATATTTGTTATAAATAGTTAATAACTTTTTTGTTTTTTTTTAAATATTAAACACAAACTGAAGTTTCAAAATACTAGTTTATTTTTTAAGTTTAATTTTAATGCTTTAATTTTAAACTATTTAGTTTTAGAAATACATTTTGTTTATTAAATTTATTTTATTCGCAATATTTTTCCATTAACTAATATATATATATATATATATATATATATCAGGAAAATGGCATCAAAAAAGATTTCTGTGAATGTTTCTGCACCTAGGGCAGCAGCTCCCAAATCTACGGCAGCAGCTCTCAAATCTACGGCAGCAGCTCCCAAATCTACAGCTGCAGCTCGACGCACTATGGATACAACTCCCAAATCTAAAGTTGCAGCTGAACGCACTATGGACACTATTGGACGCAATAAGGATATTGTTGCACACACTAATAAAATTCAAGCAAGTGGGGCACCAGGTTCATTAAAGGTTATTTTTTATTGGAAAAACGCCAAGGAAATAGATAAAACCGATTTCTCATGGTATCTTGAAGACAGTGAAACGGAGGTTGATATACACATCTATCTGATTTGTGGTATGATTGACTTAAATGAGAAATATGAGGTGATGGGCAGAGTACGAGACATATGTATGGTCCCGAATACAAACACTATTTATGTTCTTCTAAGGGAGGCTCGGAAACGTGAGAAGGTTAGATATCGTCTATCAATCGTCAAGTACGACACAGATGAAACAACTTCAAAATTTTCTGAAGAAATAGCAAACAACATTGCAAATAACATTGTAAGTATGCTTATTTTTATTTCCTCTATGCATTATTGTAAGGATGATTCAATTTTTTTATAAATTATTGATCATTGACATGTTTTATTTTGTTTCATAGGATTTTGTTCCGAGTCTTTCAAACATGTTTGATGGTATTTATATGTTGGTGCCAAATGTTATGGATGTGATCAAAACTTTCCACAAGGACAAAGCAGAGGAAAGGAGATTGAAGCAAAGAGCAATAGCTCGTGACACTGCAACAGTACAAAGAGGGGATCAACCAAGTGTCACTAAGGTGGGTCAATCTAATAAACTTAAACATGTTTCTTTTGAAGGTGTTGAACATGAAACAGAAAATTATGATAGAATAAGTGAGGAGGAGATGAGAAATATTGTGCAAAAGAAGAAAACAGATCAGACACCAAAAAGAAAAATTGCCAAAGATCTCTCTCTTGTACCTCATAGAGGAGAGCTTGTTTATAAAGAAACTGATATGTTATCCAATAAGGCTAGGAAATCAAATATTGGTGAACCTATAAAGGTCGTGAGCAGCAGTGAAGAACAAATTGAAAGCTCTTACGGAAGCAGAGAAATCATAACACCAGGTGCTGAGTTAGAGGATGGCATTATTAAAACAAAACAAAATGCTATTCGACAAGAGTTGAGAAAGAATAAATTAATTCTTGGTGGCCAAACATTTGAACTTAATGTTAACCAATTTTATGGCTCAGATGAAGGGCAATCTCAATATCAAATTAGAAAGGCCCATCACCTACATGTGCATAATCTGAAAACATTGTTCAAGTTCAATCCATATGCGCATGTGGTGGATTATGTGGTTCTTGTCGATCCATGTCAGGTTCCCAACAAACAAGCATTTGACAAGGCAAAATGTTTTGATTATAAATATTATGTAATTGGAGGAAACCATTCAATAGAGGCTAAAAGACAATTGATTGCAGAATATCCCAATAACTATCTTTTTCAAACAATGAAATGCATCATTTACGCTGGCTTAACAGAAATGGAATCAAAGTTATTGGCATGGAATCATAATGCAGATAATGAGTATAGAATGAAAATGACTTTCATCCAAAGGGTCAGATTTATTCATAATGAATTCATAGAAAAATGTCGTGGGGATAAGACAGAAGTTAGTGTAGCATTTCGAAAGGAATGTTTAATGGAAACAGGTTATCAAATTGATGAAAAAAAAAGCAAAAGATGGAAAATTGAATACAAATCTCTTCAGAGGCACAGATAACATTTTTCAGTTGGCATTTAGAACTGGGGAGGTATGGGATTTGATTGATGAGATTTTTGATCGATGGGAGAATATTTCCATAAAAAATCAGAAAGTTAAAAAGAGTAAACCCATAATATTTACCAACAGTAAGGGGGGTCCTGAAATGAAGCAGCTTCCAGAGGATATGACTATTACACCTTGGAGAACAATGAAAGGTGTGAAGGATGATAAATTAGTCAAATCAGTATTAGCCCGTGTGAAGTCGGGTGAATTATCAATGGAAGAAATGTGTGCAGAATTTCAAAAGTAAGTTTCTTGAATTATTTCTTTCATTATAATTTTATTTTTAATAAAACATAATGATGTTGGTAGAATTTGTTATACATGTCAATATATTAACTTTTTTAACTTGATTTATTCAGTCAGAAAATTTATATGAAAATACAAGAACACATGGTTAAAATGTTGAATGAAGACAGTTGGGATGATGTTGTACGCAACTACCCAGAAGCAAGTTCTACATCAACAATAAAAGAGTTTTATATTGCATTCAATAAGGTATGTTGATTTATAAATTTATTTTATTCATATTTTAACTATTTTTATTTTATTACTTATACATATCTATATATATATTTTTATGTCATTAAAGATATCGAAGAAGGATGGAAATGGAGTACCAGATACTTTCAAAAGCTTTATTGAAAAAATTAAGATGGAGAATATGAGAAGGAAGCGTCTTATGAATGTTGAACTAGATCCTACTCTTAATCATTACATTTGGAATGGGCTCGACAGTGTCCAATATCAAATAATACAAGGTGACTGTGAAGACATTGCAACACTAATACCTAAAAGGGAGTATGGCCTAGTTATTGCAGATATTCCTCATGGTTTCAATTTCCCAGACATTGAATATGATAGAGAACCATATGCTTATCAAGCTTTTAATAAAGTGGTTACGGGTTTTCAAGAAGTGACAACATCACCACTTTGGCGATTTGTGACATTTCATTCAGACACACAGTTTCCAATGTTATTAACAAGCTTCAAGGGTAAAGCAAACTCAAGGATGCAACTTACATGGTAAGATTTTGAAATTGTAAGTTTGATTCCTCCTAAAAAAAATTATTCATGTAAAATTTAATTGAACTTTTACTATGTTATGTAACAGGAAAAAGTCAAATATTGTTTCTTCCGAAGATCAACCTATTATAAATGATTGTGAGTTCATCCATGTTGAATGTTGGACAAAAGAGGATAGCTATAAGCATATTATTATGAATCAAGTAGATGGGAAGAGTCATAGTCAAGTATTGGTTTATGATGCAGTGGTAAGAAAACTAACATATGAGGATAAAGATGCAAAAAGAGATATAGTTAACATTTATCAAAAACCACAAGCATTGATTAACTATCTTATAGATCTATGTTCAAATGAAGGAGAATGGGTTTTGGATTTATTCTCAGGTTCAGGTAAGTTTTAATATACAAATTTAAATTTAAATATTGTCTTTTTTACTTTTTATGTCTCCATAGTAATTTTCTTACTTATTTTTTGTGTGCTTGATGATTAGGTACAACACTAGCATGTTGCCTACTAAAAGGAAGAAATTGCATTGCCATTGAGAAAGACCCAGTTCAATGCAAATTTATTCAACAAAAAATTAACGCTCTTAAATTCCTTCCAGATGCGAAGCAAGAAGTTGGTCTGAGGAAAGGAGATTTTAATGAATCACGTGTGGCAAAAAAAGCAAAGGAACCTCAACCACCATTATATGGAATGATTGGAAAGGGACACTTTGGAAGATTTGCTGACATGAAAGATCCATTAGAAGACGGTGATGATCAAAATGAAGAAGCAAATGCTGCGGAAGAAGCCATCAATGCTGTTCTAGATGATGTTGAAGATGTATTAGTTGATATTGTTGATGATGTTTAAGTTATTCTTGCAAACAAAGCTTATTTTTCAGAACTACTAATCAGCTTTACTTGTAATATTTAGACTTTGATATTTTATGAGAACAACCCCTTTTTTTTGCAAAAAACATGTGATTGCTATTATTTTTTGACATAAAATTCAATAAAAATGTTGTTTTCTTAAGTTTTTTTACTCAAATTCTCCCAAAAAATTAGTTTATTTAATATGTTTTTTTCAACAAAAACTCTGTAAAAGTGTATTTTTTGCATTGTATTTATATTGAAAAATTGTATTTTTTTGTCATATGGTTCAAAATATTGGTTTTTTAGCTATAATTTTTTTGATGTGCATTGAAAAATTATTTAACAATACATAAACATGTGGAAAATATAAACTTTAGAATATTGACCTTTTTTCCATCTTTTATGTATGTGAAAAAGTGAAGATATCATTACAAGTTTTTATTTTAAAAAAAAAAAAAATTTTTAATTTTAAAAAACAAGTACATAAATGCACTTAAAAATAAACATCTCACAGAAGAAGAAGACATTAAAAAATTTATAGTGTCAAAATCAATGCTATAAAAAAAACATTGGTGATGATACACCACCACTATTCAAAATCGACATAAAAAACACCACTTTAAAAAAAAAAAAAATTATTAAAAAAAAAAACAAGATGAAAAAAAATTAAAGTGCCAAAAACATGCTCAAAATTTTTTTTCGTGATTCTGCATCGCCACCTTTTCAAAATCAGGTGTTTTTCTTGATATTTGAAAAAGTAGGTAACATTGAGGTTACCTATTTCATCGGTAACATTGTTGAGGGCGATTAGAGGTGGAACAACGTAGCACACAGGTGGGACCCGACCCGCATCGCAAATCGCAAGTCAGAGACTTTACTTACAAAAAGTAGAGATAAACTATAAAAGTTTCGAAGTGCGAAGTGCGGGGAGAGGGAGGTGACGTGGCAGGTAAGGTGGGACCTACTCTTATCGCAAATCACAAATCTTGAGGTTTAGCTATGAGCGCGGGCAGTTAAAATATAAAACTTGCGAAGTGCGAAGTGTGGGGAGAGGGGCCCACCCATATCGCACATCGCAATATTTATATTTTACCGCACATCGCAGAGTTTAGAGTTTTGGGGAACTGTGGTAAGTGCTAAAACTTGCGAAGTGAGATTTGCGCTATCGGATGATGATGTGGCAGGATGGAGATGGAGCCCACTGCATCGGTGAAGTTATAAAGTGGAAAAATGTTTCTACAGTGAGGTAAATTTTATAAGGTTTCATAGTATATACGTATTTCAAGCAGCCATGAAGTGGGGGGGCAAAGCTGCTATGGTGCGGCCAACCGCATCGCAACCTGAACAACAGAACTTGTGGGCACTTAAAAGGTAAGTTATAAAATGTGCGAAGTGTGAAAAGGAAAAAGGTAAGGAAAATGTGAAATACAAAGGTTTGTATGTGGATTTCAAGGTGTATAAAGTTTGGGTGGGTCCCACCAAGTCACATATCACATTTTGGAAGGTTTGTAGGAGACGAAAATTAAAGGATTTTGGGATTTGGCTGATGCGAAAGAAATTTGACTGTGCGGAAATGAAAATAAAAAAGGGAATAAAAAATGAAAATGAAAAGGGATAAATGGTATGGTTTAATGATTTATGGGAAGTGGAATGAAATGAAGGTATGGATTTTTCTCACCATCATACTTGAATCAGCAACACTTTCCTCTTTCAACTGAACTAAAGGCAGATAGATTCATTTGGTGCTCTTGATAGTCAAGGTTTTCCCTTTTTTCCTGAAAATAAATGATAGCTATGGAATATTATTTTCAGTATGAATTACCTGAGAAAATAATCAGACACCTTTAGATCCTATAGGTTATAGGATACTAAAAACTTGCACAAAATGGTACAAAAATCACTAGAACCATGGGAGGCTAGAGAATGATGGGCACCAAATTTTGGACATTTCTTGTTTTTATCTTTCTAATTCTTATTAATGGAGGGTAATATCATTAATTTTTTTTTTTTTTTTGAATATGAAGGAGAAGAAGAGGATAGATTGACCTCCTTCTCTTCCTCTAAATTGGCCTCTTGTTACTTGTTATTTGAGAGAGGTTTTTGTCAATGTCCTTAGTAATAGTCTTTTCCTTGATGGGTGAATTGATGTTCTGTGAAGGCAGTTTATCTGGATGTAGTTGATCTTATTCAACTATGAATTTTCACTCTAAGGACTTTGAATTTTCATATATATTACTAGAGGGATGATGTTGATCAGATTCATACTTGCTGAAATGAGATCCTTTAAAAGGATGATTCTTATGCTTACTTCAAACTGGTTTGAATGATTCTTTCTCATCATTACTTTGAGAAGATTGAAGGATAGAAGGAGACTAAGATTTTGTGGATTTTGGAAATTTTTTTGCAAAGTTCCCATACTCGTGGTAAAAAAGTGCATTTAAAATGGACCTTCTCATAATTAAAAGCCTAAATATGGGACCAGGTCTCCAAGTGAAGATAAATTTCCTCATGGAATCATTTTTGTTGCAATGGAAATTGCAAGGAGTTGTTGCTCCATGATCTAGTGTACGATAGATCACCAGATAGAAAAAGGCATGACTAAAAAGATACAAATTATCCCAATCCCATATGGTTCAACAAGAAACATACAATTAGATTTACACTATGAGGAAGAGAATAGTACCTTTCCTCCTCGCAGTTTGGGGATGGATCTCGAGTTTGTAGCAGAATTATTGCGCTCCACACGAGCGATATACTCGATATGCTTCTGATCTCAACACATGCACACAATCACAAACATTCAAGGGTGATAAGACATCTTCCTTAGAAGATCGTTATATAAACGATAACATAAACCAATCACAAGATCTAAAACACAATTATGTAAGGGAGAGAACATAGAACTTCATTAATCTCATAAATATTATGCAATGATTCTATACCTTTGCTCCAACATCTACTCTCTACGATTTAGCATCATTCCCCCATAGATCCAATAAATGATATTGAAGAGCACTCACATAGCACTAAGACCTCACAAACTCTCTATATGGCATCAAAATGGCAGCAAGGGATAAATATCTCAGCTCATCAAAAGTTCAACTCTCCAAGAATAGCTCTCCCAAAAAGCAAGAGCTCTCGCCCTATAGTTTGGATACTCTCCTCCCCACCATTTACTCTTTGTGAGATTATATAGGCTCATTCCATCCTTTAGAAGAATGTATCTAGAAACCTAGGGGTTTGAGAAGTTAGGAAAATTCTGCAATAATGGACCCCTAGCCAACTGATATACAAGTGGGTCAAGTTGATCTCCTTGTGAATGGGAAACTCTAGAAACCTTTTTCACAATTATGATATTTTTCTCAATTATCTCAATTATGAAATAATTATTATCTCATAATTATAATATTTTGAAAAAATAATTATGAGAAATTTCTCAATTATGTAATTTCACCCTTTTAACATGGGATAAATCTCACATAAGTAAAATAAAAGGTGAAAAGGGATCCATTTTATCAAAATAACCAAAGTAAGTTGATATTGGGTTTCTCTCACTATAATGGAGTGGAAAATAGGGTTATAATAGATGCCCCCTAATGTATGAGGTCAGAATGAGAAGTTGATGGCTGAAAACATGGATTGGAAAAAATTGAATCTAAGGTCTCAACTGTGCTGATAACATCCCAGAGGAAGGCATATCCATGCTTATTCATAGGAGAATACTGAACATGGCTGCCAAAAGATACATTGCATATCCATTCAATAAAGTGCTAGAACATGGCCATGACAAGCATACACAGTGGATCCATGTGACTCAATGAAAAGAGCATAACCACTAAGAAATACAATCGTGGATCTATGTCACAGTATACATCAATAGGACTATGCACACAAAGAAGTGTCTCAAGATAGTCCTAAAGGTACATAAATGATAGATAAATATAATGCAGCCTAGGAAGGATGCCATATAAGAGTGATATGTCCCTAACCTAGGGCCTTTGACATAACCCCGATGGTATGAATCTATTAGGAATTTGGCTTCTGTGATCCATAAATTGTGTATAAAATCTTTCGGTGAAAATCACATAAATAAATGGTATGAATCTAGTCATGCGAATAGATGAGTTGAAGTCGAGCAATGGTAGAAACCTCCTGATTACCAGCCAATGAGGTAAACTAGTAACATGCGTGAGGGAATCCACCAATGAGGAAAATGGACCCCAAGGTACCTAGTACAATCCACTAAGTGTGAATAAATGAGTTGACGTCGAACACTATTGAACTCGACCAATCAGGAGCCAATGATGTAAACCCACTATCAATCGCAAGGAAGCCTGCCACTGAGGTATGCAAGCTCCAAGGTACTATAAGTTCCTAGATCAAGCACCTAGATAATGAGCTGAAGTCGAAAAGAGATGATTTGTCGAAGGAGGGCCTTGATGTATCCCTCATTAATCGACATGGAACAAACCGGGATGATTTAATGTATGGATTAAGTCATGAAGCGGTGAAGAATAATCGACATAGGGATGACCAACATAAAAGGGCCAATAGGCTACTGCAGATGGCTGACACAAGATGAGACTTCCCTTGTGTTATCACTCAGGTTTTCCTTGAAGTTGTGGAAAAGGAAAGTAAACCCGAGGTAACCACAAACCAACCTTTAGATACAGAATCTAGCCAATCTGTATCCAGAGAGGGCTCTCTCTTTAAAATTTAACTTTGTTCTTAGAAAGTTTTAGGCTAGTTATAAGTCCAAGAATTTTGTTTGAATTTAAATGGTGGAATCCGCCAACTGAGGGCAAGATTGAGTATTTCAGGCCATTGGGCTATGGGGTCGAAAGGATGGCTTTACTGGATAAATATTCTACACACAAGATGGCTTTGCAGGGCAAGATAGCCAAACAGAGAAAAATTTTAGATCTTAAAATGAATGGAATGGATTTTGAAGGGATGAAAGGCAATCAAGAATCTTTCAACATGTTCAAAAGAAAGAAAGTGAATGATTACAAATAAAGAGCAGTGAAGAATTCTTTACTATAGTAATCAAAATGTTTAAACCAGCGAAGCAAGAGCAATTAAGAATTCGTTGCTTATAACCAGTTAAGAAGAAAACATTTAGCATAATCACAATTGAAATCAGAGTACACTTAAGTAAATTCTGATTTATTCTTTTATGTCAATTATTCAGAAATGGAACAATTATTCATAAAAGAATAAATTCTGATTTATTCTTTTATGTCAAGTATTCTTAGTCTTTTAACTGCTGAACGGATACTCTTTGACCTTTATTCACCTATTTATCCTTTATCAAGATATACCTCAGTAAAATAGGCCAAATTTTTTTACCCAAGGATAAATTTATAAACGTTCCTTCATCTCATTCCACCATTGAACTTCTGGCACTCTGGTTCTTTGCAATTTTCTCAATGTTTCATCAGCTTCAGTGTATTTGAAAAAATTAAGCTGATATGGAAACAAATGTTTTATTTCATGTTCAAGATAAAATAAACTCTCCAGTTTTTCATAAAGACTTTTCCCTGTTGGCAATGTTCCTTCTGCTGTACTGGTCGAAGAACTGGCTTGATCATCAACCTGTTTGTTTACTTTCGCTACAAAACTTTCCAAATCCATTGATCTACCTTCTGCATTAACAAGACTGGGCAAACCTTTATTTAACACAACATCAAATCTTTCATTGAAGGTAAAAATTTCTTGCTGCATGTTTGAACACCTTCTTTCAAGATTTTGCATAAGAGTCCTTTTGGTAAAAACTCTTTTGATTTCCAAGATAGTCCCTGTTCTGTCTTGAATTCCAACTTCTGCAAGTTGCTGCTTATTCTGAGTATTCAAATAATTGATAAGTCTATTGGCTTCTTCTGGCATATTCCCTAACTCTTCCCTTGCTCTCTCAATTTCTTCCAGAGCCAATCTGACTAAATCCTGCTGTTCATATATTATTTGAATAGAATACCAAACGTTCTTTATTGATTGAATAATGTTATACCAAAGAATTTCTTTTAATTCACTTAAAGGTATTTCCATTGTAAGATCCTTTTCCAATGCTTTAACTGATTTTTCTAGTCTTTTGATTTCTCTTGTCTTCTCAGCAATACTTATTTTTGATTGATCATATTTATTTTCCAGAGTGGAAAGCTGAGACTTTAAGCTTTGGAGTTCTGTCACCTGCAGTTTTAATTCATTCATTGCTTTGATAAATTCATCAGAACTCTTATCAGAAGTGTTCACCTGTGTTAGCTCTGCTTGTTGGCTTGTAATTGGTGTACCTGTTCCTGTGGCTTCCTGTGTTGTCGTTCTTAGAGTAATGGACTCTTTATCTTTTAATGCTTGCTCAAGTTCTTCCTCTGTTTCAGCAAGTCGTTCATTCATTTTTAAAAGTAAGTCCATCACCTCTTCTTCTGAATTTTCCTTCATTACTTCTTCAATCTGAGGGTGTCTTGAAGCTGGTAGTTTCAACTGTTTCCTCAATGCAGCAATGTCATCATCTTTCCTCTTGATTAATGCTTCAATGCCCTTAACATCCTTAGGATTATGACCCAAACTGATAATTATTTCCTCCAAAGATTTTATCCTGTTATCCTTTGCTTGGGAAGAAGCTTTCTCAATCTGCAGCTGGGTGTTTGTATTATTCAAAGAATCTTGTAATTCATGAGCTGCCATAGCTTTGTCAGTAAGTGTAGAATATATCATTTCTCCAGTCTTCTTGTGTAATTCAATCTGGTCCAAAGGATGAATATATTTTTCTAGGACCTCAAAATTGGTTCTGATATAATCAGTTGCTGTCTGTGGTTGTTGCACTTTAGGTTTAAAATGGCTCATTAGAATTTTACCCTGTTGAATGTCAAAAGCTGACATTAATCTCTCTTGATTTTTTGGAGCCATTTTAAGATATTGATTATACACCTGTATCCTCAGTGGATCATTCCTTTCTTTTATATTGATGAAAGTCTTTTTTATGTCTCCTGCATCTTTCATTGGAGGTTTAAAAGAAGATATTTCTGTACTTAACTGCCTGTGTGTTGTCTTTCCTTGAAGACCAGAGTATGTACCACTAACTGAACTTGTTTGCTGACTATCTTATCTTTCTGGAATATCAATGATTTCTTCAAATGATTCAACTTCTGGAAGTGGATTAAGTTTTTGCCTTTTAGCCGGAGGCTGTTTTGAAGATTCCTTAGGTGGAGTAGGACCTTCAGCCTCTCTTTTCTTGCCCTTTTCAATATTCAGTGGAGTTTGCAAGTTTGGCATTTCTATTGGATCGGTTTGAGGAGGAACCTGCACTTGTCCTTGTGCCTTAGATGTTTGAGGTTGTTCAGTCATTTTGAATGTTAAAATCACTTGTATTTCGAGCTCTTTCTCTTTTCATTTGGATTCAACTGCAATTGATAGAATGTTTTCCTGTGATTTTTGTTGAAAATTCGCTGCTGAAGAAGGACCAATGTCTGGTACCTGCACTTGCCCAAAAAATTCTAGGTCAAGCATTTTTCCAAGAGCTTTCATTACATTGTCCATATTGTCTTCTTCACTATTCTGTTCAATTAATGTTCCTTCTACCCATTCATCTGTATTAGCATACTTTTCAATTTCAGGGATTCTTCGATGCATGTAGGGTGCTGATTTATTTTTCATTCTTTTGTCACAAATAAATTTGAATGGGTCATAGGGTACCCAATAGAAACTTTTCTGTAATCTGCAACGTTCCTCTAATATCTTTTGAGCTTCTTCCCCTCCATCCCTAGAATTGCAGATAAATGGACCTAATTGGCTCTTTATCCTGAGTTGAGCCTTTTTCTTGGCATTACAGAAGTGGATTATATCTGAATTGTTCATTTGTCTGAAATACTCAAGTGCAAAAAGTCTCATTGAAACATATCTGGGTAACTTGAAAGGGCTCAATTCACATCCGTAAATTCTAATTTCAGTATGATTCTGATAGAAGTACCAGTCGCCTATCTTATACTGTTTTGAAAGCTGAAGGATTTTCTTAATTTCATTGTTGAGTCTTGGAGGGGCAACTCCTGTCAATAAAGTAGTTGCAGGATGTATAAAAAGATCAATGAACTCATTATAAGAATAGGGAGAATCTGGGGAACTATAAGTAATCGCTGACCAAAATATAACAGATCTTGGATTCCCTTGGGTATCAAGTTTTTTGATATAGAAAGGGAAAGTATCTGGCTGGTAATAGAGGATGAGATGGTAAATGACAGTAGAATACTTGAATACTTTCTCATTCTCTAATTTCATCAATTGATCATGTATCTTATCTGCGATAAAAGATGAAAAGTTGTAATTGACAACAGGAGGTTGTCCAGGGGTGAACATAGATAATAACACCAGGGTTAAATGGTCAACATACTCACTGGTATTGAAACCCATTATGAAAGATATCATACTCAAAATATTTTGACTTTCTTCAGTGAAATAAACACTAGCATAAGGGGGAGGGCCTGTAGGCTGATATTCTGGCCTCATGAAGGTTTGGCAAATGCGAGTCAACTCATCTTGGAATTATTTAGTGGATTTCTCCAATAACTCTCCCAAAAACAAAGGAGTAAGGGCTTCACCAGGCTGAAAATGTAACATATTATTGATGGATTGAGCAGTAATGGGAAAAAGGATATTCTAGGTTGGGGATAAAACTGCTCTTTGATTTGGATCATAATTAGCATGGCAATAATGGATAATTTCAGGAAAGATATGGACTGAGGGAAAAAGGTACCTAGGAAGACCAGACTCCCATAACCCAATAATATCTGAGCCATTCAAATAATTGTCTCTGCAACGACAATAAATTCGAAGGGGGCTTTCACTGAAAACTAAATCTTTGATCTGAAAATATTTATCCACTAATGATAAGTGATCCAAATCTCTATGAGGGGCATTCAATGGGGCTACATTCAGGGCTACGGGAACTTCCATTTTTTTGGTTCTTGTGTATTCAAGGAAACGGAAATTCGGGGATTTTTATGAAAATTTGAGCAGATTTATAGGTTTCGACGGGGGAAATGGGTACAATTGCAAGTTCAGGAATATTATTTACAGTTTTTAGGATCAGGGAACGAACTAGCAATCAAATTTTAACTCTGTTTTAGTGGAAAAACAAGGAAAACTCAGTTTCTTTCAGAGTTCAGGGCGAAATGGAGTAAATACCTGTTTTTAGAGAAAGAATTGTGATTAACAGGTACCAGCTGGCGGCAGATGGATGTTGGAACACTGGTTTGATAGTAGCTTTCAGTAGAATTCAGTTGAACAGTAGTTTGACAGTCGATTTTGAATTTCTTCGCACAGAGGGCATAGTCGCTTTCAATATACAAAATGATAAAAATTGCACGAAGTTTTGTTTTATTCGTAAAGTCAAAAGGAATTTTTTATTTTTTTTTAGGATGATGTCATCGGGTACAATGGAAATGTCACGGGGAATGGGTGGTAAGCGGTATATTCCGCACCGCTTTTGGGAGCAGGCGGTTTTTTACGAATTGGCAGCGATTCCATTGAGCACACGACGCGTGGCCAGTGCATTGTTTGGAAACCACTCCCATTTCGCGCGTTAAGTCTCAGACGAAGGATGGGTAGCGGAATGCATGTGAGCCGTAGATCTTCAGGCGGATGATCCAACGGTGATCCGGACAGAAAGCTGTTGTGGGAGTTAATGTGCGGGCCCGTTAACTTAATTAATATTTTCGGGAGTATTTTCATTGGCGGAGGGTAGGTTATTAACTAATCCATGTGATTAATTAATTCCGTTTTTATGAAGGGTCGGGGTCAGATTTTCGGGTTTTATTTGTTTTTTTCCGTTTAAAACATAAAAATATATGTTTAAACCCTTTTTCTATGTATTTTTTATTATATAGAAATAAATCAATATGATTCATTTACTATAAGGGGCGGGGATAGTTATATGGATATGTTTTTAGGCAAAGGGATTTATAATGCGGGTTTTTATTTCCTCATGTAGGTTTAAATACTTTGGCTAAAACCTATAGTAAAAGGGTTTTTTTTTTTTGTTATTTACATAAAAGAAGTTATATATATAGGAAAAGGTTATTTGTTATAAGGATTTAATAAATAAAATCAAATCTTAATATGACAAGGGAACAAGGAAAACTCAAAATACTTTACACAACTAGGATAGTGAAGACTTCTGAAGCAACTTGCATTATATCAACTTCAACACTTAGACTTAGAATAGCAAGTAATTTTGAGGGATTTTTATGAAATATAGCATGATTTTCCTAAGTAAAATGGAATTTTACTTAGGAAAAGATTAAAAGTGAATGAGTGTAATGATGAATAACTTCAAGTACTTAGGTCTTTTCAATTATTGGGCCGAGGGTCCGGTCCCTCCAAAAGTCAAGGAAATGCCTTGAGCCCCTTTAATCTTCAGATTCCTTAGCACTTAGGGGAAATTAGTAAATTGTTAGGGAAAAAGTGAGATGGGAAGTTAATGATTTTGACCTTGCTTTGCTTTGAAATTCTGCCAATGTAGTGTTCTGCCTTTGCACTTGTGATGAAAGTAAATTCTTAACACATTTTAACACCATCATTCATCAAATGAAAATTTGTAACATCATCTACCTACCCTATCTACTTTACACTACCATTTTCTCTTCTTTATTAGGGTGCACTTGGACTGGCAAACCCTTATCAGTCTTCTTTTTCTTTTACATGGAAAACCTATCTATTTCTACACTTATTACATCCAAGGGCTCAGATTAAACTGTTAAGCACCTTTTATTAACTCTACATATCTACTTATCTGCCAAGATTAAACTGTTTGGTCAGATATTTATTCTCTATTCTACAACATGAAATTGAAAAATGAATGAGTCAAGTTTAAACAGTTTGACTCTTCATAAATTGTGGCAAAAATTTGACAAGCTGCACACAATTGCTTATTACAGAAAATGAAATAGTAGTGGCATTTAGACTTGCACACTTTCCTGGCCTATTTTTGTTTGGGGTTCATTTCTTTCATTTTTTGACCATTTTATTCTTTTTACCCTTTGATTTTCTTTTAGGGTATACCCTCTTTAAATTTTTTAAATTTTTTATTTTTTTGATTTTTTAAGAATATGGAACACCTTTGCACAAGAAAAAGGTTTGAACATATTGCATAGTTCAACAAGTCAATCATGAAAAATGACACCTATTGGTATAGGATTCTAACACTGGCTCCACTTGGGGATGGCTTTTCCTGGCGAAAAGTAAAAAACAACAGGTCAGATGCCTCAAAATGTCTTCAGCTGAACCATGAAATCTTCTTTTTCTGGTAGCTTTATTGTATATATGATAGTGAAACTTTTGAAGCTTAGGGCCTTCACTTCGGGCTTCAATTTCAGGAATTCACCATCCAATCAAAACTGATGCATTAGAAAGGATATATTATGTACAAGTTAGAAAAAATCAGAACATCCTAGTAAATAGGATCAAAATAGTGCTTTAGCATTCGACCATTGACTGGTCCCTCCTCAGCTTCTGAACTGTCCAAATTCTTCAAAAAGTATGTGTTATTTCCCTGTAGAGCATGAATGATGTAAGGTCCTTTCCATAAGAAATCAAATTTCCCATGTTTCCCTTTATCTTCCCTTCTGGAATCCCATCTCAGAACTTTGTCTCCTAGTTGAAAATATTCTACTTTAGTATTTTTGTCAAACATTTTCTTTAACTTTTCCTGCAAGACTTGGGATCATTGATACACTTCTTCTCTGGACTGCTACAAGTGAATTGTTTGGTTTATTCTTCTCTGAATATCATTTGGTTCTACTTGAGCCTCCTGAAGTAACTTCATAACAGGAATTCTTAAGGATGATGGAAATCTTGCCTCAATACCATAAACTAATTCATATGGACTGGTCCCAATTGATTTCTTAGTTGTAAGTCTGTCTGCCCACAATGCATTGGTAAGTTTCTTATGCCAATTCTTTTTATTCTCTTCCAATAATTTTTTAATGATATTAATAAGGCTTTTATTGGAAGATTCTTCCAGTCCATTACCCTGAGGATAACAGGCTGTTGAATGGCCTAAAGTGATGTGATATTTATTACAGAAACTAATCATTTTCTTAGACTTAAACACAGCAACATTATCTGTTATAATTTTTTCGAGACAACCAAATCTTGAAAGTATATTGGTTTCTAAGAACCCTATAATTACAGAATCATTGGCTTGTCTGCATGGGATAGCTTCAATCCATTTAGTAAATTAATCTGTGGCAGTAAGGATCCATCTGTGTTGCCTAGAAGAAGGAGGATGGATTTCTCCAATAAAATCCAGTCCCCATTGTTGAAAGGGTCTCTCGGTGGAAATTGGTTTTAATGGTAAAGGAAGTAATTTCCTCTTGCCTTCAAAGATCTGACACTTATGACAAGAAGTTACAAATTTCTTAACATCTGAAAACAAGGTTGGCCAGTAAAAACCAGCCCTTAAGATTTTATCTGCAGTTGACTTCCAGTAGAGGTGTCCACCACAATCTCCTGCATGAAATTCATTAAGAACCTTGTCAGTTTCATCTTTCAGTAAACAATTTAACAAAATTCCATCATGATTCTTCCAAAAAAGAGCACTATCTAAAATACAGTATTTTAAAGATGTCATTTTCAAAAACCTTTGTTTCGTTCTGGACAACCCTGGAGGAGCTTGCAGGTTTAATAAAACATAAATGATATCAGTGTACCAAGGTGAGTCTAAAAAGGCTTGACTGATTTGTGGAGTCGCCATCTCCTGTTCGTCATCCAGTTCGTTAATATCCAAGGCTTGGCAATTTGTTTCAGTCATGAGTTGAGCCAAACCTTGACCTTTTATGAAATTTGTTGGTGTAATTTCAATATCATATTCTAATATGGTAGCTATCCACTTACCTATTTTGCCTTCAATACCATCTTGAGTTAAGATGTCTTTAACGACAGCATTAGGTACATAAGCTACCACATGAGAATACAATATATAAACTCTAAAATCTTTAATTGCTTTCACAAGTGCAAAAGCCTGTTTCTCCGTGATATTGTATTTCAAAGATGCATCTCTAAGTGCTTTACTAAAAAAGGCTATTGGTTTTTCACATCCCTGATCATCCTTTTGTAGTAAAACAGCTGCAACTGTATGTTCAGAAGAAAATGAAAAAATTATAAAATCTCTATCAAATTTTGGACTAGTAAGAACTGGTGTTCTAGTTAAAGCCATTTTAATTTCTTCAAATGATTGCTTGGCTTCTATAGTCCAGTCAATGCTTGAATCTTTTCTCAACATGTTAGTAAGCAGTCTAAGTAATTCAGCTAAACTAGAAATGAATCTTCTCAAGAAATTGATCTTTCCTATGAAAGCTTGAAGTTCTTTAATGTTTCTGGGATGAGGTATCTGCAAAATTGCTTGTATTCTTTCAGGATCAATTCTAATGCCATCTTTAGAAATAATGTGACCTAGGAGTTTTCCTTCTTCAATACCAAACAATGACTTTTTCAGATTTAAAGAAATACCAAACTTGCTGCATTTTATAAATACTTGTCTTAGATGATCTAAATGTTGCTGATCTGTTTTGGAAAAAAACAGTTAAATCATCTAGATAAATAACCAAAAAATCATGTATTTCCTTGCCAAAGGCAATGTCCATTTCTCTTTGGAAGGTTGCTCCTGTGTTTTTGAGCCCAAATGGCATCTTGACATATTTAAAAGTACCCCATGGTGTTGTAAATGCTGTTTTGTCTTGATCATCAGGATGAACCAAAATCTGGTTATACCCTGAAAATCCATCCAAAAGAGAAATCCTTGAAGATCCTACTACCCTTTGTAGGATATGGTCCATTTTAGGCAAAGGATAGTTATCTTTTAAATAAAATTTGTTTAAATTTCTCAAATCGACACACAGTCTAATCTCTCCAGTCTTTTTCCTTGTTGATACTAGATTAGAAACCCATTCAAAGAACCTAATAGGAGCTATAATTCCTGCGTCATACATTCTTTTAATTTCTTTCTCAATGGAAGGTAGTAAAACAGGATTGATCCTTCTAAGTTTCTGTTTGAAAGGTTTTTGATCTGGTTTCAAAGGTATTGTATGTTGAATAATTGATGTATCATATGATTTCAGATCTTCATAACTCCAGGCAAAAACATCCTGGAATTCTTTTAAAAGTTCAACATATTTAACCTTTTGATCTTCTGGTAGATATTTAGATAGTTTAACCATCTTGGGATTTCCTTCAGTTCCCAAATTGACTTCTTCGATATCAGCTTTTACAGGTTCCATTTTGGGTTTTAAGGGAATGTCATTTGAGTCAAAAAGATCTTCTAAAGGAGTTAATCCTTTAGGTAAATGATTATCTTTTAGATTGATAATTTCAGATTCATCTTCTATGATCTCATCCATTTCCATTTGTTTTAAATTCTGTATATCTTTTTCAATAAAGGTGGTTTGGTGAAGCATGTGAATTGCAGTCTCTTTAGAAATATTTGTTTCTTGTTTGTCCATTTTTTCAGATTCATTGATTGTTGTGTCTTCATCTATGCTACTGTTAGAGAACTCATTTTCTAATGTCAAAAAATTATTGATCTGATTATTGTTCACAAACACTTGCCAATTCATGAGATTGTCCGGTATAGCAGGTCTATGTCTAATCTCAGCTGTGAACTAATGATTAGGTTCAAAAGGTAATTTACATGTGCTAGCGAACATTGCAAGACTGTGAGCATGCAAATTTTGTTTTCTAGGAATTTTGGCAAGTTGAGCTTGTAGAAAAGTGTTGAGAATTTCCACAACTGTTTCTCTGTATTGTTTCAATCTAGGGTCTTTTGTTGAACATTCACCGTTCATTTGTTGAATAATTAACTCAGAGTCTCCTATGATTGATACTATAATTGCTCCTAACTTTTTGACATGTTTAAGCCCTAGCAAAAGGGCTTTGTACTCTGCCATGTTGTTAGTGCATCTAAAATTCAATCTATAAGCATGACCTTCGGCATGATCATTTTTAACATTATGTAACCAAATTCTAGCCCCTGCTCCTAATTTATTTACCGAACCATCAAATTCTAAATGCCACAGAATTTCATGTTCATAATCTTCATCAACTGTTTTAACATGTTTCTTAACAGGAGGCTTTGGTCTTTCAATTTTTCCTGGTGTTTCTTTGTTTTCAGAAATCTCTTCAATTTGGACAGTAGATTTAGTTGCAATCTCTGTTTCTGGTGCTTCTAGCTCAGTAGGAAGGTCCAATTCAGCATTATACAGGATGAAAGAGTCCATATCAGAATGTACTGAATAGACAGGGAAGCTTTCAGGCTTCTCATGGCTACTAACAAGATATTTCATTAAGGTCTCTCTGTACAATCTTTTAGGCTGACCAAATACTGAGATAGTTGCAAATGACATATCTAATTGTAGAGATCCTCCGAGTTTGGCACCCCAGGATCTAGAAAATAACATACCATATTTGGGAGGGATGTCTGCAACTACTACATCCATCAGAATAGATTTCGCAGGGTATTGCACCAAAGTAATACACAAATCTTTAATAAAACCTAAACATCTTACCTGACTCGAATCAAAAGAAAATAGATCTTTATACAGTCTGGTAATGTCTAGATTTAATCTTTCCATCACTGCTTTTGGCATTAAATTGTGGGACGCTCCAGAATCAAGCATGGTGTTATGAAGTATTTTGTCATGAAGATTCAAGCTCACATAAAATGGAGGAGTTCCTCCACTTTCAAGATTGCCATTAACTTCAGGACCAAAAAGTAGTCTGGGAAGATCATCAAAAACATTCACTGAATCATCCATTCCAGTGATGTTAATATTAAGGGATTTGCTGTTTTGGCTTTTATATACATCATGTTTAGCTAGTTCTGCTAAGGGAACAACTATCTTTAGTTTTCCTATTTCAGTTTCTAGATTGAAAGATTTTTCTGTTTGAGCTCTAGTATTTTGAACAGTTGGATTTTCTCTGTTTTTTGGGTCTTCAGTGTTTTTCTCTTTTTCATGGGTGGGATTATGAGTTGAAGGTGTTTCTGAATTAACTTCTACTGGTTCTTCTACATTTCCTGCAAGAGGAGAAGTATTAGAAATTTGTTTATTATTCAGTTGATTGTCAGAGACATCTTCAATTATTGGATTTTGGGGTTAGGACTTGTTCTAGACAGAATTTATACAGGAGGAGTGTTAGTTTTGCCTTTGATGTTTTGTTTTACAACTTTCTGTTTTCTATTCTCTGGTACATCAATCCGTCTGCTTCTCAAATTGTATTGTTTATGAACCTCATAAATAGTTGTGTCATAGCCTTCTTTAAAATCAAAAGTTTCCCCTGAATGAGTTTAAAATGTCTCAAGAATGTGATTTTCTTGATCATCTTGAGATAGGAAAACTTCTGGTTCACTCTTGTTTTCAGTCACGTTATTTATTTCAACATCCTCTATTGGTTCTTCAGAAGATGATCCTTCCACAAAATTTTCTTGGAATGGTGGCCTGATGTTTTGGTCAGGAACATTTTTCCTAGGATTTTGGTTTTGATTTCTTCTGAAGTTTGGGTTTCTAACAACATTTTGACCATCGCCAGAAGACTTTCTTTTGATTGTCTCTACCCTGTCTCCCATTCTTTCCATACCTTTAATAATTTCATCAAGCTTTCTTTCAAAAGCCGAAGGTTCTTCATTTACTGGCATCCTTCTTTCAGCTCTAGCCCTAGCTCTTTTTTCTATGAGGATAGCTTCAACACTAACCACTATGCTTTGCATCTCTTCTAGGGTTTGAGGGGCTCTTTCCCTAAGTTAATATGCTATGTCAGAGTCAAATCCATCAGGAAATTTAACCAATACTGAATCAAGAGGGGGTATAAGGTTCTGGGGAACCGCGTTGTACGCTTCGTTGAATCTAATGATGTAATCTTGCACTGTTTCATTAGGTATTCTTCTCAATTTTTCAAATTCTGATAAGATCTGAAGAGGGTCTTTCTTCTTCTCCCATCTATTCAAAAATGCCCTATACAAAGCTGGTAAATCAGCAATACTATTTGGATCAAGGGCCCTAAACCATGTCCTGACTTCCCCAGTAAGACTCTGAACAAAAATTCTCATTCGGACATCATCAGTGTCAATTTCATAAAATTCAAAGTAATCAGTCATCCTTTTGGTATGTTGTTGAGCAGTATAAGTACTGGATCCATCAAAAGGGGTAATCTTACTCTGATAATCTTGGGGCAAAGCAACAGGGTTGGCTGGCAACTGTAACGGAGCGTATCTATTGACCATTGGAAGGTGTAATGGAATAACAGGTGATGGTGGTCTGGAAGGAGTGGGTGTAGGAGTAGAAGGAGTAACTTGGGTTTGGGAAGCTTGAGGAAAAGTAGCTGAACTTGGGGAAGCTTCAGTAATTACAGAAATGTTTGAAGTTTATTCAAAGGTCTGTTCAGATTTAATGGAGTTTTGTAAATGTCTATCAAGATGATATGAAACAAATCTCAATTGTAAATATTCAAGAAATAATGGATCTGGAACTAGCTTAGACAATTCAAATTCAGAAAAATTCACAAACAAAGATGTTTCAAATCGCTCATCAAAAGGTATTTCATCAAAATATATAATCTTCACAGGACAGGATGTTGATCTAGAAAGAGGTCTGGAACTTCCAGAACTCTCTTGACTTCCTCTTTCAGAGCTTTCTTGACTTCCTTGTCTTCTAAGAATCCTAGGAATCAGATTTGGATTTTCAAATATCAGTGGTGGATTAGGGCCAGGATTTGACCTGGTATGACGAATCCTTTCTGAAGCCAGTTTTCCTAGACTTTATCTTTTTGGTTTTTTGTTTGGAATACAATGAAAGTACAACTTCAACAAATTCTTCAAGAAATTTAAGATTTTTGATTAAAATTTTCTCAAAGATTTATTGAACTAGAGAATTTGATTAAACATTTGAAACTAAGGTTCAGTGTATAAGCTAAATCAGAGATAGACTGAAGCAACGTTTATTTACTATGCAGTTGCAGAGAAAAAGCATTTCAAAGGCTACCTGGATGATCTTCAGACTCTGTCTATAGCTTATAAGTGAACAATATTAACAATAAAAATGATTCAGGATCCCCAGCGGAGTCGCCACTATGTTATCACTCAGGTTTTCCTTGAAGTTGTGGAAAAGGAAAGTAAACCCGAGGTAACCACAAACCAACATTCAGATACAGAATCTATCCAATCTGTATCCAGAGAGGGCTCTCTCTTTAAAATTTAGCTTTGTTCTTAGAAAGTTTTAGGCTAGTTATAAGTCCAAGAATTTTGTTTGAATTTAAATGGTGGAATCCGCCAACTGAGGGCAAGATTGAGTATTTCGGGCCATTGGGCTATGGGGTCAAAAGGATGGCTTTACTGGATAAATCTTCTACACACAAGATGGCTTTGCAGGGAAAGATAGCCAAACAGAGAACAATTTTAGATCTTAAAATGAATGGAACGGATTTTGAAGGGATGAAAGGCAATCAAGAATCTTTCAACATGTTCAAAACAAAGAAAGTGAATGATTACAAATAAAGAGCAGTGAAGAATTCTTTACTATAGTAATCAAAATGTTTAAACCAGCGAAGCAAGAGAAATTAAGAATTCGTTGCTTATAACCAGTTAAGAAGAAAACATTTAGCATAATCACAATTGAAATCAGAGCACACTTAAGTAAATTCTGATTTATTCTTTTATGTCAATTATTCAGAAATGGAACACAATGATATTATAAACAGATATAAAACTTAAAACATAGGATAGAAAAGACTTATTGAACTGTAGTCCGACACATGAATCCTACAAAAAGTCTTGAGCTTCAAATCATCATCCAGCAAGCCACAAAGAAGTTTCTCCAAAGCACTTTTATTCCAAAAGATCAATGTTACAGCAAAGTAGTAGAATCCACCCTCAATACTCCTTTCGAGGGCTTATTTATACAAAAACTATTAACAATATCTCATAAAAAAAGAGATATAATTTAGGGTGACTAATGAATAGATTACAATACAAATGGAGACATATGGTCTCGTAGATAGGATAAATCAGTTGATTTTGTGTGTTGTCTCCTCTTTTTTAGAATGTGTTGGAAGCAGTTCCTTTATTTTAGCTCGTTGTTGTATTCTTGAGTAATTCTTTTTGACTGCCTTGCTTGTCTGATACTCTTTTATTCTTACTGATACACTTTAACTACTGAACGGATACTCTTTGACCTTTATTCACCTATTTATCCTTTATCAAGATATACCTCAGTAAAATAGGCCAAAAATTTTTACCCAAGGATAAATTTATAAAAGTTCCTTCATCTCATCCCACCATTGAACTTCTGGCACTCTGGTTCTTTGCAATTTTCTCAATGTTTCATCAGCTTCAGTGTATTTGAAAAAATTAGGCTGATATGGAAACAAATGTTTTATTTCATGTTCAAGATAAAATAAACTCTCCAATTTTTCATAAAGACTTTTCTCTGTTGTCAATGTTCCTTCTGTTGTACTGGTCGAAGAACTGGCTTGATCATCAACCTATTTGTTTACTTTCGCTACAAAACTTTCCAAATCCATTAATCTACATTCTGCATTAACAGGACTGGGCAAAACTTTATTTAACACAACATCAAATCTTTCATTGAAGGTAAAAATTTCTTGCTGCATGTCTGAACACCTTCTTTCAAGATTTTGCATAAGAGTCCTTTTGGTAAAAACTCTTTTGATTTCCAAGATAGTCCCTGTTCTGTCCTGAATTCCAACTTCTGCAAGTTGCTGCTTATTCTAAGTATTCAAATAATTGATAAGTCTATTGGCTTCTCTTGGCATATTCCCTAACTCTTCCCTTACTCTCTCAATTTCTTCCAGAGCCAATCTGACTAAATCCTGCTGTTCATATATTATTTGAATAGAATACCAAACGTTCTTTATTGATTGAATAATGTTATACCAAAGAATTTCTTTTAATTCACTTAAAGGTCTTTCCATTGAAAGATCCTTTTCCAATGCTTTAACTGCTTTTTCTAGTCTTTTGATTTCTCTTGTCTTCTCAGCAATACTTATTTTTTATTGATCATATTTATTTTCCAGAGTGGAAAGCTGAGACTTTAAGCTTTGGAGTTCTGTCACCTGCAGTTTTAATTCATTCATTGTTTTGATTAATTCATCAGAACTCTTATCAGAAGTGTTCACCTGTGTTAGCTCTGCTTGTTGGCCTGTAATTGGTGTACCTATTCCTATGGTTGCCTGTGTTGTCGTTGTTAGAATAATGGACTCTTTATCTTTTAATGCTTGCTCAAGTTCTTTCTCTGTTTCAGCAAGTCGTTCATTCATTTTTAAAATTAATTCCATCACCTCTTCTTCTAAATTTTCCTTCATTACTTCTTCAGTCTAAGGGTGTCTTGAAGCTGGTAGTTTCAACTGTTTCCTCAATGCAGGAATGTCATCATCTTTCCTCTTGAATAATGCTTCAATGCCCTTAACATCCTTAGGATTATGACCCAAACTGATAATTATTTCCTCCAAAGATTTTATCATGTTATCCTTTGCTTGGGAAGAAGCTTTCTCAATTTGCAGCTGGGTGTTTGTATTATTCAAAGAATTTTGTAATTCATGAGCTGCCATAGCTTTGTCAGTAAGTGTAGAATATATCATTTCTCCAGTCTGCTTGTGTAATTCAATCTGGTCCAAAGGATGAACATCTTTTGCTAGGACCTCAAAATTGGTTCTGATATAATCAGTTGCTGTCTGTGGTTGTTGCACTTTAGGTTTAAAATGGCTCATTAGCATTTTACCCTGTTGAATGTCAAAATCTGACATTAATCTCTCTTGATTTTTTGGAGCCATTTTAAGATATTGATTATACACCTGTATCCTCAGTGGATCATTCATTGCTTTTATATTGATGAAAGTCTTCTTTATGTCTCCTGCATCTTTCATTGGAGGTTTAAAAGAAGATATTTCTGTACTTAACTGCCTGTGTGTTGTCTTTCCTTGAAGACCATAGTATGTACCACTAACTGAACTTGTTTGCTGACTATCTTCTCTTTCTGGAATATCAATGATTTCTTCAAATGATTCAACTTCTGGAAGTGGATTAAGTTTCTGCCTTTTAGCCGGAGGCTATTTTGAAGATTCCTTAGGTGGACTAGGACCTTCAGCCTCTCTTTTCTTGCCCTTTTCAATATTCAGTGGATTTTGCAAGTTTGGAATTTCTATTAGATCGGTTTGAGGAGGAACCTGCACTTGTCCTTGTGCCTTAGATGTTTGAGGTTGTTCAATCATTTTGAATGTTTCAATCACTTGTATTTCAGGCTCTTTCTCTTTTCCTTTGGATTCAACTGCAATTGATGGAATGTTTTCCTATGATTTTTGTTGAAAATTCCCCGCTGAAGAAGGACCAATGTCTAGTACTCGCACTTGCCCAAAAAATTCTAGGTCAAGCATTTTTTCAAGATCTGTCATTACATTGTCCATATTGACTTCTTCACTATTATGTTCAATTAATGTTCCTTCTACCCATTCATCCGTAGGCCAATACTTTTCAATTTCTGTGGATTCTTCGATGCATGTAGGGTACGATTTATTTTTCATTCTTTTGTCACAACAGTTTTAATGGGTCATAGGTAACTAACAGAAACTTTTCCGAATCTCGTTAACGTTCCTCTAATATTTTTTGGAGATTCTTCCTCCATCCATAGAATCGCGTATAAATGGACCTAATCGTCTATCTCGAGTCGAGCCTTTTTCTTGGCATTGCGTAAGTGAATTATATCCGAATTGTTCATTTTTCTCGAAATACTCAAGTAAAAAAGTCTCAACTCATTGGAACATATCTCGGCAACTTGAAAGGACACAGGGCTCAATTAACATCCGTAAATTCTAATTTCAAAGATGATTCCGATAGAAGCACTTCCTGCACGCTATCTTATACCTAAGTTAAAGTCAAGGATTTTCTTACTCTTATTGTCGTAGACGCTTGAGGGAAACTCGTCAATAGTGAAGTCAGCAGGATGTATGAAAAGATCAATGAACTCAATATAAGAATAGGGAGGATCTGGGGAACAATGAGTAATGGCTGACCAAAAGATAACAGATCTTGGATTCCCTTGGGTATCAAGTTTTTTAATATAGAAAGGGAAAGTTTCTGGCTGGTAATAGAGGATGAGATGGTAAATGACAGTAGAATACTTGAATATTTTCTCATTCTCTTATCTCATCAATTGATTATGAATCTTATCTACAATGAAAGATGCAAAGTCGTACTTGACAGCAGGAGGCTGTCCAGGGGTGAACATAGATAATAACACCAGGGTTAAATGGTCGACATACTCACTGGTATTAAAACCCATTATAAAAGATATCATACTCAAAATATTTTGACCTTCTTCAGTGAAATAAACATTAGCATAAGGGGGAGGGCCTGTAGGCTGATGCTCTGGCCACATGAAGGTTTGGAAAATGCGAGTTAAGTCCTCTTGGGATAATTTAGTGGATTTCTCCAATAACTCTCCCATTAACAAAGGAGTAAGGGCTTCACCAGGCTGAAAATGTAACATATCATTGATGGATTGAGCAGTAATGGGAAAAAGGATATTCTGGCTTGGGGATAATACTGCTCTTTGATTTGGATCATAATTAGCATGGCAATAATGGATAATTTCAGGGAAGATATGGACTGAGGGAAAAAGGTACCTAGGAAGACCAGACTCCCATAAACCAATAATATCTGAGCCATTCAAATAATTGTCTCTGCAGCGACAATAGATTCAAAGGGGGCTTTCACTGAAAACTAAGTCTTTAATCTGAAAATCTTTATCCACTAATGATAAGTAATCCAAATCTCTATGGGGGGCATTCAATGGGGCTACATTCAGGGCTATAGGAACTTCCATTTTTTGGTTCTTGTGTATTCAAAGAAACGGAAATTAGGGGGTTTTTATGAAAATTTGAGCAGATTTATAGGTTTCGACAGGGGAAAAGGGTACAATTGCGAGTTCATGAATATTATTTACAGTTTTTAGGATCACGGGACGAACTAGCAATTAGCTTTTAACTCTATTTTAGTGGAAAAACAAGGAAAACTTAGTTTCTTTTAGAGCTCAGGGCGAAATGGAGTAAATACCTGTTTTTAGAGGAAAACTGTGATTAACAGGTACCAGCTGGCGGCAGATGGATTTTGGGAAACTGGACTGGAAGTAGCTTTCAGCGAAATTCAGTTGAACAGTAGTTTGACAGTTGATTTTGAATTTCTTCACACAGAGGGCACAGTCGCTTTCAATATACAAAATGATAAAAAAATGCGCGAAGTTTTGTTTTATTCGTAAAGTCAAAAGGAATTTTTTATTATTTTTTAGGATGATGTCATCGGGTACGACGGACATGTCACGGGGAATGGGCGGTAAGCGGTATATTCCGCACCGCTTTTGGGAGCAGGCGGTTTTTTATGAATTGGCAGCGATTCCATTGAGCGCACGACATGTGGCCAGTTCACTGTTTGGAAACCGCTCCCATTTCGCGCGTTAAGTCTCGGACGGATGATGGGCAGCGGAATGTTTGTAAGCCGTAGATCTTTAGGCGGATGATCCAATGGTGATCCGGATGGAAAGTTGTTGTGGGAGTTAATGCGCGGGCCCGTTAACTTAATTAATCTTTTCGGGAGTATTTTCATTGGCGGAGGGTAGGTTATTAACTAATCCAGGTGATTAATTAATTCCATTTTTATGAAGGGTCAAGGTCAGAAATTTCGGGTTTTATTTGTTTTTTCATTTAAAACATAAAAATATATGTTTAAAACCTTTTTCTATGTATTTTTTATTATATAGAAATAAATCGATATGATTCATTTACTATAAGGGGTGGGGATAGTTATATGGATATGTTTTTAGCCAAAGGGATTTATAATGCGGGTTTTTTATTTCCTCATGTGGGTTTAAATACTTTGGCTAAAAACTTATAGTAAGAGGGTTTTGGGGATATTATTATAAAAGGGAGTTAAATATAATAGGATAAGGTATTTTTATAAGGATTTAATATATAAATTAAAGTTAATATGACAAAGGACAAGGTAAACTCAAAACACTTAAATATAACCAAGAAAGTGCGAATTCTTCAAAGTAATTTACATTATAATACTTTCATCACTTAGAATTAGAATAAAAAGTGATTTTGAGGGATTTTATGGAATATTTACATGATTTTCCTAAGTAAAATGGGATTTTATTTAGGAAAGGATTAAAAGTGAATGAGTATGATGATGAATAATTTTTTAGTACTGAGGTCTTTTCAATTATTGGGCTGAGGGTCCGGTCCCTCCAAAAGTCAAGGAAATGCCTTGAGCCCCTTTAATCTTCAAATTCCTTAGCACTTTGGGGAAATTAGTGAAAGCTTTAGGGAAAAAGTGAGATGGGAAGTTAATGATTTTGACTTTGCTTTCTGTGACATGCTTCTAGTGTATCATCTTCCTTTGCAATTTGTGATGAAAGTAAAAGATTAGCACATCTACAACCTTCATTCATCACATGTAATTACAGCATACAACATCTACCTACCCTATCTACTTTACACTACCATTTTCTCTTCTTTATTAGGGTGCACTTGGACTGGCAAACCCTTATCAATCTTCTTTTTCTTTTACATGGAAAACCTATCTATTTCTACACTTATTACATCCAAGGGCTCAGATTAAACTATTGAGCACCTTTTATTAACTCTACCTATCTACTTATCTGCCAAGATTAACTATTTGGTCAGATATTTATTCTCTATTCTACAACATGAAATTGAAAAATGAATGAGTCAAGTTTAAACAGTTTGACTATTCATAAATTGTGGCAAAAATTTGACAAGCTGCACACAATTGCTTATTACAGAAAATGAAATAGTAGTGGCATTTAGACTTGCACACTTTCCTGGCCTATTTTCGTTTGGGGTTCATTTCTTTCATTTTTTGACCATTTTATTCTTTTTACCCTTTGATTTTCTTTTAGGGTATACCCTCTTTACATTTTTTAAATTTTTGATTTTTTTAATTTTTTAAGAATATGGAACACCTTTGCACAAGAAAAAGGTTTGAACATATTGCATAGTTCAACAAGTCAATCATGAAAAATGACACCTATTGGTATAGGAGTCTAACACCTTGAACACATAGAGGAATGAAAAAAGAGTGACTTGGCAGCATGACTAATGAGCACCATGTGATATCATGCAACGATGTAAAAGGCATTGAGGCATGCTCCATATGACTAGAAGAGTAACCAGCTGGAGGAGTAAAGAGACTCATATGGATGGTATGACTCCTAGGAAAGCTAAAATCCAACTATAAGATAATGAGACAGATAGGTGCTTTTTTTAATGTTGACACGACTAATGCTTCCAATGAACAAAAAATGAAGATAGATGTTCCCTCCCTTCTCTTTTTATAAGTTCCTTTTTCGTAAATTTGTCCCCCAAGCCCGAAAAAGAGATAAATTATACAAGGGGGAACCTTCTAGCCATAGGATACTAGGGTATTAATTTTTCATAACTAGTATATCCTAGTCCGGAAAAGGGTTAAACTTATACTAGGTAGATGACACTTCAGGTACTTTTACGAGTGTGAAGTAGACAGGTTCACTCGTGGAGTCTGAAAAGAGCTTAACGAAGACTCCTCCTAGAGGAACGAGTGGTATAAAGGGTAGAAAATAGTTCCAGTAAATGTTGGAACTTACCATGACATAAGGCGAACATGAGGCTGGCTAATAGGACCACTCATTGTAGCAGTTCCTCCAGGAAAGGGTAAAACACCAAGTGAATGTAGACGATAGGCCAAGAAAGTGATGATGATGGAAAAAAGAAACCAAATGTCAATATGATAAAATAGGCTAATAAAAGTGGCAATCACAAGGGATGAAGCGTGGTATCCTCCTGGGGTATGTCCATAAAATAGATGAAGAAGAGGACATGAGGCTCAAATTTGAAGTCATGGGGGGTCAAAAGGAGGAATTTTGAAAGATATTAAAAATTATTGCATGGGAACCAATACAGAAAGAGGGTGCTAACTAGTGTATCCATGAGTGGGTAAGCTCTACCGCCAAGCTACGACATGCATACAAGAAGTGGATAAAGTCACAACTTGACGGGGTCAGACCTAAGGCATAAAAATAGTTCTGACGGTCAAAATGTGAAATTGACGAAAGTTGATATTAGGTTTCTCTCACTATAATGGAGAGGAAAATAGGGTTATAATAGATGCCCCCAAATTTATGAGGTTAGAATGAGAATATTATGGCTGAAATACATTATGACAAAACTCATTAGCTGAAACAACAATGGGGAAAAAAATCCAAGGATGCGGATCGGAAGACAATGGAGTTGAAGTCTCAACTGTGATGATAACATCCCCTAGGCGGGCATACCCATACTTGGTCACAAGAGAATACTTAACATGGCTGCCAAAACATACACTATGGATCCATGGCATAAATTGCTAGAACATGGCCACGAAAAACATACATAGTGGATCCATGTGACTCAATGAAAATAACATAGCCACTAAGAAATAAAATCGTGGATCTATTTAACAGTATACCTCAGTAGGACTATGTACATATGAAAAATAGATAATTGTCTCAAACAACCCTCAAGGTACATAAATGACACATAACTCCAACGCAACTTGGGAAGGGTGGCATATAAGGGTGAGATGTCCCTAACCTAGGGTATTCTACATAATCCTGATGGTACAAATCTACACATGAGAATAGATGAGATGAAGTCGAGCAAGGTAGAAACCACCTGATTACCCGCTAATGAGGTAAACCAATAACAAATGTGAGGGAATCCACCAATGAGGAAAATGGAACCAAGGTACCTATTATAATCTACTAAGTATGAATAAATGAGCTGAAAATGAACACTAGTGAACTTGACCAATGAGGATCCAATGATATAAACCCATTGTCGATCATGAGGAAGCCTCCTACTAAGGTCTGCAAGTTCCAAGGTACTATCATTTCCTAGATCAAGCTCTTAGATAATAAGCTGAAGTTGACAGGAGAAGATTCATTGAAGGAGGGCCTTAATGTATCCTCCATCAATCGACATGGAACAAACTAGTATGATGTGATGTATCGATGAAGTCACAAAATGATGAAGTACAACTAACACAGGGATGGATGACTCAAAAAGGTCAACAGGATATTGCAGATGGATGACAAAAGCTGAGACTTCCCTTAAACAGATAACAACACGATGCAAGAATGACCCAGTAGCATGACTAATGATCACAATGTGATATCATGAAACGATGCATGAGGCATTGAGGCATGCTCCATATGACTGGAAGAGTAACCCGCTAGAGGATTAAAGAAACTCATATGGATGGTATGGATCCTAGGAAATCTTAAACCCAACTGTAAGATAATGAGACAGATAGGTTTCGCGTTAAAGGGTGATGCGACTAACATTGCCAATGGATGAAAAATGAAGATAGATGTTCCATCCCTCCTCTTTTTTATAAGTTCCTTTTTAGTAAAGTTGTCCCCCAAGCCCGAAAAGAGATAAAAGTATACAAGGGAGAACCTCCTAGCCACATTGAACTAAATTATTCCTTTTTTGTAACTAGTCTATCCCAGTCTAGAAAAGGGTTAGAATTATATGGGGTAGATGACACTTCAGGTACTTTAAGGAGCGCGAAATAGACAAGTTCACTCGACAATATTTTCAAAATTAAGGAGTCTAAAAAGAGATTAAATAAAACTCCTCCTGGTGTTAGTGTCAATTTTTGCATCCTTCCACCAGAGATCAAATAGACTCTTATCATGTCATGTTAGCTCCCATTTTGAAATTTTTTTCATTCCATTAGGTCATCATGTAAATATTTTGTCACTGGATGTAGATCTAGGTCTGATCTCACTCCTTTCAAAATTTTACTACTTGCGGGCTCATTTCACTACTTTACTGAGTGTACCATCAGCCATGAGTTGTGATCATCATTTCAGTCATTTTCATCATGGTTTCATTGAGTCAGAGTCTTCATTAGGTCTTAGGGTTTCCAAGGTCATCAAATCACCATTTCATGCATAAAGTCCAGCAAGTGAAGTGACAATAAAGAAATTTCATCAGTAAGTTTGATTTGTAAATTTGATCTTAGAGCAAGATGTAATTTTATGTTCCTAATTTGTAATAATTTCTCTGAGTTCCAAGTAGTTGCACACTCAAAGCTCCATCAGTGAAAGAGAAAAGTTCCAAAAAATTAAATCAGTGTTCCTAAGCCATCAAAAAATGAATTTCAATGATCAAATTCAGAAATTAAAGATAAATAAGCAATGTAAAGTTGATTTCAAGAAAGGAAATGTGGGTCTCAGTTTGTTTAATGACATTTCTCCAAGTATAAAGGCCCTCAAAGACCAAAAATTCATTCATTTTCATCCTCAAGCATCAAGCTCTCCAAGTTTCCCCACAAAAAAATTTGATTTTCCCTTCAGAAGATCGAGTTATGGCACTTTCGCTGCACTTTTTCCAAAGACGTCACGCTTTTTGCAGGAGGGACGCTGCACTTTTTCCCTGCGCTTTTCATAGTACTTCGCTGCGCTTTTCCTCTGTTCGCTACACTTTTTGTAGAAGGGAGCCACAGTCCCAAATATTCCTTTCAGAGGTTCTAAGCTTCATTTCAGGGTTTCTACACTTGTTTCCAAGTAATTTTCACCTCCATAGCCCCTCCTTTCAGCCTGTGGTGTGAAATTCATGGTGCATACCCTCCCTTACCCTGTATGTCATGTTTTAAGCAATGAAACCCTAGTTCATAGTTTATAAGCTTAAATTTCTTCACCTTGGGCCCATTTACCTTCCCTACACCCTAACCCACTCCCCACTACCATTACATTCACTCATTTCCCATTCTCAATCTATATTCCCTAAACCCTACCACCTTAGCTGTGCTTTCCTAGGAAGCTAGATACCTCCCTATAATAAAATTTCCTACCCTGTTTCCCTTAAAATTTTAAAACCCCATCACTTCCCTAAGCTTCCTAACCCCATTAGACACTCCCCCAAATTTTCCCTCACTCATTCCAACTCCCTAACCCTATAATCTTATTCCCTTTCCCTTCCCCTTCTTCCCTAGGGTTTCAAGACAAAACTGAGCATAATGGAAGAGGAGAGAAACGCCATGGATGAGGAGAGAAAAAACATGGAGGAAAGGAGAAACACCATGGAGGAAGAGAGAAACACCATGGTGGAAGAGAAAAATACCCACAACATAGGTGGGAGAATATTAAGGAAAGAACCTAGACCTTGGGTAGTACAAACCCTACTTGAAATCACCCTACAAAGGAAACCCTAATTTTTCAAAAAGAGAAGGATAAGTTGGTATTGCCTGTTGATACATCAATGATAGCATAACACACCCTATTTGGAATATTTGGAGAAATTTTGAGGAAATTAGGAGAAAATTTGCAAAATTTGAAAAAATCTTTGAAGGCACATTTTCCAGAAATGTCTTGTTTAGTCATATTTTTGCAGAACAAATTGTGGCCAACAAAAGATGAATTTTGAGAAACTGGAGGAGGGTTTTGTTTCTAAGGTATCAAAATACGAAAAAATATATCACTTTTTACACAGGTATTATATAATGAGAGATAAATTCACATCTTCATAGCCTATTTTCTGCCTGTGCAAAGTCCTGTTTAAGTCACCTTTGTGCAGAGAAGATTGTGGACAATCAGAGAAACATATTAGGAAACTAGAGGAGGATTTTGTTCCTAATATGTCAAAGAACGAAATTTCTCTCGGCTTTGAGAAAACGTTCATGGGTAGTGCAATATCTTTCCATCTTTGAGGCCTATTTTTGCAAAAAAACCCAAAAAATTGGCAATTTTTGCAAAGTCTAACTGCAAAAAGTGCAGCGTGGGCCACACTTTGATTTTTGTGGAGGCCTATACATGCCAAAAACTCTGAATATATGGATATAATGGTCTCTAAATCAAATTTTTATTATTGGCACTCCAAAAACGGAGCTTTTGACAGGTGGAAAAGGCCAAAAACCTCCACTAAACACCTTTTTGCCTCCTTTTTCAGCCTCACACTGCGCTTTTTGACCAGTCTTGGGAGATTGCATTTTGGAGGAGCATCACTCAACCATTTTCCGATCTTGAGCACATTTTTTACAACTATACTGGAAGAGATTTCCAATGATCCATCTTGGGCCCAATTTGGACTTCAGGAATTCACTTAAAATTCAGTTTGAAGGCCCACACTGCGCTTTTCACCAGACACACTACGCTTTTCCCAAGCACATTGCGCTTTTTACAGTTGACTAATTTTTTTCATATTTTTCTAGTTTTCTCAGTTGATTGATGGATTACAAGGATATTTAATGATGTAACTGTAAAATTTAAATGCAATTATTTCATTAGTAGTTACTATAGGTAGATACATCAGGTAAATATGTAAATTTGGGTCAAATTACTCAGTTTCATCAATGATAGGGATGAGTTTGTTGACCTCCCTAGTCATTAGGATTCCAGTTGAGCACTTTGGGGATCAACACCACAAGTCATGGATTCGAACGCTGAGAGTGGGAGAAGTAGTTTTTTTTCTATATATTTCATTTCCTTTGTCATTACAAGGGTTGGATGCTGTAGAATTTGATCATTGAACATTATTGTAATCAGACTTTTGGCAAGAAATAAGAGACTAAGTTGCAACTATTTTGATTGGATTCCTATGTTAATGTGATTTTACATTGTTTTTTCTTATGTTTGCAAATGTTTTAATGTATTGTGATATCCATATTCATGCCATCTATAAATGTAATTGATTCCTAAGTTAGAAATATAGAATTCATTAGTTGATGCTCTGTTTTGGAGGAATAGTTACAATTTTATTTCATCTTCTTCTAATTGAAAATAATTCATGTTTCCAATGCTCTTTTATGAAACCATATCAGTCTAAACTAATCCATAAATATACCTTAATGTGTTAAAGTACTTACCTACCTTACCTCATCAGATCTCTGCAATTCTAATCCTTATTTTCCCTGACCTAGTTCTTCCCTAACCTATTCACCATTTAGCACCTCAAAACCAAATAAATCAAAACCTAGTATACCTAGCCTAAAATATCATTTATCCGGTCATTTGATTTTGATCTCATGGAGAGAGCCCTCTCCTGCCTAGTAGGGCTAGCTACTTGGCAAAAGATTGGTCTGTGGTTACCTTTGCTGGTCTCTTCTCAGCCTCGGAGATCCAGTGGAGTGATAACACCTTGAATAAAGAGTGGTATAAAGGATAACAAATGGTTTTGGTAAAGGTGGAACTTATCATGACATAAGGTGGGAACAAGGCTAGCTAATGGGACCACTCATCACAATGGTTCCTATAGGAAATGGTAAAACACCAAGTAAGTGCAGACGGTAGGCCAAGAAGGTTATGATGATGGATAAGAGAAACCAAGACTCAAACTATAGAAGTGGGCTAATAAAAGTGGAAATCACAAGGAATAGAGCGTGGAATCCTCTTGGGGCATGGACATAAATAAAATGAAGAAGAGAACATGAAGCTCAAATTCGAATTTGTGGTGGGTGAGAAGGAGGGATTATGAGAGATGATAAAAAATGACTACATATACACCAATACGGCAAGAAGGTGCTAAATAGGGTATCCATAATCAGGTAAGCTCTATCACTAAGCTATGACATGCATATAGGAAGTGGCGAAATTCGCAACTTGATGGGGTCAAACCGAAGGCATAAAAATAATGTTGACGGTCAAAATGAAAAATCGAAGAAAATGAGCTACCCCTATATGCTAGTTCAAGAGAAATGCACCTAAGGTCCAATGGATGTCGCAATAGAAATTCAACCCTATCTTGTAAAAACCATATAAAAAAACTAGACCCATGGTTAAAACACATAATGAAATAAATAATCATAGACGAGGGAAAAACAAGACCTATATTTTGGTTTTTTTTGAATTTGATATATTTTTTGGACTTTTGGAATGAATAGGCATAATAAATACTCACATCACACAGTAAACCAAAAAAGGGATAAATCATAAAACTCCTATGTACATTATATATAAGTGCAACTAATTCTAGTAGGTCACACTAAGGTGTGCCCACAACTGGGCACAGTCCAAGTGTTTCTATACGCGAACTTATGGGATGAAGAGATCATAAGGTTTATCAGTGTAAAACCATGCCAAATGAAGTTGAACTACCCCATCTAGAAAGGTTGACCATGCTAGGGAAAATCTAACATAGTCATACTTTCAAAACTTCCCCGTGGACATTAAGGAGGATCAAGACATAATGGAGGTATAAGACACTCGTTAACAGGTGGTGAGGAGTTGGAAGATTCAGTGGCAAGTTTAGTATTCGAAACCAAATACTTGACTCGGTCCATGGGTGGCAGTTCGAGGGAAGGCCAAGGAGATTCACCCTGGGTCAATTCAAGATTTAATATGCTGATCTCTACATGTTCCAAATCAAAGATATTAGAGGAAGAAAGAGGCGTAACATCCCTACGATTATCAGTGGATAGATATGTGACCTCCAAGTTGACTACTCAGGGAGGCTCTTCATCAATGGATTCACGTGGAACAAGCGGAGGGGCGGCCCATGTGGGCGAAGGAACCTTATCATATTCCATATTATGATGGAATTTTTGACCAACCTCAGGAGGTACTGATGGTACTGTCGAAGGGACGATATCTTCCACAATAGGTGGCGGAGGGTGCTCACTAGGTTGATCATCTTCTATAGTAATAATCAACACCACCCATGGATCAAGATGTCTATGGGGTCCACAGGTGCGAGAAGAGATCATATAGATAGGAGCCTCAGTATGATATGAGGGAGAATTTGGTGGAGGAAGTTGAGGAAAAACTCCCATAAGAGTGGAACTTTTGAAAAGTCCCTGTCCAATGCTCTGAAATTGACCAGGATGGTCCCCCACAAGTGGTACAATGTTTTCGGTCGTGGAAAGCTGGGTCGATGTCACACAATAGTCAAGCTAGTCAGTGGTGACAATATTTCCTTCACAAGGAAAGAAAAATAGACAGAAAACACACGAGACGACCGCGGTCATCACATAAAACCAGCTATGACCAATGAGCAGGTTGTAATATAAAGGAGCGTTGATGGCTTCAACATCGACATACATATTTTTCCCACCTAACATGATGGAAAAATGGGAAGGACCCCATTAGGAATGAAATTGTGACCGCCAAATACTTGGAGAGTGGTATTAGACATTGTGAGAGTCGGAGTGCCAATAACTTTCCAACAAGATATGGACATGACATAGGTGGAGGAGCCCTCATCTACCAAACTGCGATGGATGTTCTTCTAGGAAACTCACACGATAATCTGAAAATCGATTTGATAGGAGAGACTAGGGGCATATTTCTCGACATTGAAAGCAATGAAAAAAGAGTCAGATAATTCAACTCCACCAACGATAGACAACAAGGCTTTGCACTGCTGAGGGAAAATTTTCAAGACCTCCAAAGCAAACATGGCATAAAGTGCCTGAGAAATATCTTCAACAATACTGTAATGTTGGGAAACCCTGGCAGAAGGGTTGTGTGTTTTATTACGTAAAACACCCTTGCGGGGGCGATAAACAATTTCAATAGGCTTATATAGAGTGAGAGGTCTAGTGGAACTAGGTGGAGTTGGTGATTCCTTTGAAGGAGAAATCGACTGAGTTACATCATAGGAATTAGCTCACGTGGTCACGTTGACATCTTCCTTACACATAAAGATGGTTGAATTGTGAGGGAAATGGGAATATGAGTCCTCTTTTCCCCCTTGCAGAGGTCGAGAAGGTTGAGTAATCATTTGTTGTTGGGGTTGTGCAGGGAATGGATGAGTTAAAACAATAGGTTGTTGAGAAGATGGTGGTGAAAGAAGCCTGTGAACCTCATCTATCTGAGGACATTCGTGAATAAGGTGATCACCTTGACAAATTTTATAAGGGGACTTGACTTTACGACAATGCTTACTTGTGCCCCCTCCCTGAATCTGAGGATTGGTTGTAAACTTATGGGCAATTTGGTTTTGTGGTTTATTTATTTATTTCTTCTTACCACCGTTTTGAGAATTTTTCTTTGGCTGAGTGGACCTTACCGTAAGAACATTGGTGAACTACTTAGGAGGGGGTGATTTAGTAGAGCTAGAACAACTTGTTGGGAAACAAGTTGGCTCATGGGATCGGAAATGGGGCCAATCACGTCATCGACATGTGGGGTAGGAACATGTTTAGGTGGGTCAATGGAAGGCCTAGGAGCATTGAGAAATAATTCGTACAACGTACTCGACTGTGAATATATTTTATCCAACTGTTGGGTAGATAGAATAGCTTTCTCCTTAGTAACGACTCGAAACAAGGACACATCTTTGGAAATTTGTGGTTGGAGTGATCTAATGAACAATTTATGGAGAATTTCATTGGGTAACTTGGTTCTGAAAAACCTCTTGTGACGACGCCACTCATGGATATTATTAGAAATGAGTGTGGCATCATCTTGTTCTAAGTTAAAAAAATTTCAGAGTCAATATCATACCGAGTTGGTAACTGGAAATGCATTAGGAAAGTTTGAGCTAGAGAGGAAAAATCACCATAGGATGGAGTATCTAACTCGATGTACCACTTGGCAGCATCCCCGGTTAACGTTCTTTGGAACAATATAAATTTAACATAATCATCCTCCAAAGAATTAGATGAACACCATAGATGGTAGGTGGTGATGTGGGTGGAAGAATTCCCCCCACGTTTCCCTTCAAACTTGGGAATATAAGATGGTAATTTTGTGGGCATAGGCAACCACCATGGATCATGACGAATGTGGTCATTAGTTAATTTATCCAAATCCGGTAAATTAAAAGAGGGTAGAAACTGATTTTGAATTTGACTAAATGGGTCATAGGTAGGAGAATCCCCTAACCAAACTTTCGGTCCTCCCATAAATGAATTACATGGATGTGATCGTTGGTTGTGAAAATGGTTTTCCTCAAAAAATGGTTTCTGCGGGCCAACATAACTAGTAGATGGACATTTCCCCTTAGGGTAAAAACCTCCAAAGAGCAATGGGCCCCCAAAAGCATGACTACTAATGGGGTTGTACCTAGGGTGAAAAGAAGGACCCAACTTCCCAGTAAGATCGACATAAGGGGAATGATCCAGGTAAGACACAGTACTGACAGTCAGGTTACCCCCAAGTAAACTAGCCCCTATAGTAAAATTAATGGTAGGTGACGTCCCTCTAAAGAGCGAACTATACCAAGCTTGCATCATACTAGAAGTTACATTACCCCCAAGCTGACTAGGGATAATTGGTGATCCCCCCCATGGATTCCCAGAAGTAACCATTCCTAACTGAGGAACAAGAATAGTTGGTTGGGAAAATGATAGTGTTTAAATTCCTAGACCTACTGGCTGATCAGGTTGGGGTACCGTAGTCAGCATAGAGGATGGTGTGGGCCCAGAAACATTCGAGAAACTGGTGGGAGAAATAGATGAGACTGGTGTAATTCCCCAAGAATAAGTGAGAGGCGTGGATGAAGGAGTAGGAATATCCACACTAAGAGGTGGCAGCACTGTCATGGCAACTGATGTAGACTGTAATGAAGTATCAGACCCCGCCATAGGGTAAATGGTAGATAAAGGCACGTAAGTGTAATCCAGTGTAGAAATGTCAGGATTCAACCATAGTAAGTTAGGCCCTAAAGGATTAGTTAAAGGTGGATTGGAAGGAGAATTAGAGTATTCCGCCAAAGTCTCAATAGAAACTAGATCACTATCAGTGGGGCCATGCATAGATTCCAACACTATGTGATGGTCTAAGTCGCGAGCGCCGATAAGCACTCTCTTTGCAGGAGAAATAATTCCACTTCGATAAACAATTAGACCTTGAATACGTCGTGAACATCAACGAAAATATTCAACTAAGGTGATAATAAATAAAAGACAATTAAGTTAGTGCAAAAAGTCTCAGGCCAAACTATGGACTCGGACCAAACAACACACTCTATAAACGTCCTAAAATACAACACAAAAAAACATAATACAAAGAAGCTGGCGGTGGAACAATTATACTAGAGACCTGCTTTCCATCCCTTTTAGTTGTGAACTTGGCAAAAGTGCCCCCACAAGATGTGGAATACCCCCCGAGAGGATTGAGAGAGTATGACTAATATTTGTCCCAGGTACAAAGAAGATGACCTCGACCCTACAATTATGTATGAGCCCTAGAAATAAAGGCCACTATGGTCATCACGTACAATAACACAACCTGGGGGGACATTCGCAAGACAAATCAACACACAAGGGGCATGACACTTAACCTCAAAAGGAGCCAAGACCGAAACCCCCTTGAGAGTTGGTGTACTACTAGTAAAAATAAAATACGAATCGATTTTATTTTATTATCGCGTTAATTTTAATGGTTGTTGTTTAATCAAGTGGGAAGTGACGTGAATTTGAAATTGTGTGTAGAACTCTTAGTTAGTCACCCTAATGCAACTGTATGAAATTTTTTTATTGTTTTCAATTCAATGAATGTTAGCTACGAGAGGGAAAGAAATTATATAACACACCAATGAATACTAAGATGTACTTTTCACAAAATCTTCCTAAATGCAAAATATCCCACAAATTTGAATTAATGACCCAAAAACACACCAAAAATCAAACTGAGAAAGAGACCAAAACAATTCTCCCAAGAAAGAACACAAAGCACTCAAAAAGTGAAAAATATAGGAAACAAAGCCAAATAAAAAAAACTCAAAGCAATAGAAAACAAAAGCCAAAGTGGAAACAAAAGATGGCAATGTCAAACAAGCTAGGGTGCAGCAACACGATGACTTCACCAGGGTCAATGTTCTACAAAGGACTAAACTGCACCCTAGAGGCAAAGAGGCCTAAACAATATCTTAAAGAAAGAGATACAATGTGACAAAAACAATTTCAAAAGAACTTGATCAGATGACAACTGCACAACCGATCACAACAACACCATTTGTGTCACTAATGACCAAAAATAAAAGAGATCACTCAAAAAAAGTGACAAAAAAGTGCACAAAGGACATAAATTTCTGAAAGTGAGGTATGAAACAGATCCAAGAAGTCACCAAATGCAACCAAACATATTTGAAACTGAGATCTAGAAATGAGAACGATAGTCCTCAACCAATGCACACAAAGAATCCTTCAAGGGAACCTCGAAGAACATAAGCAATGGAATATGCCAACCAATAAATAAGAAATGGTTCAAATATGACAAATATCAACAGCTAACAAAAAAAAAAACAATAGATCCAATAGATCTCCAACAGATCAGCAAGTTCTGCCCAAAAAAAAATCATTTCAACACATATTCTGGCATAATAGAAGTTATTGTCCTTTCCCTTAGAATTAGAAATATAGCAACCCAATTTCTCACATATGGATTTGAAAATACCATCGATTTAAAAAAAAAGGGTAAGATACAACAATATATCTAAATAAGAATAGAAGATATTTCCATGGATGGATTAAAATCCAGAGTCCATTGAGTGAGAAGCATTCCCCTAGAGCTCATCAAATAGGGAGCAAATTTTTAGATTGGATCCCTGTCCTCCTTAACTTTAAAATAAAACAAAAAATAATCGTTTCCACAATATAGTGTACTAATGGGCTCAATATTTGCCCAATTGTTAGAGATCCATTATAAAGTAGAGTTATAATTGGGCTAGATCCCAATAAACTTACCAACCAAGCCTCTTTCCTTAAGGGAATCAACATTATTCTTCAAAAAGGTAAAAAACCCTAAATATATAAAAGGACTTGTATTCGTTCCTTTTACAAATCTACCATGGGGAAAAGAACCATTAACATCCATACTGGGGTTGGAAAGACCACCCATTGTACCAACAATGAAATCAACAAAATGCTTGATTTAATAAGGGACAATACAATAAACACCACAAGATCTAAAATACTAGCACAAAGAATAATTCAAGCGAGCTGGGAGACTAAAAATGAAAACTCCAAATATGTAGCAAAAAAAAACCATGCATTACTCTCATGCTATATTGCTTAATATTGTAGACTCTCGAGGATAATTGGTGGATATTTAGACACTTGGGAGTTAGTAAGTTCAATTTAGTCTAATGCGTCTTCAAGTAAAGTTTTTTTTTAAAAGTGTCTTTGTAATTATCTAATATGACAGTCATGATTATGTTCTAGAAGGAAAGTGATCCAATGGTTCATTCTATCCTTTAGACTAACATCACTTAATCCGTGGTTGAGCACATGGTTGGGCCAGGATCTCCATTTAAAGGGCATGGAGGGTTATTTTTTAGTGATCAATTGTGAGAAATCAATATGTAAATTGTTTTATTTTTGCATTAATATATTTCCTTTACTTCTTGTGTTAAATAAGGCCACAAATTGTTTCCCACTATAAGGGATTTAACCACATAATACATTAGTGTAACTATATTTTAAGTATATATATGAGTGGTTATAACGAACCTTAGTATTTTGGCCACTATGTTGTAGCCCCGAGGGTCTCAACTTTAATATGTCAACTCGGGGTTCTGTTGTAGCGGCTACAACCACCCTCCAAAATTTTGCATATGCATAGATTTTGAGGCCTAACCTTCTACTCCATTAGGGGAATTTTGAGGTCTAAAATGGGCCTCCTAAGGAAATTATAAAATAAAAGTGGAAATAATAAAATAAGATTAGATTACATCATAAAATTTTAGAGGGAAAAAAAGAAAAAGCTAATTTTTCAACTTATCTCCTTATTGTTTTACTCAAATTTGAGCGAAAACACTCATTGGATGCAGAATTTGATTCCTCATCCAAGGAGTACCCATGTTGCATACTTTATATGGACCTTACTACAAGAAAAATGAGAAATACATGAAAAACGTTATTATAATCACATTTTTTCATGTATTTCTCATTGTTTGTGTAGCAGGGTCCATCAAAAGTATGCAACATTAGTACTCCTTGGACGGGGAATTATATTTTACATCCAACGGTTACTCCCAATCAAAATTTGAGTAAAACCTTAGGGAGATAAGTCGAAAATACAAGTTGAAAAAGTAGTTTTATTATTTTATTAGTTTTTAATCCTTTTACTTTTTTACTCCAAAAATGGTGAATCATCCCCCATGGTTGAAATCATCACCTTGAATCCTATTGGTTATTATAAAGTTTATTTTGGTTGTACATTTTTCTTAGGAGACCCATTTTAGACCTCAAAATTTCTCTAATGCACAAGATCTTATCTTGCACTTCTATCAAGTAATCATGTTGTGATTGAGACTTATCCTTCCCATCTGTGCTTGTGTTCACTTGTTTTCACAAGCAAACCTCCTAACTTCATTGCACAATAGTTCTGGGCTTGCCTCCAGAAACTATGGAATCCTCGAGGGAAAGAAACCTTGATAATTAGAATTGTGCAGTTTAGACTAGCAATCATCCTTGAGCTTAGAAACTGTGCAATAATGGAAGGAAACCCAACACTAAAACCATAAACTGTCTAATCCCTCATTGGGCTCAGAAAATGCGTAGTGCACTGAGCCGAAAAATTTCCCATTTCCCCATAATTTCTCAATATTTCCCAACAAGGTTCTTGGAATGATTTTCGAGAAAATAAAAAGATAAAAAGATCGCTTAAAAATAGGGATCTATTTTTAGTATCCCAAAGGAGGCACACGCTATTTTTAGAAACTTCTGCCATGTGTCGCTTTTTCCTTGATGTTAGGCATACACATTATAGAACGTACTTTGCTCAAATATATTTAATTGGTGCCTATATAGCTCATTTTCATATTCGATCTTGGATCTCTATCATTCCTGAGGAGATCAAAGAACCTTCAATGGGGTCGTCGTCACTTTTCTGGGTGAGTTTCTCTTTTATCGCCTTTTGTCGCTTTTTCTGTCGCTTTTTGTCATTTTTCTTGTGTGAGTGCTATTTATTATTTCTCTTAATGCATGCTCACGTTTTATTTTTTTAGCTTGTAGAAGTGTTGTTTCAAGTTTTTGTTTTCCTTTCACAAGTGTCACATTGGTTTCTTTGTTTTTGCATTGATGGTCGTTGTTGCGGCTAATCTGCTCACTGATTTGGTTTTTTTCCTGTTCATTAAGTTTCTACACTTGATCTACATTGATTCAATCATAATTAGGTAGATCTACACTCAAGATCTCACCATCACTTAGATATTCTCATTTTCCACACTTCCCTTGGGGAGATCTGCACTTTCCTTGACCAATTTTCACGTTTCCCATTTGGGCACTGCACAATCCTAAGGCTCAAGCCGAGGGCTTTGCCTATAAAAATTTGTAGTGCATAGTACATGCTGGCCCAAATGTGCATTGTGTAGTTCTAGGGCTCAACCTGCTTCCTTGGCCACCGAGATTGAGTAATGCGCAATCTCTCCGAGTCCAATGCCTAGGCTGAACTGCACATTTCGCAGTCTCAAGCCAAAATCTTCATCCCTAGTTGCTAGGAATGCATAGTGCATAGTTCCCACAAGTAACCAATCCATCTTACTGATGAAAATTTCACAATCCTTCTCTCTAGTTTTCCATTTTTCTACTTGAACATTCCTTGAAAGTATATTTGAAAAAGACTAATGTTTGCTTGCCATGAGTGCCATTTCTATCCCACAGGTACCAAATTTGTTGAGCACCTCTCCCCAATATTAATTGTTACCATGACACCAAATAGAGTTTCTTCAAAAGAAACCATTGAAAGCAGCACATGGGAAGTAGTCAAGAAAGCACCAATTAACTTGCAAGTGCATGCGGACACACAACTTATTATAGAAAATGAGTCATTACTAATCTGGAAAATGGTTAAATATTCCTTTTCAAAAGACTTCGAGGCAGATCTAGAAGATTGATAGGTATATCTCAGTATCTAATGGCCATGATTATACAGAGTTGCATGCATATATCTAGCCTTCCCCTGTGCATATGTAATTAGTTGGATTGTGTCACACATTGATGAGAAAACTATGACATTGAGTAGTGCCAACAGATATAATCTTGCTACCTTTTTGGCAAAGTATTATCAATTCATGTATCATCTTCCTGAGCTAGTAAATCTCATGGAATCATACTTTTATGTCACCCATAGATACGAGAGCACAAAATATATTGTAAAAGGTTGGGTGAAGGAGCCATTGAAGTTTAGACAAACAACCACACATTCATACAAGACAAATTCACTCAAGAAGGCCTATCAACTCTTGGTCATCTTAACATGCATAATATAAGGTCAGCAGAGCATAGATACCTTTCCTAAATTGTGGGAAATCTTATTGAACCATGTGGTGAATGAGAGAGAGTCGTTCAACTAGTTCGATTTTTTTTCTCATTAGTTGAAAGCCCATGTAGCACAAGCCCAAGATCGTCCCAAGGGAGAGCAAGCAAGGTTTTATATGTCTTCATACTTACTAGATGCAATATGTGAACATAATCAATTTCCTGGCATGAAATGGACATGGACTCCATGATAAACTGTTGTGCATATCTATTGTAAGCTACTTTCGGATTGTAACCATAGAGGAGTTGTGGAACAACTAACTGATCACTTCATCATTCTGTTATACAAGCTTATATTGTTGATCAGCGGTTGTCATTGATCTCAATCCAAGCATCACCAAGGGCTACCCCAATATTGCATGGGAATTTTTACCTACCAAATTACTAGATTCTGGGTCAAGAATTCTTTTGATGGTTTCTACTTGTCGAGTTGTTTCTGTTGATATATGCCATGCCATGTAATTCTTCATGGTTTGAGAGATATTCATGTTTGAAGTTTGTAACCCCAGTTAGTGGGCTAAAACCCCATGGGGTTGTGGCATGGGTCATTGAAAAGTCAATAATTAATCATTTTTAAGCTCCTAAAATCCCTCCTACGTTCACTTGTTGAAGACCCTCTCAACTAAGCATTTATATAAATTGTGATCCTCATATCCTCCTTATGTAGGGATTTCGCCATCTGAAACAGGTCATCGTGGAATTTTCACTCTAAATTTTTTTCTACAAAGGTTTAGAAGCTGAAATATTTATGAGGCAAAGCCAAAATCCTAAGGAAGCTCCTGTAAAATTTTCAGATCAAGGTGCGCAAAATTTTCGGAGATATGATCTATGGAAGTTAGTGTTTTGTAGGCTCTTGAAATTCATCTCAAAGATGTGACCTTGGGAAAATTGTCATAACTCTCTCTCTGAGTATCAGATTGGAATTCTATAAAAATTGGTAGATAGTGAATGGAATGTCGTTTTTTCTATATCAATTTTAGAGCCGAATTAAGAAACAATGACACGTGGCATGACGTACAAGTTCGCTCTAGTGAAACAGTTCATAATTAGGGCATTGTGAGAGATTGGGAATAACTCTCTCTTGAAGAATCCAAATTGATTCAGACCTATGGCATTGGAAATAAGACTTAGAGGAATAATACAGGGCTGAAAATCACATATTGGGGATCAAAAATAACAGAGATACACTAGATTCAATATCGAGCTCCTAGAAGGCAAGAAAAAGCTAGATCATGTGTTGTCAAGGGTTGCAAAGGACCAAATTTTCTAGGGCAGCAAAGAAAGGTGCAGCAGAGGGTAGCATGAAAAGAGAAGCAATCAAGGTGCAGAACAGCAGTAATAATTTCATCACATGAAGTCTCCAAGTGGGAAGCACTGCATACAGTCACTGTAAAGGTATCATTGTACTAAGTCATTGTAAATACATTATTGTAAAAATTATACTAGTGTCTATCTGCCAAGAGTTGAAGAGGTAGTGTCAGGAGGTCTAGGATCATCATTAGGTAGTTGTGTCATAGTTGGGGTTATGGTCTAGTGTGTCTTCTTCTTCTACATCATTCTATATTATTATAAAGTGGACGATTTTCCCTGGTACGGGAGTCCATTCTTCTTTTATTCTTCTATAGGGTGCTAGGGTGGTGCTAGGGTGAGTTGTAGCTCATTGGGTGTTGGGGCATCCATTTATTTTACTACTGAAGAATCTCAGGCATTGGAGCATCCATCCACTGGGAGCTAGATAAGAATGATTTTCTAGATTCTAGGAAGTTGGAGCTTTATTTTCAATTGGAGTTGAATATTAAAGTATTATTAGAAAAGCATTAGGTGGTTTTTGTCTCGGAGTGGGTTTCCACCTTAAAAAATGTGTGCATTTTTGTTCCTTTTGTTTACTTCTATCATTGTACAAACACTGATAATAATTGAATATTAACTAATGCTCTAATTGAAAGGAATATTGATTCACCCCCCTCTCAGTATTTCCAACAATTGGTTTCAGTGCTTGGTTCTTTCAATAGCAGTTTAACAGCTGGAAGGAGCTCATAGAGCATACCAAGAATGGTGTACCTCTATTCAATGAAAATAATTATGCACTTTGGAAAGGAATAATGGAGGTCTATCTCTTGGTGCAAGGTTACGAGGTATGAGACACTGTTCAAAATGGATTTACATCAACCGTGGATGAACAAGGTAAGAATAATTTGGTAAATGATGCAAAAGCAAAGAATATTATTATCAGTGGACTTATTGAATCTGCTTATCATAAGGTGTTGGGTTGTAAAACCGCCAAAAATGTATGGGATAAGCTTGAGAATATATATTCAGGTGACTCAAATGTCAAAGAAGCAAAGCTTCAAATCTATAGAGAAAAATTTTAGCAACTCAGAATGAAAGAAGATTGCAACATTGTTGCATAATTCCAATACGTTGATGAAATAACCAATACTCTAGAAGGATTGGGAGAGCCAGTTGACGAGAATACTATTATACGAAATATTCTTAGAACGTTACCAGGGAGATTCAACCCAAAGGTATCGGTCTTAGAATATGGTGAAAACCTGGACAAACTCAGCAAAGAGGAATTACATGGAGTTCTCATAGCATACGAAATGAGACTTGATGAAGAAGAGGGCACTTCACATCTAGAAACTGCGTTCGTTGCATCTAAGAAAACCAATAAGGACAAACAACCTTCAATTTAAAAGACATGCACCTGCAAGTGTGAAGAAAAGGGAGATGATGAAGAAGGTCTTTCAGATGAAGAATATGCTTACTTTACGAGAAAACTAAGAATTGGTAAGGGAAAATTCAAAGGTGAACTTCCACTAATATGTTTTGGTTGTGGTGAGGTTGGGAATTTAGCAGCAAAATTTCCGAACAAAAGTGATGGCAACTCAAAAGGAAAGAAAGGCTTTAATAAATTCAACAAGCAAGAAAAAAGGAAAGGATCCAAAAGGAACTTTCTCTCTAAAGAAGATAGCTCATCATCTGATGAAGACATTGATAGCGAAGAAGAAGCCAATGAGAGAGTATTGTTTATGTCTGAGCACAATAAACAAGAGGTATCAAACAACGAATAAGAAGGGTTGACCATAGAAGAATTATCTCAAGAGGCAATCAGGCTTATAAAAGAGCTCAAGGCTGAGAAAATCCATTCCAATACTCTTGAAGAACAAGTTCAAGGTCTCAAAATTGAAGTTGAAGAACACAAATGTATTGAATATTCACTGCAAAAGAAGTTGGAAGAAAGAAACCAAGAAAGAGAATCATTAGAAGCTGAAGTAGTCTCACTACGTAAGGAAGTGAAGAAGGGAAAAACTATCCATAAATATGCCAACAGCTCAAGGGCATTGGAAGAACTCATCAAAAATCAATGATCTTATAGTGACAGAACTAGCCTCGGTTACATAGAAGAAGAAGCAGGACCTTCTATAACAAAATACAATGAACCTATGAGATATGACATGAATGTAGACTTCATTGGACAAGATTCCCAAGAAAATCCTTGGAAGACGATTCCTCAATGAAGATTTCCATCCAAGTACTGACATATTTTTCATGGCTATTGTTATTCATGTGGAAAAATTGGTCATAAAGCTGTAGAATGTCACACGTACCCTAGGAACCAATACAATTCCAGGAGATCCTTCAAATATGAACCTCCCAAGGCTCAACGAAACATTAATAGATTTGAACATTTAATAAATAATATGGAATGTTACAAATGTCAGAACTTTGGACACATAGCCAGAGACTGCAGGCTTGAAAATCCTCCAGAAGAATCTTCAAAGCCACAGAATGAACAAACATGGAAGAAGAAGAAGACTGATAATTGTGCTCTCGCTCTCAAGGCTCACAATAACAAAGATGTGTGGTATGTTGACAGCAACTGCTCAACGCATATGACTGGAGATAGAAGGAAATTTGTATCTCTGAAAGAGAAGAAGGATGGAACTGTATCCTTTGGAAATGATGGATCTTCAAATGTTATAGGATCAGGTACCATCACTCTCAGAAGAAAAGATGTTATAGCCAAGAATGTTCTATTGGTTGAAAACATGAATCAAAATCTGCTCAGTGTTGGAAAAATGTGTGATCAAGGACACACAATGCTATTCAACTCCACAAAATGTGAAATTAGGAAAGGCAAGTATGGTAAAATTGTGGCTACAGCAAGTCGAGCTCCAAACGACATATATGTTCTGGATGAAGCAACTAAAGCATGTCTACTAGCTAAAGAAGATGAAAGCTGGTTATGGCACAAACGAATGGGCCACATAAACTTTGACAATATTGTCAGGATAAGAAAAAAGGAAGCAGTACGAGAAATGCTGAAAATCTCAAAACCTTCCAACACACTATGTGAGGCCTATCGGCACGACAAGCAGACAAAAGTGCAATTTAAAACAAAAGAACACTTTGCATCACATCCATTGGAATTGATACATAATGATCTATGTGGTCCTGTGAGAACAAAAGGCTTAGATGGAGAATTATATTTCATGTTAATGATAGATGACTATACCAGGATGATAGCTGTCAGTTTCCTAAAGAAAAAATCTGAAGAATTTGAGTGCTTTAAGATATACAAGGATTTGGTCGAAAATGAAATTGATTTGAAAATAGTCTAAGATCAAATAATGATGGAAAATTCACTTCCAAATTTGACGAAAATGGAATAAAAAGACAATTTTCAACAGAACGAACGCCTCAGCAAAATGGAGTTGTTGAAAGAAAGAATAGAACCATACAGGAAATGGGTAGAACAATGTTGAAGGACTCAAAATTGGATGAAAAATTCTGGGTTTAAGCAATTGATACGATAGTATTCATTATCAACAGAATTATTCTCAGAAATAATTGCAACAAGACCCCATATGAATTATGGAAAGGAAAACCAGCTAATGCAAAATATTTTAGAATCTTCAGAAGCAAATGTTATATCAAAAGAGAAGATCAAAATTTGGGTATGTTTGAATCACGTGTTGATGAAGGTATCTTTGTTGGTTACTCATGCAAAAGAAAGTCCTATAAATGTTATAATCTAAGATGAAAACAGATAGTGGAGAGCATAAATGTTACATTTGACGAAGATGGTGTTCAAACGAATAATGATGAGGATCTAGAATCTTTGAAACTGGAGACATAGGTTGAAAAAGACACAGATAAAATTATATAACAAGAAGCAACTATCAACCAGGAAGAAGTAAATAATGATCATCAAGATATGCCAGAACAACAACAAGAAGCTCCTCCAAAGAGAAACACAAGAATGGATTCGAAAGAACCATCCATTAAATCAAATCATTGGTGACATAAATGAAGGTCGACAGCTTTGTTCACCACAACAAGCTCACATTGCTTTTCTAGCAACCTTTGAGCCTAGTAGTTTTGAGGAAGCCAACCAGAATGAACATTGGGTAGCAGCTAAGAATGAAGAATTGGAACAAATTGAGAAGAATAACACCTAGGAATTAGTTCCACAACCAAAGGATAAAAATGTCATTGGGACTAAATGGGTTTTCAGGAACAAATTGAATGAAGATGGGTAGGTTACTAGAAACAAAGAAATATTGGTTTGCAAAGGCTATGCACAAGTGGAAGGAATTGATTTCGATGAAACATTTTGACTAGTTGCTAGAATGGAAGCCATATGAATGTTTCTCACCTATGCATGGTCAAGAAAAATCAAAGTCTACCAAATGGATGTTAAGTCAGCATTTCTAAATGGAGAATTAGAAGAAGAAGTTTACATCGAACCACTTGAAGGTTTTCTACTATCAGAAAAAGAAGACTATGTTTTCAGGTTAAAGAAGGCTCTATAGGGTCTCAAGTAGGCTCCCAGAGCATGGTATGCTCGTCTTGATGGATATCTACGTCAACAAGGGTTCAAGAAAGGTATTGTTGATAGCAATATTTATGTACAAATAGATAAAGATAATTTAACAATTGTTGAGGTATATGTGGATGATATAATATTTGGTAGCAATGAGGATCAACTAAGTAAGAAATTTTCTACAAATATGAAAAGTGAGTTCGAGATGTCTTTACTTGGTGAGATGACATACTTCTTAGGGATTCAAATATCTCAGCAAGAGAAAGGAATATTTATATGTCAAGCCAAGTAAATCAAGGAAATGCTCAAGAAATTCAAAATCGAAGATTGCAAACCCGTCCTTACTCCGATGGTAACAGGTTGCAAATTGAGCATAGACGACTCATCTAGGGATGTGGATCAGAGGTTGTACAGATCTATGATTGGTAGTCTTCTATATGTAACAGCCTCCCAGCCAGATGTTATTCAAGCAGTTGGACAAGTAGAAATATTCCAAGCAGCACCAAAAGAATCACATATTATTGTTGTCAAAAGAATTCTTTGATATCTAAAGGGCAGAGAAGAACATGGCTTGTGGTATCCCAGTAGGTAAAAATCTCATTATTCAAGCCTTTACAAATGCAGATTGGGTAGGAAGCGTTGATGATCGTAAGAGTACTAGTGGAGCAGCATTCTATCTAAGTGGTTGTCTCGTATCATCGTTGAGCAAAAAGCAAACCTCAATCTCGTTATCTACAGTGGAAGCAGAATACATTGCAGTGGCAACATGTTGTACTCAAGTCCTTTGGATGAAACAAAATTTTAAATATCTTCAAGTACAATTCAGTGAGCCTATTCCTATATTTTGTGACAACACCAGTGCCATCAACATCTCCAAGAATCGTGTCATGCATTCAAAAACAAAAGACATTCCGATCAAATATCATTTTGTTAGAGAACAAGTCGCTAAAAATAATATCAAACTTGAGTATGTTGGTACAAAAGAACAAATCATTGATATCTTCACTAAACCTTTACCTCGTGAAGCATTTGAATATCTTTGCCAAAATCTTGGGATTCTCCCAAGTTCTCATTAGATTTTCCTTATTCAGAATATAAAGGGGGAGTGGAAGTGTGTACAGGTCCGTAGGATGGTTGTGTGTCAGGGGGATTGGAAGTGTGTACAGGTCCTCAGGATGGTTGTGTGTCAGGGGGATTTACCCTTTGTAATTGATGTCAAAGGGGGAGAGAATGTTGTAGGAATAGGTGTCATGATCACAAGGGGAGTACTTGTGTTGCAATCAATGCCAAAGGGGGAGATTGTTGATCAACGGTTGTCATTGATGTCAACCCAAGAAGCACCAGGGGCTACCCCAATATTGCATAGGAATTTTGACCTACCAAATTATATATTTTGGGTCAAGAACACTTTTGATGGTTTCTACTTGTCGAGATGTTTCCTTTTATATATGACACGCCACGTAATTCTTCACGGTTTGAGAGATATTCATGATTGAAGTTTGTAACCCTAGTTAGTGTGCTAAAACCCCATGGGGTTGTGGCATGGGTCATTGAAAAGTCAATAATTAATAATTTTTAAGATCCTAAAATCCCTCCCACGTTCACTTGTTGAAGCCCCTCTCAACCTAAGCATTTATATAAATTGTGATCCTCATATCCTCCTTATGTAGGGATTTTTCCATCTGAAACAGGTCATTGTGGAATTTTCACTCTAAATTTGTTTCTACGAAGGTTCAAAAGCTGAATTTTTTATGAGGTGAATCTGAAATCCTAGGGAAGCTCTTATAAAAATTTCATATCAAGGTACGCAACATTTTCGGAGATATGATCTGTGGAATTCAGTGTTTTTGCAGACTCCTGAAATTCATCTCAAAGAAGTGACCTTGGGAAAATCGTCATAACTCTCTCTCTGAGTATCGGATCAGAATTCTATAAAAAGTGGTATATAGTGCCTGGAATTTAGTTTACACTGTAACAATTTCAAATCCGAATGAAGAAACAGTGACACGTGGCACGCCATACAAGTTGGATCTTCTGAACTAGTCCATAATTAGTGCATTGTGAGAGATTGGGCATAACTCTCCATTGAAGAATCCAAATTGGATCAGACCTGTGGAATTGGAAAGAAGACTCAGAGGAATACTATAGGGCCGAAAATCACATATTGGGGATCTGAAATAAGATAGATACACCAGATTCAATATCAAGATCCTAGAAGGCAAGAAAAAGCTAGATCATGTGTTGTCAAGGGCTGAAAAGGACCAGACTTTCTAGGGAAGAAAAGCAAAGCAAGGTGCAGCAGAGGCTAGCATGAAAAGAGCAGCAATCAAGGTGCAGAACAACAACAAGAAGTTCATCACATGAAGTCTTCAAGTGGGCAGCACTACATATAGTCACTATAAAGGTATCATTGTACTAAGTCATTGTAAAACAATTATTGTAAAAATTGTACTAGTGTCTATCTGCCAAGAGTTGAAGAGGCACTGTCGGGAGGTCTAGGATCATCATTAGGTGGTTGTGTCATAGTTGGGGTTATGGTCTAGTGTGTCTTATTCTTCTACATCATTCTATATCATTGTAAAGTGGACCATTTTCCCTGGTACGAGAGTCCATTATTCTTTTATTCTTCTATAGGGTGGTAGGGTGGTGCTAGGGTGAGTTGTATCTCATTGGGTGTTGGGGCATCCATTCAGTTGACTACTGAAGAATCTCGAGTGTTGGAGCATCCATCCAGTGGGAGCTAAAGAAGAATGCTTTTCTAGATTCTAGGAAGTTGGAGCTTTATTTTCAATTGGAGTTGAATATTAAAGAATTATTATAAGAGCATTAGGTGGTTTTTGTCCCAGAGTGGGTTTCCACCTTAAAATCTGTGTGCATTTGTGTTCATTTTTCTTACTACTAACATTGTACAAGCATTGATAATATGTGAAGATTAACTAATGCTTTAATTGAAAGGAATATTGATTCACCCCCCCCTCCCTCTCAATATTTCCAACATATATTTGAGCATAACCCACCTTGCATATCTCGAGGAGAAATGGACGAAATATCAGAGATTTCAAATTGGTTTGCCTTATGGATGGAACACTTATTATAGTGTTCAGTGGACATAAGCCACCACATTGTTTCCAAGGGTATGGAACCAACAAGCTTGTCATGCAAGAAGTGTCATTTAAGCTTACCATATGGTTTTCAACAACACTGCACAGGAAGAAGAAAGCACCATGGCCCACTCTTCCTTTGCAGATCATATTATACGAGATTAAGAATCTCAAATTTAGAGATATTGAAGCAAAATCCATAGTAAAGTTTGAGTTTAGTACAAAAGACTTCAATCCATATGATATGAGGGGAATTTGAAAGGACCATTGTCTGATAATCTACTACAATTGGGTCAACGATGCATTTCATTTCCCGGAGGAGGATCCATGGACCAATTTCTACAATGCCTCCAGACCCCGTGAGCCAATCAATATAGTTGGGACTTTACATGTCGCTCCACAGATGACAACTCCAATAGAAACAAGAGCAGAAGGAAGTGGCTTGGTACAAGACAAGGGAAAGAGAAAGGTTTCCGAAAGAGCATAGGAAGAACAAAGTTGTAATATGAAAGCATATTGTTGGGAAAAATACTGAGAGGGGGGGGTGAATCAGTATTTACTGCATATTCAAAAACTTTTCACTTTTTCATTCCTTAAAACCCATACGCTACTTTGTTGAATCCAAGTAGCGTATACACGCGGATATACTTCATAAAACTCGCGTATACACAGAAATCTAATTATGCCATTAGTTCTTCACTTATATCATTCCATCATTCATTCATTAGATGTTCTATAAACAGTAAACATGTGCAAGTGGGTGAATGAAGAATGCATTAAACCATCATACAAAGCATCACACATGAACACCAGGATTTTTAGGTGGAAACCCAAGCCTGAGAAACCACCGCCGCAGCTTGCTCACCTTCAATATTTTATTATAGAGAAAACATCTTACAACATATGTGCCGGGCGTACTTGACCAAACACGTGTGCACCCACCGCGCTGCTTACTAGCTCTCTCCGGAAGGGAGCTATGACCCTCCGATCTCGTTTCTACCCTCTCCCCGGGAAGGAGCCATGACCCCCCGACTCGCTACCAGCCTCTCCCGGAAGGAGCTACAACCGGTTGCTCGCTATCACTTCTCACCCAAAAGGAGCTACGACCCCTCGATGAGTATAGGCTGGCAACCTCACACCACCTTGGACCACGTTTCATCAATTTTCACACTGGATCCAACAACTTCAATAGAACAACACTTGCAGGCCACATTTCATCATATTTTCAAACTGGACCCTTTCCATACTTTTAAGCACAAACAAACATCACCAACAGATACTTATCAACACAGATCAGATAGCAGAAACACAGTAGAATAGATCAGATACTTCATACCCCTTGCTTCAGCAAACCCTAGTTTGCATACGCGCTTTCCCTTTACTGATGTCGCGTATATACGCGCTTACGTCCACACAAACCAGCGTATACCTCAGTGTATATTTCATTGCGCATACGCGCTTTCGCTTCAGCGAAGCCGCGTATATACGCGCTTCCTCCACGGCGAAGTAGCGTATAGATCTTTAATCATTATAGAGCAGCATACTTCTTCAGATCAGATGTTCAATTCAGATTTACCCTTTTACTTCAGACAGATGCTCGCCTAGATGTTCGCCTCATCACAGATCTAGGCCTTCCATAAACAGATCTAGTAGATACAAGTGCATTTCAGATCTAGATCCCCTTCTTCTTCATTGGTGCATCATATATTCAGATTTATCATTCAAGTGTAACCCTTTCCATTCAGATCTACTTTAGAGAGAAGTATTCATTCAAGCTCAGACATCTTGCACCCACACTCATGATTTGCACAATGAATTTCTTCTCCTTATATAGGTTTATCCTTTTTCAATACCATGAGCCCCTTTTTCAATACCATGGGCCAAAACAATACCACGAGCCCAAAACTACCTGGACGGGGTCAATTAGGCGGATCATTACCCAATACAATGGGTCAATACCATGGTGGTTACCCTTGGTTTTGCACTTTTTGAGCGCTTTAGCCCATACGCGACTTGGCACGTTCTTTTCCGCGTGCATACGCGACTTCCCCTAGGCAAATCCGCGTATTCCTAGAGACATACTCTTTTTCATCATATAAATAGCACATGCTGAAATCCTTTCTTCATTGCCTTCTGTTCACACTGTAGATACATTAGATTTCCTTCATCAAGGACATATTCTATCAAGCACAACTTCATCAAGTAAGTTGTCATCTTCTTCATCAAGTTGGTTGCCTTTCAAGGACAACACTCAGCATCATATTGTCAACAAACATCATATCACATCAGATTTACATCATTTACCAAGTCCATCAAGTCAAGCATAACTTCATCAGGTGGATTCCCATCAAGGACAACACATGTCAACAGTCACATGTCTTCATCTTCATTCAGTGGGTTGCCATCAAGGACAACACTCTGCATCATATTTCCAACAATCAAATTCTCACAAAAGCATCTTTGGAAGAAGAATAAAAGAGGAAGTAGAGACAACAAAGAGCAAAGCGGAGAAAGAGAGAAATAAAGAGATTGCAAGAAGCAAAATTGATAGCATAGAAATCAGAACAAGAGTTGAGGGGAGAACAAGAAAAAGGAGGAAAGGACATGAGGAGAAGAAGAAGCATGAATAATAAGGCAAGGTTCTGTTACCATAGTTATATGATAAGTCATGAGTGTGTTTTAAATTTTTTGTTTTTAGGATAAAAATTTGTAAATTTTAAAAAAAATTAGAACGCCACTGAAAGTTTTGGTAGCGCCTGTTTTAGCCCTCTCGGACAGTCTGTTTTAATTTTGTTTTATGTATGTTTCTCCTTTACCCAATGCTATCGGAAATTCTAGTAACCTCCCCTATTTTAAAATAAAAATAAAAACGGCATCCTCTTTTGTGTTAGCCATGTGTTCCCGTTATCAACTACGTTTTAACTTTTTTATCATGAGTTATGTCACTTGTTAGGAAAGGTTTACGTTGAGTGATTTTGAGTTGAGGCGTGGTTATACATGGAGCAAGCTAGGTGTCAATCTATAGTTGTAAAATCCAACTGTTGTTTTTCATGTCTGTCATCTGAGTCGTTATATACACATGTCGAGGTATGCATTAAGTGTCAAGGTAGATCATGGATCTGAAATTTAATGTGGTGACCAATTGGTTTGATCACGCATGAATGTTGCTCAAATTTTAGGCTTGTCATAAGGATACAATGGAAGTTATTTCCAGCTCCAGCTCCGTTCAACTCCAACCACCTGTAGTGTATTATCTGAAACACAAAATCCAAATAAAGTTAATCATGACTACCACAAGGTGTGTTTTACAGTCCAAGATATTTCCCATTATGAAAAATCTCATGCAGGAAAAGTTGAACCAACATATTTTTTTTAAACCACCAAAAGAAAGGGAAAAAAATTAGTCTCGAGTTTAACTGTTGGTGAATGAGTAGCTCTAGTGAGCAACTTGAGGAAGGAGACCCAGAATTTAGACAGTTTTCATTCAAGATACAACAACACCTATTACGTGATCTCCCCTAATCTTAACACCTATCAGATTATAGCAGAAAACCTTCTTTATTGCTGGAGATGACTAAGAAAGGAAGAAAACTAAAACACATTGAACCCCAAGGAATTGATCTAGTTGATGCTAATCTAAATGTGAGAAGGTGATGCAGGGGCATTAGACATTAGCCAGCAATGTAGGAAATTTTGTCCACATGTTGTGGCTAGGAGGGTTCAGAATCATTCGAATTGTAGCAGCAAGGTGTCAATACCTTAGCTGTCTATTGCATTTAGGATAGTTAGAATCAGTAGAAGTCGAATAGCTTTAGTTTTAGTCCATCTGTCATGTTTCAGTTAATTCTAATGAACTGTAGTTAGGCTTTTGATTTACCAAAAACGGTCCTCACAGAGGAACCGAAAAGACATATGTTGATGTATAAATGTAACCCCCCGGGTTCACTGAAGGGAGGATATTTTCACAATGAAGTTGTGTGTTAAGATTTTGCTTTAGTTGAATAAAATCCGATATTTTATTGACTATTTGTGTGTGATTGAATTAGTCTCTGTGTAAATTTGTTTTGGTCCCGAGCGTATTGTCCTGTGATTAGTTCAATGAAGAGAATTGTTGTGTAATCTCCGCAATCCCTGTCTATGGTTGATTTTAGGTTTCCCTGAAACGGTTGCATTTCATTGCGTGACAACACGAGGGTGATACAATAACCAACATCACAGACGTTGTAGAATGCCAATCTTTGAATGAGTGCTCCAGTAGTGTGATTACCACAGAACTATTGATACGGGTCATGGCTGAACCCCGCTTATAACATAATTAGATTTGTTTTGTTATTAATTAAAATCATGTACCGAGGTTAGACCCTAAGTCTGTGAACCGAGCGGGTAGAAGGATAGAGTAACCCCGGTGTAACCTGTGGTCACGTACTGTTCAAAGCGGGAAGTTGTATTGATCGCACCGCTTTTGTGAGATAAGTGGTATTTTCCAATTGGGAGCGATTCCATAGAGTGGTTGACACGTAGCATAAGGTGGGACCCCAAAAACCGCCTTTCCGCATTCCATCACACATTAAAGTTCGAGTGAGGAGGTAGTGTGATATCGACGAACGCCGTCAATCTGGAGGAAGGCTCATCGAACGGCGATCGCGCTCGGAAGTAGCACGAAGGATAATCTAAGGTATGAACGTTTAAAAGTGTGAACCGTCGATTATATGTGTGGGCCCGGAATATATTAAAGTGTTTTTTTGCAAAGATTATCGGGTTATTAATATAAATTTTCGAAGGGTAGTAACCCTGGTTATAAGGTTCGACGATAGAATTAAATTTCGGGAGACATACATTAAATTTTCCAAAGTTTGCTGAATGTATTTATTTGTCAATTTATCTGAAATTGATAAATAAAATTACAAAGAAATTGAGGAAGACTACGTGGAAATATACTGAGTTAATTGAGTGGAAATGTTGGCAGAGCTACACTAGAGACCAGCCCTCCTTAGGGGCCGAATTTAGTTTTGTTGTTGTCATTTGTGGTATCAGAGCTGTTGTTTTGAGTTTTTTTTGCAGAGAATTAAAATGGAAATCCGAGTTGGTAGAGGTGCTAGCAGAAGGAGACCTATTGCCAATGCAGTAGTGTTGGAGACCTTGCAGAGGTTTGAAGCTAGAATGGATGCCATGGAGCAAAGACAGCCCAGAGATCCTGAAGACATTAGTGAACCTGAATTAGAAGAGGCTGAAGAAAATGCTGAGATTCCTCCTGACTTGAGGCTCCTCAGAACTGTTCTGGGGTATATAGTTAAGCCCAAGATTGAAATGTCAAGTTTTGTAGGAGAACTGAATCCAGAAGAGCTAGTGGACTGGATTAATGAAATGAACAAGTGCTTTGATTATGAAGAAATGAGTGAAGATAAGAAGGTCAAGTTTGCAGTAACAAAGCTGAAGGGACATGCTACACTTTGGTGGGATGGAGTGCAAGAAGAAAGAAGGAGAGTTGGCAAGCAGCCTATCAAGAGCTGGACTAGAATTATGGCTAAGTTAAAAGGTAAATTCTTACCTAGTGATTATCAGCTAACATTGTTTAGGCAAATGCAAAACCTAAGACAGAGGTTGCTGACAGTAAAGGAATACACAGAAGAATTCTATAGAGTAAGCATAAGAGCTGGGAAATTTCAAGACACACAAGAGAAGACTACTAGATATGTGAATGGTCTCAAGCTAGAGATCCAAGATGAGATTTGTCTTCTGTCTCCTAAGATAGTAGAAGAGGCCTACCAGATGGCCTTGAAATCAGAGGAGAAACTCTTGAGGAAGCAGTCTACCAAAGGGAGATGTAATTTCCGTGGGAAGGGAATTCAGGGTGGTAGAGTAAAGCTTACTCTAACATTGTTTAGGCAAATTCAGAACCTAAGACAGAGGTTGCTGACAGTAAAAGAATATACAGAGGAATTCTACAGAGTAAGCATAAGAGTTGGGCAATTTCAAGACACACCAGAGAAGACTGCCATATATGTGAATGGTCTCAAGCTGGATATCCAAGATGAGATTGGTCTTCTATCTCCTAATACAGTGGAAGAGGCCTACCATATGGCCTTGAAAGCAGAGGAGAAACTCCTGAGGAAGCAGTCTGCCAAAGAGAGA